>CM052652.1:8514281-8549830 GCA_028533165.1 Leontopithecus rosalia | reverse complement strand
GGATGTCCAAGTTGTTAGTTCCCAGGGCCAGAACAGCGGCATTAAGACTGATGGTGTTTATCTGCCCAGGATTCTCCTGTCTGGCTTCCTTCTTGTGTCTGTAATAGGCGACTCTGCCTTCCCGGAGCTCCAAACCTCAGTCAGAAAGGGAACCAGTCCTGCTTACTCTGCGCCTAGAGCTGCTGCGCCGATGTGCCGGCACAACCACTGCGCCAGCCTCAGGAGTCGTGCTGGGGACTGTGTGGCTCCTCCAAACTTAAGTCAGAAGGGGAGCCAGCCCCATTTACTCTGCTCCGAGAGCTGCCACACCGAGGTGCCGGAGAAACCGCTGCGCCGTCCACAAGAGTCACGCTGGTGACTTGCGTGGCTCCTCCACTGGGAATCTTCTGCTTCCGAGGGACCAGAATTTGTCTGAAAGTGTGGCGTCCTCTAGTTCTGTGCACTTTCACTGAGAGCTGCAATCCTGAGATGTTAGCAATCAGCCATCTTGGATCATTTTCCCCAAAATGTATTAACTTAGGTCAAAAAGCAGAGCATTGAAGGGCAGAGAAATGTGAGTTGCTTATCCTGCCACATAACTTTTCCATTTATTTCTGCCATTTATAGTCCCTGAGAATTATGAAGTCTTTGTAGATCCTACTACTTCTCCTCATCTTTTGTCTTTATGTACTTTCCTTCTATTTCTCCTCACTGATTATTTCATTTTCTTTTCTCTCCTATCCTCCTGCTCTTTCTTTATTCCTAATTCTCTCTTATAGAATTATGATCATAGCCATAAATAATTTTCAAAATAAACTTTGAGGTCTAATTTGCATAAAGTTAAGTGTATCTATTTAAACTGCACAGTTCAGTGAGTTTTGACAATTACCTGTGCCCATGTAAACACCACTGCAACCAACGTACAGGTCATTTCCATAACGCTCATCATTGTCTCATGATCCTTTGGAACATTCTTCTCCCTGACCCCATCTGCCCCTGGCAAATACTGGTCTGCTTTCTGTTGTCATAGATTAGTTTTGTCTGTTCTAGAATTTCATATGAATGGAATCACACAGTTTATACTTTTTTATATTTGCCTCTATCATTCAGCATCATTTCTTTTTTTGATGGAGTCTTACTTTGTCACCAGATTGGAGTGTAGTGATGTGATCTAGGCTCACTGCAAACTCCACCTCCTGATTCAAGCAATTCTTCTGTCTAGGCCACCTGAGTAGCTGGGACTACAGGCATGCGCCACCACACCCAGCTAATTTTTGTATTTTTAGTAGAGACGGGGTTTCACCATGTTGGCCATGATAGTCTCAATCTCTTGACCTAGTAGTTTGCCCGCCTCAACCTCCCAAAGTGCCCTTACAGGCATGAGCCACCTGGCCCCAGCAATATCATGGTTTTAAGATTCATTTATGTTGTTCTATGTATCAGTCGTTCATTTTTATTTTTAAATTCCATTTTATGAATATATCACAATTTGTTTATTCATTTGCCTGTTGTTCACATTTGGGTTGTTTCCAGTTTTTGGCTATGACAAAGCTGCTATGAACTTTTTGAGTATTTCTGTGGACATATGTTTTAATTTTTCTGAGGTAATCACACAGGAGTTGATTTGCTGGGTAGATGATAAGTACTTTGTGGGAACGCTCCCATGTGAGACCCCCAAGTAGTGGGTCACACCATATGGTTGAGCTTGATCACGGACATGGGCCCCCTGTTGGAGGTAGTCAAGCTATGGGGAAGAAGAACTGCAAGAAAGCTTATGTGATATACAAAAAATAACATGAGTTATTACTCTATTGTGCTGAGATGATGGGAAGCACGGTGTCCACTTTTGGTTCTCACGGTGTCCACTTTTGGTTCTCTATTCATTATAGTTTCTTCTTAACATTATGACTTAAATCTTCAAAGCAAGCTGATATTAAAAATTGCCTTGTTTATGTCTTTCCTGCACCTGGACCCTTGATGTGGTATTTACAATACTGCTTGTGACTTAATGATTTATAATGTAGTCTGTGATTTTCTTGTGAAACTCCTGCCCTAGATAAATAGTTTCTTTTAAACTTCTAAACTTAGATATTGCACCTGGACTCTTGTGACTGATAATTGCACCCCCTGCTTTAACCTGATTATGTATCTCCCTGTTCCCAGCATATTTATCCAAAATATGGTGACTTGTGATTGTATTGTAAAACTTTCTGTTCCCCTTTATCTCATGAAACACTGATCCCATGACGTAAACACTTCTGCTTGTGATGTATATAACCAGACGCTGAGTTCAATAAAGCTGTTGGTGAAGCATCTGACTCCTCAACCCTCCAGACCCCGTCTGCTGTTCTTTCTTCTTCTCTTCTGCGCCCCCCCTTCCAGGTTGGGACCCTCTTGCTGGCCAAGAGCCCCCTGTCCGATGTGCCAGCACCCACGGTTTGGCAACCACGAAGGGACTGGATATTGGGGATTTTGGTGACGCTTAAACAGTGAGAGACTGTGGTAGTGAGTATGGAAATAAGCCTGTATTATCAAGTATTGTTGATTTTGTATATATTTTAATCATTCTCTGAAGGTAAGAATAATTTTCATCTGGAGTAAAAATGGGGCAGTTAGAATCAAAGGAGCGTGATTTGTTTGTACAGTTATTGCATTCAATGATGAAAACTCAGGGTTATGAAATAAAATTAAAACAAGTAGAGGAGTTTTTACAGGTCATTTGGGAAATTTGCCCTTGGATTCCTGATGGAGGTATGTTGGATGAGTCTGCTTGGGCCATAATTGGGGAAAAGATTGAACAATTCTGTTTTTACAATAAGGATGTATCTCAAGCCACCGTTTTGTCATCTGTTTGGAGCAAGCTCCGATTGTGTGTTTGTCCCTCCCAACCTTCTGCTCTGCCTTATACATCTTCTGTTTCCCTACGTAAATTGTCAGCTTCCCATACTTCCATACCTTTAGGTGCTCCAGGTGCCGACCTACCGCCTGTTCCTCCCGATCTGGAGGAAATTGCTGAAAGAAGAACTTACAGTCATCATAGTGAGTATGATTCTAATTTGGCTGATGTACCTTTAACTGACGTTATTGTTACTCAACCTAGCTCTGCCATGCCCACTCCTGAGGCTGCTCCTCAATGGGTCCCTGGACCAGTCACTTTTACTTTACCTCCTGATCTTGCTCGTCGGTTTCAGGATTTACTTTCACTTTATTTGTGAGCGCTTACTAATCAACAACAATTTTATCCAGCAGTGCAGCAAGCAGCAGCGTCTGCTGGAGCCATACCGGTCACTTTGCGATCTACTACAGCTGCTCTGATAACTCCTTTAACTGATGCTCTAATGTCTTTGCATTGAGATGACAATGTGTTTCCTGCTCTCTATCCTGTTATAGAAGTAATTGATAATCAGGGAAATCCAATTAGAAACTATGATCCTATCCCACCAAAAACTTTGAAAGAGATAAAAGAAGCAGTTGCATAATATGGTCCCACAGCTCTGTTTACTATTTCTCTTATTGAAAATTTGACTTTTTCGGCCCTTCCTCCTTGTGACTGGGGTTGTATGACTAAAGCATGTCTCTCTGGTGGTGATTATTTATTATGGAGAGCTAATTATGAAGATGCTGCTTATGAACAGGCTGAAAGAAATCGCCGTGATAGTATACCTATTACAGTAGACATGCTAATAGGAAAGGGAATTTATGAACCCTGGGCAGCACAGGCTACTTTGCTCTCAGAAGCCTTTGCGCAAATTAATTTGCTTGTTACTAGAGCTTGGAAACAATTACCATCCACTGGAGTAAAAACTGAAGAATTAGCAAAAATAAGACAAGGACCTGATGAGCCTTATCAGACTTTGCAGCCCATCTGCTTCAAGCAATAGGGAGACAAGTTAATGACTCAGAGGCTGGAACACTGCTGGTTAAACAATTGGCTTATGAAAATGCCAATGCTGCTTGTCAGGCTGCTATTAGGCCCTGGTGCAAGAAAGGCACATTAGTAGATTATATTCGACTTTGTGCCGATATTGGACCTGCCTATCAACAAGGTCTTGCCATGGCCGCCGCTCAAGCTGGCATGACTGTAGCCGCCTTTATAAAACAAAAGTTTGGCAATAATGGAGATCAATCTAAGACAAAATGCTACCGCTGTGGGGGATTAGGCCATATAGCTAGAGCCTGCCAGTCTGGTACACCTATTACTCAACCTGGGGCTTCTAACACTAAAATAAAACAATCCGGAGAATGTCCTCATTGCCACCGTGGTAATCACTGGGCCAATGAGTGCCGTTCTAAGTGAGATGCCCAAGGCAATGTTCTTCCTCCTAAGTCGGGAAACTCCCAGAGGGGGCAGTCCTGACCCCTCAGAAATTCGGCACACCTGTAATTCAGGGAATGCCACAACCCCAGGAAACAAATCCATTTCACAACTTCATAGGGCAAACCCCCACAGTGCAGGACTTGACCTCTGTCCGTCCTCTAGATACATATTAACTCCAGAAATGGGCCCACAAGCTATTCCTACGGGTGTATTTGGCTCTTTGCCATCAGGGCATGCTGGATTATTGTTGGGAAGGGCTAGCTGGTCTTTAAAAGGTCTTCAAATTATTCCTGGAATTATTGATTCAGATTATACAGGAGAAGTAAAAGTTAAAACATGGGCACCAAGAGGCATTTATACTTTAACTCCTGAATAGCCTTTTGCCCAGCTTTTACTTATTCCAATAACCACCAATGTTGGAAAACCTCTTATTACTTCTCCCAGAGAAGATAAAGGAATTGGTTCTTCTTCTTATGCCTATTGGTGCAATTTATTTCTGCTACAAGGCCTGAATTGGTTCTTACTATTAATGGAAAAATGTTTAAAGGACTTTTAGACACTGGAGCTGATGTTTCAATTATTTCTACAAAACATTGGCTCTCTTCTTGGCCTACAACACCGACTATGACTTCCCTCCAGGGAATTGGCATGAGTAGCAATCCTGAACAAGCAGCTACACTCTTATCTTGGTCAGATAATGAAGGTCATTCAGGACATTTTCATCCTTATGTTATTTCAGGAATTCCTCTTAACCTTTGGGGAAGAGATGTCTTAGAAGCTGTGGGAGCAAAATTAGTTACTGACAATGTAGCTTTACAAATTATGTCTAAACAAGGTTATGAAACTGGAAAAGGACTAGGTAAAAATTTGCAAGGAATTGTTGAACC
This sequence comes from Leontopithecus rosalia, assembly GCA_028533165.1. Taxonomy (NCBI): domain Eukaryota; kingdom Metazoa; phylum Chordata; class Mammalia; order Primates; family Cebidae; genus Leontopithecus; species Leontopithecus rosalia. The sequence goes on along the minus strand of CM052652.1, from coordinate 8,544,646 downwards.
TTTAACCTTGCCTCAAAAAACAGATCGATCCGGCTTAGGGTATTTTACCTAGGGGCCATTGTGATTCCCGATGCTCATGCCGATCCTATTACTTGGAAATCTGATTCTTTGGTGTGGGTAGAACAATGGCCCTTACCTAATGAAAAAGTTTTGTCGGCCCAAGAGTTGGTTCGGGAACAACTCAATGCAGGTCACATTAGACCTACTCAGAGCCCTTGGAATTCTCCTATTTTTGTTATGAAGAAAAAATCTGGTAAGTGGATACTTCTACAAGACTTAAGAGAAGTAAATGCAACTATGGAAGTTATGGGCTCTTTACAACCTGGCTTGCCATCTCCTACTGCTGTTCCTAAATACTGGAAACTGATAAATGTTGACCTAAAAGATTGTTTCTTTACTATTCCTCTTGCACTGCAAGATTGCAAATGTTTTGCATTTAGTGTTCCATCTACTAATTATGGCCGACCCTATGAAAGATGTGAATGGGTAGTGCTTCCCCAGGGAATGGCCAGTAGTCCCACACTTTGTCAAAATTTTGTTGCCAAGGTCATCCTGCCTGTTCCCATCAACAATTTCCTGATGTTTTACTTTTATATTACATGGATGATATATTGCTGTTCCCTGTTCATCAACAATTTCCTGATGTTTTACTTTTATATTACATGGATGATATATTGCTGGCCGCTCCTGATGAGCCTTTACTAATTAATGCTTTTGGATATTTAAAACAGTGCTTGGAAAAAGCACATTTAGTTATAGCCCCTGAAAAGATTCAGGCTTCCACTCCGTATCAGTATCTGGGTAGGATTATTGAAGCACAACAAGTTTCCTTTATAACTCCAAAATTGTCTACAGCAAAATTGACCACCTTAAATGATTTTCAAAAACTTCTTGGTGGTATTAATTGGATTAGACCCAGTTTAAAAATTACTACTGGACAATTGAAATCCTTATTTGATATTTTGAAAGGCTCTCCTAATCCATCTTCTCCCAGAAAATTAACTGATTCAGCAAGACAGGCATTACAACTAGTTCATCAAGCCCTTTTGGATCAAAAATTAACCAGAATTCAGCCTAATGTTTCCTGGTATCTTTGCATTTTACGTACCTCTTACGCTTCCACAGGAGTTTTCTGGCAACAAGGTATACTAGAATGGCTTCATCTTTCCGCAAGCCGCGGTAAAGTTATGTCTCCGTATTTTGATTTAGTTGCCACTTTGGTGGCCAAGGGTTGTTTTTGGGCCCTAGCTCTATTTGGAATTGAACCACCTGAAATTATTATTCCTTACAATACTCCTCAACAAACATGGCTTTGGCAATTTTCAGATAACTGGCAAGTTGCTTTTGCCGGCTACACTGGTGATGTTAAATATCATTTGCTGCCTGATAAAATTCTTCATTTTTATTCCCAATGTTCTCTTGTTTTTCCTCAGACTTGTGTAAGAGCTCCTTTGTTACCTGCCTATTTAGCTTTTACTGATGGCTCTCCTTCTGGTATAGCAGCAGGCACAGTTGATGCTAATCCATTTTCTTTTAGAACAGCAGAATCTTCAGCCCAGCGTGTGGAGCTTCTAGCCATTCAACATGTCCTCTCTAATTGGGAGGTTCCTTTGAACATTTACTCTGACAGCCAATATCTTGTCCACTTGGTACAAGATATAGAAACATGTCCTTTAACCTATTTTGACTCTTCTCAAATAATTCACCGTTTATATCCCTTACAGCAAGTAATATGACAATAATTACATCCTTTTTTAATTGGACATATTAGGGCTCATTCTATATTGCCTGGCCCTTTAACAGAAGGAAATCGTCGAACTGATATACTAACACAAAATATTTTTCATGTTCTGACTCCATTGCAACAGGCTGAAGCTTCTCATGCCTTGCATTATCAAAATGCTCGTAGCCTTAGATTGCAATATAAAATTACTCGTGAACAAGCACGTCCGATTGTTAAACAATGTTCTGCTTGCCTTCCACATTTGCCTAGCCCTTCTCCTGTTGGAGTTAACCCTCGTGGTTTGCAGAGTGGTCATGTTTATCAAATGGATGTTACTCATTTTTCTCCTTTTGGTAAACTCCAATATATTAATGTTACTGTTGACACCTTCTCTCATTTCCTTGTAGCATCTGCGCATACAGGAGAAGCAACTAAAGATGTCATTGCTCGTTGCCTTCCTGTTTTTTCTGTAATAGGTCCACCCAGAATATTGAAAACAGATAATGGTCCTGCCTATGTTAGCAAAGGTTTTTCTTCCTTTTGTTCAGAATTTCAGATCCAGCACCGTACAGGCATTCCTTATAACCCACAAGGTCAAGGAATTGTTGAACATACTCATGCAATTCTCAAAATAACCTTACAAAAACTATGCCAAGGAGAACTTGGCATTGAATTGCACAAGGCGCCTCATAATTGGCTTAAACATGCCTTTTATGTTCTTAATTTTTTAACTCTTGACTCTGAAGGTCGTTCAGCAGCTGACCGCTTTTGGCACCCGAAAGCCTCTGCTTATCCAGAGGTACTATGGAAGGATGTCCTCACTAACAAATGGAATGGGCCCGATCCAGTCCTCACCTGGGGACGAGGACATGTTTTTGTCTTTCCTAGGTCCACTGACGCCCCTGTGTGGGTTCCGGGACAACTGGTCAAACATGGATTTCCTGTCAGTGGCCGGATCAAACACCCTGATTCCTTGCTTTCGGCGAATGTACCTGACAACTCCACCAACACGCCGCAGACGGAGAACCAGATGAAGGATGATTGCCTTCTGACACTGCGATCTTCCGACATGGGCACAACTGAGGAGGCTCAGTGCTGAAGCTGCTCGACTGGTTGATCAACAACGCTCTCCTCATACTCCTATTATTATGTTTGTTGCTATGATGGCTATTTTGTCCTGTCAAGTACCTACTGCTCGATCCTTTCCTTTGCCACTGCCTTTCCAGACACTGTGGGCATATGTACCTGACCCCCCTTTACTTAGACCTGTCACTCGGGATGACCCTGCTTTTCCAGTTTATATTAATGACACCTCCATTCTTGGCTTTCCTTCCTCTTCTCATATTACTCCTCAGATGGCTACTTATACCTACTCTGCTCAAGCTGCCGCCCCACCTATGTGCTTTTATACATCAAAAGTTTGGGATGATTATTCATATGTTAATATTGTTTCTCTGCAACTTCCCTCATTATCATTTCCACCTGGCCTGTTCTGCTTTGATCTTGGTAAAAAATGATTTCATACCTTTAATGACCCTAGTAATGTCCTCCCCGGTGAGATGCTGTTTGGTAGAGTCTGGAGCCTTTCCTATTTAGGCATTAGGGAATCTTATAATGTTTCTTCTCCAGAATTTCCTCTTATAGAGAGAAGATGATGTCGACCCAGGAATTCCTCCTTAGACCTGTCACCCCATTGGAAAATGTGTTTTCCCAACCAGAAACAAGCCCTTCATTATACTCTGGCCACAGGCTTTACCTTGTATGATTGGTCTGTCCCTCATCCTCTCGGGACTGATCTTACCCCATATGAAATGCCTGGTGGCTGGAGCTCTCCTATTTTTACTACAAAAACAGGAAAAGCTTACACTTCTCTCTGGAAGTTGTTCCTGGCCTTAACCCCTAGTTTTGTTAGGGCTAGCTCTCGCAGTTCTTCTTATCCTTCTAAACATACCTATGTACAAGCTTGTGTTGCCTCTCCTCATGCTATCATTGCTGGTAATGTATCCTTCACAGAATGTAAGGGTCATTATTCTACTTTTTGTAACAATTGCATTTTGACTAATTGTCTTGATTCCTCACTGTTTCCTCTTCCCACTATATTGATTATCCATCAACCTCCATATGTGATGCTTCCTGTAAATATCTCTGGCTCTTTGTATGATGAAAGAGGCCTGCAAATCTTACACCAGGTCTGAGACCTTATGGTCTGTCTAAATGTTTTATTAGTATATTCATTGCTAGCATTTTGGCCATTGTGTCTGTGGTCGTGACTGCTGCCACGGCTGCTGTTAGTTTAGCTCACAGTGTTCAGACTGCAACTTATGTTAATTACCTTGCTAAAAATATTTCTGTTTCGATGGGTACTTAACTGGACATTGACAAAAAACATGATGAAAAACTTAATGCTTTGTAACAAACTGTAAACATTTTAGGTGACAAAATTTATAATATTCAGAATCGTATGGCACTTCATTGTCATGTGGATTATAATTATATTTGTGTAACTAATGCTCCTTACAATGATTCTGCCTGGCAATGGCCATTAGTCAAGGCACATCTTCGGGGAATATGGTCTCATGACAACCTGTCTCTGGATGTTTTTAAATTACAACAAGAAATTCATGCTGTTGACTTCTCCTGTAAAGAGTTACTTGATGATTCTTCTGTGGCAAAAGATATAGTTAATGCTATACTTTCCTGGTCACATGGACTTCACCTTCCATCCCTCTCCTCCTTGATTGCCATTGGAGTCATTGTACTCCTTCTCATGATCTGTCTTCCACTGCTCTTTTGCCCTGTGTTCTCCTCCTTCCAACAAATGCGCCTCAAACTTTTTGAGTTGCATTTAAAAACAAAGAAAGGGGGAACCGTGTGAATACTCCCATGTGAGACCCCCAAGTAGTGGGTCACACCATATGGTTGAGCTTGATCCTGGACACGGGCCTCATGTTGGAGGTAGTCGAGCTATGGTGAAGAAGACCTGCAAGAAAGCTTATGTGATATACAAAAAAATAACATGAGTTATTACTCTATTGTGCTGAGGTGATGGGAGGCATGGTGTCCACTTTTGGTTCTCACGGTGTCCACTTTTGGTTCTCTATTCATTATAGTTTCTTCTTAACATTATGACTTAAATCTTCAAAGCAAGCTGGTATTAAAAATTGCCTTGTTTATGTCTTTCCTGCACCTTGACCCTTGATGTGGTATTTACAATACTGCTTGTGACTTAATGATTTATAATGTAGCCTGTGATTTTCTTGTGAAACTCCTGCCCTAGATAAATAGTTTCTTTTAAACTTCTAAACTTAGATATTGCACCTGGACTCTTGTGACTGATAATTGCACCCCCTGCTTTAACCTGATTATGTATCTCCCTGTTCCCAGCATATTTATCCAAAATATGGTGACTTGTGATTGTATTGTAAAACTTTCTGTTCCCCTTTATCTCATGAAACACTGATCCCATGACGTAAACACTTCTACTTGTAATGTATATAACCAGATGCTGAGTTCGATAAAGTTGTTGGTGAAGCATCTGACTTCTCAACCCTCCAGACCCCATCTGTTCTTTCTTCTCTCTTCTGCGCCCCCCTCTTTCCAGGTTGGGACCATCTTGCTGGCCAAGAGCCTCCCCGGCAGACGTGCCAGCACCCACAGTACTTGTTTCAGTTTATACAAAACTGCCAATTGGTTTCCAAAGTAGTTGTGCCATTACCTTCCCATTAGGAAAGTAGGAGAGTTGTACTTTTTTCACATTCCTGTCAAGAATTGGTATTGTTAGTCTTTATAATTTTAGTCATTCTAGTGGATGAGCAGCAGTATTTCATGGTGATTTTATTCCGCATTTCTCTGAGGTCTAATGATATTGAGCATCTTTTCATGTGCTTGTGGGACAGTTGTATAACTTTTTAAGTGGTCTGTTTCAATCTTGTCAATTTAAATTATATTTAATTTAGTAATTTATTACGAGGTACATAGTTATTTATACATCAGCAACATATAATTTGATTCTAATTTAAAAGTGCTAGTTTTTGTTCAATTAAAGTAGATGAGTCCCTGATTTAATTCAACAATTCCTGTATTTTGGCTTATATCTATCTCAAACACAGTTGTTAACCAGCTGAAAAATCTGTCATGAGGCCAGAAATGGCTATAAACTGCTGCATAATAATTGCCTAATACTTTTGTAAAAGACCCACACCTAGGGTAAATATTAGATAGTAATATTATCAGGAGAAAAACAGCAGTTGATGGGTAGCTGAGTGACTCCATAAACAATCTCCTATAGCAAACAGAAATGGAATTTGATCAACTATAAAAGCTAGATTAATTTCTGCAGTTGAATTGGCAAACCATATGATAACATTGAAGCATATGTCAAAATAAGCGCATATATGCCTGGGGTGTGAGAGTGATCATCCCCACTGAGATGTCTCATATTCTTATCTCCAATGTCAAGATGCAGTAGATTCTTGACATTCATGGTAGTTATGTTCTGTAAAGTTGCTGAAAACATTGAATTAGTGCAAACAGTGAATTAAATCTTAGAGGAAACATATATAAATCAAATATCATATTTAATCTTAAAACCTCATCCTGGTGGATTCTATTCTCTTTATTTTACAAAAGACATGAGATTGAGAAGTGCTAAGTGACATGTCTGTGTTGCCATACTACAGACGCCAGAGTTGGGATTTGAGCCCCACGCACCTGGCCTCCGGGCTGGAGCTTCTGGCACTACTTGGCACTGCCCTGACTGCCTGTGTTTTCTAGTCATCTTTGTATGGGAGCAGAAACATGAAGGCAGCACATTGCCTTGTTCTACCTCAGCTGCAACCAGTGCTTTAGACAACTCAAATTTTTTGCTCCTCTGCGCATGTCCACAAATTATGACAAAATCTCTGGGAATATTGATTTGCGGGTTACAAATAAAATTTAACAAGTAGGTGAATTCATGGTTACTGAATCCGTGAAAAGGAATTGATTTTACATATGAGAACATAAAAGCATTCACACACATTCATTCACACGAGCACATGCAGTTTCTGTATGAGTGGAAGAGGGAGCAGGCAGGATGGTGACAAGAAATGGTCTGATTTGTTTTCACTCTGATTCTGAATTGGACACCAATGAGATTCTTTGATTATTTTCAGGTTTCTGATTTATTTCATGGTTATGTCTGTATGGCTAGTTGACCTTTTCATGGTTGAAGTGAAGTAGCCTATTGGTTAACAGAGCTACAAAATCTAGGTCATGTAAATATCTAATCATTTTTACTGATGTGTAATATAGCCTCACATCTCAAATTAAACAAATGCTGGTAGATTTTGTTAGCAATATTGATAAAATCTGAATCACAAAACATAGAAGAGTTCTACCAGCTATTATATCTTTGCTTTTGCTATATCTTCATTTGAGGTCATCAAAGGTCTGTGCGAGATGATTCTGGTTATTTCCAGAGCTCAGTCTGAGAGATCAAGTAATGACATTTGGCAGAAACATTAAAGCTATGCTAGCTTTGTACAACTGTTAACAACCAGAATATTATTCCAGACAACTTAGACCTAGGAAGCAATTGGAAGGATTCAGCAAATCACAAAATAGGAGCAGGTGAAAAAGTTTTAAGGTGGAATGTCATTTAGGTATAGGTCTACCATCTTAAGTTGTTCACCTCAGCCTTAATACTTTTGGAACAGAGAATTATTTGGAGCAAGCTTTTTTTTTTTCCACTAAGTTTTGATTCTTTCTAGAATATGCTGGCTAATTTGTTTTACAATATAAATATTTTTATGTGTAGACTATTACTTAATAGCAAAACATTTTCATGATTAATTTTTCTTTATTTTAATATGGTGTTTATATTTTGAATAAGAATTAGTTTTACTAATTGTATCTGCTAATGAATGTGTATCTTGAAATATGTTTGGAGTTTGTTCTGTGCTAAGCTTATATGTTTTTGGATTTGAAATGTATAAAACATTTAATTTCAGGTTTGTTTATACAATCTGTGATAGTTTAAAATAAACTGTAAATATTTAAAAAACACCAGAGTTGCCACCATTCCTACTGAAAGTATTCCAAAAAATTGAAAAGGAGGGACTCCTCCCCTTAACTCATTCTATGAGGCCAGCATTATCCTGATACCAAAACCTGGCAGTGATATAACAACAGCAACAACAAAACTTCAGGCCAATATCTTTGTTGAGCATTCATGCAAAATTTCTCAGCAAAATACTGGCAAACTGAATCCAGAAGCACATCAAAAAGCTTGTCCACTACAATCAAGTAGGCTTCATCCCCAGGATGCAAGTTTGGTTCAACATATGCAAATCAAAAAATGTGATGCATCACATAAGCAGAACTAAAGAAAAAAAAACATTTGATTATCTCAACAGATGCAGAAAAGGCCCATGATAAAATTCAACATCACTTCATGTTAAAAACTCTGAATAAATGAGATATTGAAGAAACACACCTCAAAATAAGAGCCATATGTAACAAACCCATAGCCAATATCATACCAAATGGGCAAAAGCTGGAATCATTATTCTTGAAAACAGCATAAGACAAAGTTGTACTTTCCCATCACTCCTACTCAACATAGTGTGGGAAGATCTGGCCAGGGAAGTCAGGCAAGAGAAAGAAATAAAGCATATTCAAATAAGAAGAGAGGAAATGAAACTCTTTTTGTTTGCAGATGACATAATTTTATATCTAGAAAACCCCATTGTCTCAGACCAAAAATTTCTTAAGCTGATAAGCAACTTCAGCTAAGTCTCAGGATACAAAATCAATGTGCAAATAGCATTTCTATAAACCAGCAATAGTTAAGCTGAGAGCCAAATCATGAATGAACTCCTATTCACAATTGCTACAAAGAGAATAAAATACCTATGAATTCAGCTAATGAAGGAAGTGAAAGGCCTCTTTTAGGAGAACTACAAACCACTACTAAAAGAAATGAGAAATGACGCAAAAAAATTGAAAAATATTCCATGCTTATGGATAGGAAGAATCAATATTGGTAAAACGGCAATTCTGCCCAAAGCAATTTATAGATTCAATGCTATTCTCATTAAACTACCATTGACATTCTTTACAGAAGTAGAAGAAAACTACTTTAAAATTCATATAGAACAGAAAAAGAGCCTGATAGCCAAGGCAATCCTAAGCAAAAAGAACAAAGTGAGAGGCATCATGCTACCCAACTTCAAACTATACTACAGGGATACAGTTATCAAAACAGCATGGTTCTTGTACAAGAACATGGAGCAGAAGAGAGAACTCAGAAATAAGACCATACACCTACAGCTAGGGAATCATTCACATTTGATTGAAGGAATTGAGACTTCACTGAAATTGTTTATTAGCTTAAGCTTTGGATCTTCCACAAACTTGAAAAAAATAAGCAATGGTGAAATTATTCCCTATTTAATAAATAGTTCTTGGAGAACTGGTTAGCCATATATGGAAAACTGAAACAGGACCACTTCCTTACATCTTATACAAAAATCAACTCAAGATGGATTAAAGACTTAAATGTGAAAATCCAAACGTAATCCCAGCACTTCGGGAGGCCAAGGCAGGCAGATCACCTGAGGTCAGTAGTTCGAGACTAACCTGGCTAACATGGTGAAACCCCATCTTTACTAAAAATACAAAAAATTAGCCTGGTGTGGTGCCACACACTTACAATTCCAGCTACTTGGAAGGCTGAGGCAGGAGAAGCACTTGAACCTGAGAGGTGGAGGTTGCAGTGAGCCAAGATAGCACCATTGCACTCCAGCTTGGGGAACAAGAGCAAAACTCCATCTCCAAACAAAAACAAAATCCAAAACCCAAACACCCTGGAAGTGTTGGTGGGTTTTGGGGTGCAGGGGAGTGCTCAGCTCGCTCCCTGGTGGACTCCAGGCTCTGGGTCTCTTGCTTTCTCAAGAATAGGAGAGGGGACCATGGTGGGTGCGCTAGTAAATACTGTACCCCAAAAAAGTTTTTGTAGAAAAGTGATTTATTTAGGCAGAGAGAGCGAAAGGAGAAGGAGAGAGAAAGAAGCAGCTAGCTCTCACACTGAGTGAGAGAAAGAAAAGCCGCTCTCACATTGAGTGAGAAGGGTTCCCAGAGGGGGAAAACCAGAGAAGGAAAGCTCCTCTCACACTGAGTGAGAGAATCCAGAAAGACGGAATCCAGGAGAGGAAAGACAGCTTCCACACTGAGTGGAGGGGAATTGAGAGAGAGAGAGAGAGAGAGAGAGAGAGAGAGAGAGAGAGAGAGATGGAGTTTAGGAGGGGAAGACGAGCTTCCATGAGAGAGTGTGGAAGGGGACCCCAGAAGGGAAATTCGCCCAGATGAGGGAGACAGGGACTTTTAACCTGGGAGGAACTCCCACCTTCTCTCAGACTCCTGGCCAATGAAAGGAGTTCCTTTGAACTTCTGCTGGAGTGACTGACTTTTGACCCTTTCTCACACCCATGAAAATTAAAACAGAAACCGTTAAATCTCCCAAATGGAGAGGCATGGGAGGGGGGCATGGCACTGGGAAGTTCTTGCCCTTGAAACTATGCCCCTTCGTGAACCCGAAAAGAGAACACATTCCCTCAGTAGGAAACCTAGGCAATACCATTCAGGACATAGGCACAGGCAAAAATTTCATGACGAAAGTGCCAAAAGCATTTGCAGCAAAAGCAAAACTTGACAATGGAATCTAATTAAAGTGTTTCTGCATAGCAAAAGAAACCATCAACAGAGTAAACAGACAACTTACAGAATGGGAAAAATTTTGCAAACTGTGCATCTGACAAAGGTCTAATATCTAGCATCCATCAGGAACTTAAACAGATTTACGAAGGTCTAATATTCAGCATCTATAAGAAACTTAAACAGACTTACAAGAAAAAACCAAATAACCCCATTAACAAGTGGGCAAAGGACATGAACAAACACTTCTCAAAAGGTGCTGTCCATGCGGCCAGCAAACATATGAAAAAAAGCTCAACATCACTAATCATTAGATAAATGCAAATCGAAACCACAATGAGATGCCTTTTCATACCAGTCAGAATGGCTATTACTATAAAGACAAAAAATAATAGATGCTGGAAAGGTTGAAGAGAAAAGGAACACTTTTACACTGTTGGTGGGAGTGTAAATTAGTTCAACCATTGTGGAAGACAGTGTAGCAATTCCTCAAAGACCAGAAATGCCATTTTACCCAGCAATCCCATTACTGGGTATATACCCAAAGGAATATAAATGATTCTATTATAAAGGTAATATGCATGCCTATGTTCATTGCAGCACTATTCACAATAGCAAAGACATGGAATCAACCCAAATGTCTGTCAGTGATAGACTGGACAAAGGAAATGTGGTACATATGCACCATGGAATACTATGCATCTATAAAAAACAATGAAATCATGTCCTTTGCAGGGACATGAATGGAGCTGGAGGCCATTATCTTTAACAAACTAACTCAGAAACAGATGAATACCGCATGTTCTCACTTGGAAGAGGAAGCTAAGTGATGGAAACACATGGAAACATAGAGAGGAACAACATAGACTGGGGCCTACTGGAGGGAACGGGGAAGAGGGAGAAGATGGGGAAAAATAACTGATGGTCACTAGGCTTAATAACTGCGTGATGAAATAATTTGTATAACATATCCCCATGACACATGTTTGTGTATGTAACAAACCTGCATATCTTGCACATTTACCCCTGAATTTAAAATAAATGTTAAAATAAAACATCAAATAAAAAAAATCAGAGTTGCTATTTTATTTGGGTACTGCAGTCTCTGAGTAAAAATGATTAGCTGGGACTATTGACTACTGTCAACCCTGGAACTTTTTTTAACTATTTAAATAAAAATTATTATATTAAGGATTTCAAAGCTACTGCCACACAATTGACTTATGAAATAATACATGTTAGAGAAATAAAGTGAACAATTATTAAATGAATAATAAGTAAGTGACTGTTGGATTATTGTTTTAAAAATAAAAACATTTCTGTGTCAATGTATAAATCAGAGGGGATAGAAATGCCATTTTAACCTGCAGGTTGACTAATGATTTAATTTAAATTAGTAAATAATTATTTAGTATTTTAAGGAACATCTCTAGGTGTTTCAGAGATAAACAATCGTGTTTTTTTCCAGCTTCCAAAGGTTTACATTCAGCAGGAATCTTTTGTAAACCCTGATATATAGTGCGGTGAATGCTCTGTTAGCGCCACAAGCAAATATATCAGTTACAAGCAGTATCAGCAGCTAAAAACACAAGTAAAATTTCACAGAGGAGAATTTAAAAATTTTATGAGACAGAATGGAGGGATGGTATGTATGGGGGAAAGGCATTTTAGGCAAAGGGAGCAACATAGAAAAAGCACAAAAGCATAATAAGTGGTGTGTTTGGGAATATGTCATTGTAAAGTAGGGTATATGTCTTAGCTCAGGTTGCTATAACAAGAATACCATATACTTGGTGGCTTAAACAACAAACATTTATTTTTCACAGTTCTGGAAGTTGTGAAGTCCAAGATGAAGATGCTGGCAGGTCTGATGTCTGGTGAGAGTTTGTTTCATGGCTGCAGAGAGTTGCTATATCTTCACATGGCTGAGACACACACAGACAGAAAGGCAGACAGACACACATAGACACACACACGTGCGCGCACACACACACACACACACAGAGAGAGAGAGAGAGAGAGAGAGAGAGAGAGAGAGAGAGAGAGAACGAGAGAACAAGCTTTTGGATGTCTCCTCTTATAATAAGGGCACTGATCCCAACATGAGGGCTCCACCCATGACCTACTTACCTCTTAGACCATCTCCAAATGCCATCATGCTAGGGATTAAGGTTTCAACATATGAAGTTTAGAGAGACACAAACAAACATTTAGTCCATAGCAATGTAATACATAAGGAAAGGTTTAAAATGGAAAAAAATAAGGTTGGAGTAAGACTTAAGGTAATGCTGACAGCTAAACTATAGATTTTGTCTAAAGCAACATGAAGACTTAGAAGGTCTTTAGAAAGATAGTTTTGGTAATATTATACAGAATGAATTAGAAAGAGGAAAGGTTGGCACAGGGAGACTAGTTAGGAGACTATTCCATGAGTCTCAGTAAGAGAGGATGAGGGCTACTGAGGAGGAAATATAGAGGGGAGAATATATTGGAGAGATATTGTTTAGGTAAAATTATCCAGGGACAATGTCACATGGTAATGAGAAAGACTGAGGAGCCAGAAAATGCTTGTGAAACCTGGATATGGGGAAGAAAATTATTTCACCAAAAAGGGCAAGAGTGCAATTACCTTCTTTCAAGTCATTTGGTTGAGAAAGGAGAAAATAGGATTTTTCTTTTTTAGAAAAATAAGTTTTTGTTTGTTTGTTTTTTTAAAGATTGGGGCTAAAGCCCATACAGAGAGAATGCTTATGAGATGCAGAGGAATGTTTATAAGACAGAGAGAAATATAAACAATTCCTACTTGGGCACTTGTTTGCTATGTCAGTCCAGGCCACACAGAAAGAGTGTAACAGTGTGTCAGTGACAGTCTGGAGTCTTTGGCACATATATTTCTACTTCATTTTGTCATGGGCCACCTTGCCATTGACCTCGGTTTGTTATGTTCTTCTACTGGTTCCCCTGCCTAGTTTTGGTCTATCTTACTTCCTCCTCTGTGACTGCTCTCCTTAAACTCTGATGAGCATCCTCTGATTATACCTGAAAGAGAAAAGGGGAAATTTACTAGGAAGGTACGTGGGTGCCTTGCAGAAGTCAAGGGCAGGCAGCTACTGGACCCAGGCACTAAAAACGCAGAAGGATCCTCGCTTACTAGAACAAGTGCACTTGTGACATTCTTCTCTGTCTTTGCAGAATGGATTCCTCTGCTTTGCTGGAGGAAGTATAATAGGTAGAAGATGCCAAACCACAGTATCCAAGCTTCACATGTGTCTAATAGGTCTAGTTTCATAAAAAAGACAAACTTCCCTCAGCCCTAAAGTTAACTGATTGTCTCAGCCTGGATCAAGTGCCCAAGCCTGTTCCAACCAGCAGTGGTCAATGGAATGGGTCCCATTGTACAAGCATGACTCATCGGAAATCAATATGGGGACCTGTTCATGGGGCTGAGGGAGAGGAATTACTATATTTCATGCATAGATGCTGGGCTGGCAGCACAATGGCTTAGGGTCATCACACACTTGTATACTTCTGATTTCCTATACCTAGCTATCAATTCTCATTAGGTAGATTGCCTACCATCAAAACCTTAATAGTTATTTATGTGAGCATTTATGATATAATATATTTATATTAGGAGCATTACATATTATGTAACATATAATAGGAGTATTAAATATAACAAAGCAGAAATATTTTTAGTAATAAGTAAAAGGAAACTTAGACTTTAACAACTGAGACAACCTCCTAGTCTTTCTACTCCAGACTGTACAGGAAATTCCTCATCAAATTTCTGAAAACCACTCTTAGACATTATCCATTTTTTACAGTCCTGTCATCTCTTAGTTTTCAAACAGCAGGGATGTTCTCTATAAAAGCATATGCTTTTGTTGGAATAATAAGCTAGAAGTAGAAATTAATTCCAACTGTTGATTCTATGCTTTCCTGTAACTAAAACATTGAAAATAAGACTTATTTGATCACACAATTCTAAAGTAATAATATAAATTTCTTAAAGAGTTACTAGTGCACTATAGCTTCATCGTGCTGCAAAGTTCAGTAGAAGATTGATGTTTTGTCACCTCAGAGTCAACAATAATTGCTGTCATTTATAAAGGATCTTTTATTGCAAAATATGGCTATCTTTGCTGTAGCTCAAAATGAGTAGGATTTTGTTCATGATTATATCCTTTATTCTTAGAGCAGTGCCAGACACGTAATAGGCCTTCAACATTTCTGAATAAATCATTGAAAAGTATTTGACATGGAAGGAGTCTTATTACAGTGATGTCACTTAATTCCTTGAACTCTGTGGTAGGTAGTCTCCAAAGATGCCTGCCATCATTTCCTTCCTTCAGGCACATATATATTCTTTCATCCAACAAGAGGTCAAGTCTATTTTCTGTACCTTTGTCTTTAGGCTGGTCTTGAAATTTTCTTTGACCAATTTAATTTGAAGAAAGTGGCACCGTGAGAGTTCTGAGCCTAATATTTAAGAGGCCTAGAAACTACTGTTTACCTTTCAAAACCAATTAGAGAGATAAAACTATTTACCTCTTAAAGAACTTCTTATATTATATGTTCTTATGATATAAGAAGTCCATACTTTATTATGTTGGAAGAAAGTCCATGTGGAGTCACATGGAGAGATCAGAGGCACCAGACAAGTGAGAGAAACCTCCTAGGACTTTTTAAAAAACATTCTACTCACCAACTGAAAACAGCTGAGTAAATGGTCCCAGTTGACATCACAGAGAGCAAAAGAACTACCCAGCTAAGCCCACCTCCACGTTCCTATCCTAAGGAATTATGAGAAATATTAAATTATTTAAGAAACTGTTTGGGGGTTATTTGTTAGGTAGAAACAGATGACTGAAGTAAGCTCCTTCCGTATTATATGCCAAAAATTGCATATTGATCTGTTATGAAAAATATACTTTTCAACTTTTATTTAGATTCAGTGGGTGTAGGTGCAGGCTTGTTGCCTGGATATGTTGCATGATGCTGAGGTTTGGGGTCTGAATGCTCCTGTCAGCCAGGTTGTAAGCATCGTACCCAATAGGTTTTCAACCCTTGTTCATCTTTCTCCCTCCCCACTCTAGGAATACCCAGTGTTCTTGTTGCCATCTTTATGCCCATGAGTACTCAGTGTTTAGCTCTAACTTAAAAGTGAGAACATGCAGTATTTTTATTTGATTTTCTGCTCCTGCATTAATTCAATTAGGAAAATGCCTCCACCTGTATCCATGTTGCTGCAAAGGAGATAATTTCATTCTTTTATGGCTGTGTAGTATTCCATGGTATATATATACCACATTTTCTTTATCCAGTCCACCACTGATGGGTTAACTAAGTTGATTCCATGTCTTTCCTATTGTGAAGAATACTGCAGTGAACATGCAAGAACATGTGTCTTTTTGGTAGAGAGATTTGTGTTTGGGGCATATATATATCCAGTAATAGGATTGCTGGGCTAAATGGTAGTTCTGCTTTAAGTTCTTTGAGAAATTTCCAAATTGCATTTGACAGTGGCTGAACTAATTTTATTCCCACCAGCAGTATATGTGTTCCCTTCTCTTCACAGCCTTGTGAACATTTGTTATTCTTTGATTTTTCAGTAATAGCCATTCTGACATGTGCGAGATGGTTTCTCAGTGTGATTTTTATTTGCATTTCTCTGATCATAGTGATGTGGAGCGTGTTTTCGTATGTTCATCGCCCACTTGTATGTCCTCTTTTGAGATGTGTCTGTTAATGTCTTTTGTTCACTTTTTTTTTTTCTGAGACAATGTCTCTCTCTATCACCCAGGCTGTAGTGTAGTGGCATGACCTTGGCTCACTGCAGCCTCTGCTTCCTGTTTTGCCCATTTTTAAAAAATAGAGTTATTTGTCTTTTGCTTATTAATTTGTTTAAACTGAATATAGATTCTGGATTTTAGACATGGTTGGATGCAAAGTTTGAAAATATCTTCTCCCATTCTATAGGTTGTCTGTTTGCTTTGTTGATAGTTTCTTTTTCTGTGCAGAAGCTTTTTAGTTAATTAGGCCTGACGTTTTTGTTTTTGTTGCAGTTGCTTTGAAGACTTAGTTATAAATTCTTTTCCAAGGCAACTGTCTGGAATGGTGTTTTCTAGATTTTCTTCTAGGATTCTTATAGCTTGAAGGATTACATTTAAATTGTTAATCTTCCTTGAGTTAATTTTTCTGTGGTGAAAGGTAAGGGTCCAGTTTCATTCTCATGCCTATGGCTGGCCAGCTATCCCAGCAGCATTTATTGAATAAGGGATCTTTTTTCCATTGCTTATTTTGTAAGTTTTGTCAAAGATAAGATGGCCATGGTGTGTGGTTTTATTTTTGTGTTCTGTATTATGTTTCATTGGTCTATGTGTCTGTTTTTGTACCAGTACCATGCTATTTTGGTTACTACAGCCTTATAGTATAGTTTTAGGTTATGTGGTGTGATGTCTCTGGCTTTTTTTCCTTTTTTCTTAAGATTGCTTTGCCTATTTGGGCTCTTTTTTGGTTCCATATGAAATTTAGAAGAGTGTTATCTAGTTCTGTGACAAATGATGTTTGTAGTTTAATAATCTAAACATGAAACTACAATAGCACTGAATCTGTACATTGCTTTGGGCAGTATGGCATTCTAACAACATTGGTTCTTCAAATCCATAAGCATGGAATGTTTTCCCACTTGTTTGTGTCATCCGTGATTTCTTTCAGCCATGTTTTGTAGTTCTCCTTGTAGAAATATTTTACCTCCTTGGTTAGATGTATTCCTAGGTATTTTATTTTTGTTTGTGGCTATTTTAAATTGTACTGTGCTCTGTTTGGCTGTCAGTTTGAATGTTATAGGTGTATAGAATGCTACTGATTTTTGCATGTTGATTTTGTATCCTGAAACTTTACTGAAGTCGAAAAATAATTATTAATAATTTATTAGATAATAACTCAATTAGACCCTTGTTCAATTTTGATAGTAAAAGATTAGCCACCACCTGATTTGTAAAACGATTTTCTATGCAGTTTTTAAATAGCACTTTCTTTCTTGGTTCTAACATTAAGATTTTGACTTGTGCCTTTGTTTTGCTACTATACGTTTTTTACACCCTGGGTGAATATACCATAGTAAGATTCAGGACAGTGATAGATGTGCCTTTCTTTTCCCAATAGTGACAGAACATTGTGGGAATAGAGGTGGAAAGAGAATCAGCTTCTTGAGAATAATTTTAGGAAAAAATTCACATGATGTTGATGATCTGAAAATCAAATGCCCTAAAACTACCAGCCTGCTGACCGTTAGATTTAATTACCACCTAATGGATTGTACCCTAGAACTTCAACAACAAAAATAGTTTGCTAAAAACCACCCCGTGAATCCAGAGACAACAAATCAGCTAAAAATAAAGACCATGCACAAAGCCTTGGCCTTCTGGAAACATCCAGTAAAAAAATTCTACTAACTGTACTCAATCTACACTGCTGTTAAAAGAACACCCTCAGCCAGAAATTAGAAAGAACTAGTACAAGAACTCCAGCAACTCAAATGGCCAGAGTGTCGCCTGTCCTCCAGACAACCACACTAATTGTTAAGGGTTCTTAACCAGGCTGAGGGGACTGAAATGACAGGAAATAGAATTCAGAATTGTCATGGATAATTTTGGATAATGGATAATGGATCACATGAATTATCCATTCATGTTATCAGTTTTACCCCAGAACACTCTTTTTAACTTGAAACAATATTAAAAAAAAGTGTTCACTAAGGATGAGGTAATCAGGAATGATTATATTGTCTACTCCTGACATTTGATATCTAAGTGTGTTCAAGAATTCCTAGAGAGAGAAGGCATATGACAAGACCCCAACTTACCTTAGCTTCCCCTTTCCTTAAAGCACTCTATGCTGAAATCACATAGGGTTATTTTCCCGAGTGTTCATCAACCAATGCATGCATAAAGAAAATGTGGTTTATATGTACACAATGGAATAATATTCAGCCTTAAAAGGGAGGTAAATTCTGTTACTTGCAACAACATATTTGAACCTAGAGGACATTATGCCAAGTCAAATTAAGTAAGGCACAGAAAGATAAATACTGCACTTTTTCACTTATGTGTGGAATTTCAAACAAATCAAACTTATAGAAGCAGAGAGCAGAATGTGGTTACCAGATACTGGGGAATGAGGGGATGAGGAGTTATTGGTCAAAGGACACAATGTTTCAGCTAGATAGAATAAGTAAATCATAGATATCTGAGTGATAGATAAGTTGAATAGCTTGACTCAATCATTCCACATTGTATACATGAAGCATTACTTTATACTCCATAAATACATACAATTATAATTTGTCTATAGTTAATTAAAAACACACACATGGGGTCTGGCACAGTGGCTCACGCCTGTAATCCCAGCACTTTGGGAGGCCGAGGAGGGTGGATCACAAGGTCAAGAGATCGAGACCATCCTGGTCAACATGGTGAAACCCCGTCTCTACTAAAGATACAAAAAATTAGCTGGGCATGGTGGCGCGTGCCTGTAATCCCAGCCACTCAGGAGGCTGAGGCAGGAGAATTGCCTGAACCCAGGAGGCGGAGGTTGCGGTGAGCCGAGATCATGCCATTGCACTCCAGCCTGGGTAACAAGAGCGAAACTCCGTCTCAAAAAAAAAAAAAAAAAAGAAACACACACACACACACACACACACACACACACACACACACACAAAATGTAGCTTCACATCTTTGCCCATACTGCAAATCAACTTTTATAATTAGCTCCTAATCAACTTTTATTACCAATTACTAGTCAACTTTTCTAACTAGCTGGTCTTTTGTCTCTGTCAAATCTTCCTCTGTGACTTTGGACAGAGTTAGTGACCCTCTCCCGTATCCAGTTTCGTTGCTGCTGGCTGCACAGTAGGTTATAACATTGGGGAAGGACACAAGTTAGGGGGGTTTCTTTGATGTGGGATCTACCATTTTCCGACTATGCTTTTCATGAGGCTCAGCACCTCACCCTCCCTCAGGTTTTTCTCACCTTTGTATGATAAAAATTACATTTCTAAATACAATGGCCCATTTTCAATCCTTATGTTGGACTTTCATACTATGGGTGTAGTTTACCCATGCTCTCCTTTTACCAATGCTTCCTTCTTCTGACTTCTGGGATATCACAGATGGCTGGCTTTCCAATGACTCTGCTCTGTGCTCCTTTTAGGTGACCATTTTCTGACCATTTAGATGACCATCTCCTTTTAGATAGCCATTTATTCTATTCTACTTATACATTTTGGAACTCATTAAGGCTCTGTACTGGGTTATTTTCATCTCTATGTCTACAGTCTTGCCTTTGTTGATCCCATTTTGGTCCATAACCTTTGTATGCCCTCTGTCTGTTGAATACTACTAAATTTGTAACACCCACCTGTTATTTCCACTGGCTTGTTTTCTGAGTGCCTCAAACTTAAGGTATAAAAAACAGAACTTCTGATCATTATTTCTCCCTCCACATCCCAAATAGCTCTTCTTCTAGGTTTCCCTGTCTTAGCACCTGACACTTCCATATACCTGGTTGATCATTTCAGTAAAAGACAGTCATCTCCTCTGATGCACCTCTTTCATATCAACCCTACTGCGTGTATACGCTTTTCCCCATGCCCATTGACACCGCTCTGGTTTACCACGCCATTGTCTGCAGTGAAGTGAATTATTGTTCTTTTCTTGTTTTAGTTTTTAAATTTTTATTTATTTATCAATATATAATGTTTGTATATATTGATGGGTACATGTGGTATTGTGTTCTATGCATAGATAGTGCAATGATCAAGTCGAGGTATTTAGGTCATCCATTACGTTTATCATTTATCAGTTCTGTGTGTTGGGAATGTCTCCAGTCCTCTCTGCTAGCTGTTTTGAAATATGCAACATATTGTTGTTAATTATAGTCACCCTACCCTGCTATTGAACATTAGAACTTATTTCTTTTATGATTTTAAAAATTCTTTTTTTAATTTAACAGAATTTCTTTGAGCAAATAAAATTCACATGCCCTTAAATTCACCCAAAGTGCACAATTCAGTAGGTTTCAGTATATTCATGTTTTGCAATCATCACCAAAATGTAAGTTTAGAACATTTTGATCACCTTTGAAAGAAGCTTCTAAGGCATTAGCAGTCAAACCCCTCTTTCCATAGCTACCCCTCCTAGCCCTAGGCAACCCGTAATCTACTTTCTATTCTGTCTCTGAAGATTTGCCTATCCTGGGCATTTCATATAAATGGAATCATGTAAAGTGTGGTCTTTTGTGACTGGCTTCTTCCTTTCTTTTTTTAAATAGTACTTTAGGTTCTGGAGAATATGTGCAGATCATGCAGGATTGTTGCATAGGTACATACATGGCAAGGTGGTTTGCTGCCATCATCCCCGCATTACCTATGTCTGATATTTCTCCCTACATTATCCCTCCCCACCTTCCCCACCCACTGCTGTCTCTCCCCAGCCCCACCCAACTGAGTGCAGTGTGTGATGCTTCCCTCCCTGTGTCCATGTGTTCTCATTGTTCAACACCTGCCTGTGAGTAAGAACATGTGGTGTTTGGTTTTCTGTTCTCTTGTCAGTTTGCTGAGAATGATGGTTCCTAGATTCATCCATGTCCCTATGAAGGACACAAACTCATCATTTTTTATGGCTGTGTAGTATTCCATGGTGTATATGTGCCACATTTTCTTTATCCTGTCTATCCTTGATGGACATTTGGGTTGGTTTCAAGTCTTTGCTATTGTAAACAGTGCTGCAATGAACATACATGTGCATGTGTCTTTATAACAGAACAATTTATAATTCTTTGGGTATATACCCCCAGTAATGGGATTGCTGGGTCAAATGAAATTTCTATTTCTAGGTTCTTGAGGAATCATCACACTGTCTTCCACAATGGTTGAACTAATTTGCACTCCCACCAACAGTGTAAAAGTGTTCCTATTTCTCCACATCCTCTCCAGCATCTGTTGTCTCCTCATTTTTTAATGATCGCCATTCTAACTGGCGTGAGATGGTATCTCAATATGGTTTTGATTTGCATTTCTCTAATGACCAGTGATGATGAGCATTTTTCATATGTTCTTTGGTATCATAAATGTCCTCTTTTGAAAAGTGTCTGTTCATATCCTTTGCCCACTTTTGAATGGGTTTGTTTTTTTTCCTTGTAAATCTGTTTTAGTTCTTTGTAGATTCTGGATATTAGCCCTTTGTCAGATGGGTAGATTGCAAAAATTTTTTCCCATTCTGTTGGTTGCCAGTTCACTCTAATGATTGCTTCCTTTGCTGTACAGAAGCTCTGGAGTTTAATTAGATCCCATTTGTCTATTTTGGCTTTTGTTGCCATTGCATTGACTGGCTTCTTTCACTTGGCATAACATTTTCAAGGGTTATCATGTTGTAACATATATCAGTACTTCACTACCTTATATAGCTAAATAATGTCCCATTCTAAGAATATAACACACTCTTATCAGTTATTAGCTTGGACATTGGACTGCTTTCACTCTTGAATAATGCTGCTATGAGCATTTGGTACACATTATTGTATATACATACACAATAATTTATTTATTTATTTATCTTGGATATATACCAAGGAAGAAAATTGATGGGTAATATGGTAATTTTTTATGTTTAACTTTTCTGATAAGCTGCCAAACTCTGTTCAAAAGAGGTTTCACTAGCTTTATCTACCCAACAACAATGAATGAGAGTTCAAATTTCCTTACATCTTTACCAGCACTTGTTGTTGTCTGCCTTTTTGAGTATATATCCTTGAAGGGTACTGAAGTTAATGGTGAATATCAATTTTAAAACCTCTTGTGGTTTGATTTGCACTTCCATAATAACTAGTGCTGTTGAACATCTTTTCATGTGCTTATTTTATGTGCATTTGCATATCTTATTGAAGAAGGGTCTGTTCAAATCCTTTGCTCATTTTAAATTGGATTATTAGTCTTATTATTATCAACTTTTATTTTAGATTCAGGGGTACATGTGCAGGTTTGTTACACATGTATCCCTCTTATAACATGTTATAACATGTACCCTATGTTACACATGAATATATTATGTGAGGCTGAGGTTTGAGATATGAATGATCCTGTCACCCAGGTAGTGAGCAAAATATCCTCTAGGTAGGTTTTTAGCCCTTCCTCCCTTTGCTCTCCAACCTCTCCAGGAGTCCTCAGTGTCTATTGTTGCCACCTTTATGTCCACAGGTACTCAATGTTTAGATCCCACTTATAAATGAGAACATGCAGTATTTGGTTTTCTGTTCCTGCATTGATTCACTCAGGATAATGGCCTCCAGATGCATCCATGTTATTACAATGGATATGATTTTGTTCCTTTTTGTGGCTTTGTAGTATTTCATGGTGTATATCTACCACATTTCCTTTATCTGATCCACCATTGATAGGGACTTAGGTTGATTCCATGCCTTGGCTATTGTGTATAGTGTTGGAATTACCATATGAGTGCATGTGTCTTTTTGGCAGAATGAATTAGTTTTCTTTGGATATATTACTTAGTAATGGGATTTCTAGATTGAAGAGTAGTTCTGTTTTAAGTTGTATGAGAAATTTTCAAACTGCTTTCCATGGTGGCTGAAATAATCTATTAATATATTCCCATCAACAGTGTCTAAGCATTCCCCTTTCTCTGTGGTCTCGTCAGCATCTGTTATTTTTTGACTTTCTATTAATAGCCATTCTGACTGGTGTGAGATGGTATGTAATCATGGTTTTGATTTGCATTTCTCTGACGATTGGTGAGGTAGAGCGTTTTTCATGTTTGTTGGTTGCACATATGTCCTCTTTTCAGAAGTATCTGTTCATGTCTTTTGCTTACTTTTTAATGAAGTTATTATTATTATTTTGCTTATTGAATTAAGTTCCTTATAGAATCTGGATATTAGACCTTTGTCAGATGCATACATTGCAAAAACATTCTCCCATTCTGTAGGTTTTTTCTCTGTGGATAGTTTGTTTTGCTGTACAGAAGCTCTTTAGTTTAATTAGGTCCCATTTATCAATTTTGTTTTTGTTGCATTGCTTTTGGAGTCTTCATTATAAAATCTTTGCCAGGGCTTAGGTCCAGAATCATATTTTCTAGGTTATCTCCAGGGATTTTATAGTGTTTGGTTTTAAGTTTAAGTCTTTAAGTCATCTTAAGTTGATTTTTATGTAAGGAAGGGATTCAGTTTCAATATTCTGTATATGGCTAGCCAGTTATCCCAGCACCATTTATTGAATAGAGAGTTCTTTCCCCATTGCTAATTTTTGTTGGTTTTGTGAATGATCAGATGGTTGTAGGTATATGGCATTATTTTGGGGCTCTCTATTCTGTTCCATTGGTCCATGTGTCTATATTTTTACCAGTACCATGCTGTTCTGGTTGCTGAAGCCTTGTAGTATAGTTCAAAGCTGGGTAATGTGATGCTTCTAGCTTTTTTCTTTTTGTTTAGGATTGCTTTGGCTATCTGGGCTCTGTTTTGATTCCATATGAATTGTAAAATAGTTTTTCTTCTAATTCCTTGAAGAATGTCATTGGTAGTTTGATAGGAATGGCATTGAATCTATAAATTGCTTTACACAATATTGACTGTTTCTATCCATGGGCATGTAATTACTTTTATTTGTTTGTGTCACTATTAATTTTTTGTGTGCAATGTTTTGTAATTCTCTTTCATCTCCTTGGTTAACTATATTCTGAGGTATTTTATGATTTTGTGGCTAATATGAATGGGTTTGTGTTCTTGATTTGGTTCTCAGCTTGGATGTTGTTGGTATATAGGAATGCTACTGACTTTTGTACATTGATTTTTGTATCCTGAAACCTTGCTGAAGTTGTTTATCAGTGAATTTTTTTTAAATGGTAGAATTTAATAGTGAAGCCATTTGGATCTAGGCTTTACTTTGTTGGAAACTTTTAAATTATGAATTAACCTCTTGTTGCAGCTTTATTCAGATTTGCTATTCCTTCTTTAGTTAGTTTTGGTAGTTTATGTTTTTCTAGAATTTGTTCACTTCTTTTATGTTACTAATTTGTTAGAGTATAATTCTTCATAGTATTCCCATATACTATTAAATTCCTGTTAGATTTGTAGTAATGGCTCCTCTTTCATTTTTGACTTTAGGAATTTGAGTCTTCTCTTTTTTCTTTGTTAGGGTAGCTTACGGTAGCATTTTTACTTGTCTCTCAGTTTCAGCTTTTATTGTTTTCCAACCATTCTTCATGCAGCACACAGGATGATGTTTTGAAAATGCAAATCAGATCATGCCATTTCCTGCTTAATTATCATGTATTTTTAATTAGGATAAAACAAAAGTTTCCTGTCTCGGCTTACAAGATCATAGAAAATCTGACACTTGATTTGCTTCCAAACTTCCATCTTGCACCAACTTTGTAACTGTAATAGGTCTGTTGCTCAATGCACATGGCAATGTCAGTACATTGAGACACTGGGTTGCAGTACAGAAAGAGATTTAATTGTAGGACTGTTCAATGAGGAGATGGGAAACTTCTTCTATCTCCCTAAGAAGTTTGGGGAAAGGGTTCTTAAAAGTTTTGAAGTGGGCTGATGTGTGGATATCATCGATTAGTTAAAGAATGCAGGGTAGAGTCATGAGGCAGGGAGAAAACAATCTGTGTTCTCATATTAATTCTGTTCCTCTGTGAGAGTCTTCAAACTAGTAGTGTCAGCTGTTTCACTGACATTTGGGATCTGGAAAGCATTTTAAGTAATCTTAAACAGAAGCCATATAATCCTAAAGTGGAAATCCGATTTGTAGGAACAATGCAGATGCAAATGGTCAGTATCTGGTACTACTTTTGGTTAAAAGTAAGTGGGTCAAATTGCAGCCTGATTAATGCTTAATTATGGCTACATTTCTGTCTGGAATTCTTGTGAACCTGTGAGGATGGATTCAATTTAGTACATTCAATACGCTTCTGCCAATACTGGCTGCTTTTCTGGTTCTTAAATATGCTGAATTCTTTCTTCTCATTGGGCTCTTGCATATATTGTTACTTCTATGTGAAATTCCCCCATCCCTCACACTGGCTGAATTATACTAATAATTTTGGTCTAGTTTAATTATACTACCAAATCCTTTATTTAACTCTCTTGCAACTCATTCACAATTTACAATTATATATTGTGGGGTTATTTTGTTTAATATTTACTGAATTGTATGAGAATATGGCTCATGCTATTATTATATAGCCAATTTCAGGATATTATATATTTTAGGAGAATTTCAATGTATGTATGAAAAATATTTGCTGATAGTTTCTTAATAATATAGACAATTTAATTGACTCATAAAATAATTCCCTCTTTCTGGTGCTTTAAAAAAATACTTGAATATGACCTATATTGCCCAAATAACAACAACAAAAAGAAAGAGAGAGTGATAGAAACCAAGACAATTGTTCAGGTCCTTTAACTACTGCCCCTTGTGTCCTTGCTAGTGTAATTTACAAATTATATACCAGTACAAATGTAGGATGTGGCAAGTTTAGGAACTTTGAAATTATTTTTTACATACATTGTTTCATTTTTTGAAACATTTGTTTCCATTTTCCACTGACCAATGATTCATAATGTTATCCCAGAAAAAATACATTGTACTGTTGCTTCCTGATGCTTAAACTGAAAATTAGAGATAGCATTTTGACATATGAATGAACATAATATAGTTACATAAATTGATATGTCATTTTTTCACACTTACATTTCCATTTACAAATAATGGGTTGGTGATGAAAGTCAATTCTTAAATATTTTTGAGTTTTCTGCATATTTTAATCTCATAGGTGAGATTCAAGTGTAGCAGTCTTCAGTTGGAAGTACGTGGTGAAGTGGGCACATATATGGAAGCATGTTGTCTGTGAAAACACTGAAAGCAGAGAATCCTTCCTATTTGTGTTTATTCCTAGACCTCGTAATTCCATGACAGAATTTATTAACCTTCTGTATTTTCCTGTATTCCTTAAGGAAGAAAATGCAGATTTCCCAGCTTTATTGAAAATATTTCATCTCCCTAATGTTGATTACATTTAAAAAGTATTCTTACATAATAGGCATTTCAATATATGTAATCTTGAATCTTTAGAAAAACATGCAAAGGAAGTATTAACATTTTTATTTACAAAGAACTGATGACTGGAGAGATTTAAGGAATTTGTCCAAGTTTAAGTCAATAAAAATTAAAACAAGAGCTAAATATAGGTTTATATTTAACCAAAGTCCTTTTTTTGTTTTAAAGAGATTGCATTTTGTTTATTGGACTTTGTAAGTCTGAAAGGCAAGGATATGATTAGCAGGTTGTGAATTCTAAGAAAGAATCTATCAATGTGTTTTATTTGTGGGAAGGATGGGAACTCTGTGCTGTGTTTTGTTCTCAGTGTACTTTGAGACATTAGGTTATAAACTCACGAGAAATCTGTAACTCATTTTGGTGGAATATGAAAGTTGATTTAGATATTTTCTTTGGAAGTTTCATTGTAACCATAGATAAATTATTTCACTTACCTTTGTCTTAATTAAAGGACAAATGAATCTAAGTAAAAAACTATAAGATAGTAGGGCTAGGAACAGTTTGTTTGTTTATTTATTTATTTATTTATAGATGAAGTCTCCCTGTCACCCAGGCTGGAGTGCCGTGGTACTATCTCTGCTCACTGCAACCTCCGCTTCCCAGGTTCAAGCAATTCTCATGCTTCAGCCTCCTGAGTAGCTGGGATTACAGGTATACTTGTCACCATCCCCAGATAATTTTTATATTATTAATAGAGATGGGTTTCACCATGCTGGCCAGGCTGGTCTTGAACTCCTGACCTCAAGTGATTCACCCGCCTTGGCTTCCAAAAGTTCTGGGATTATAGGCATGAGCCACTCCTCCCAGCTTTAGAAACAGTTTTAAATTGGCCGGGCGCGGTGGCTCAAGCCTGTAATCCCAGCACTTTGGGAGGCCGAGGCGGGTGGATCACGAAGATCGAGACCATCCTGGTCAACATGGTGAAATCCCGTCTCTACTAATAATACAAAAATAATTAGCTGGGCATGGTGGCGCGTGCCTGTAATCCCAGCTACTCAGGAAGCTGAGGCAGGAGAATTGCCTGAACCCAGGAGGCGGAGGTTGCCGTGAGCCGAGATCGCGCCATTGCACTCCAGCCTGGGTAACGAGAGCGAAACTCCGTCCCCCGCCCCCCCAAAAAAAAGAAACAGTTTTAAATTGTTTGAGGATGCCTTTGAGTATTAATGCCAGTAAAGCAATGAGGAAGACATTTGCCACTTAGTCTACCCAGGATTTGAACTATTTTCCACTTGAAAGAGGTTTCTCCTTTTGAGTGGTATAGAAATTATCTCTCTAATAAAAGCTGAGATTGCTAAACATTCACTTTCCCTTGTAGCTCTACTATTACAACCACTTGTGAAAGACTTTGAGATAAAAGAGCCAAAAGAAGTAATAGTGAATTCTTTCTCATCACAGTCACAGTAGATGTGCTTGTAACCTCAATTTCACAATACAGAATGGGCGTCAAGTCTGGTGGCATTCACAGCTGCAATAAAATTTTATTCCTGGTAGAGAATTTGCAGCACTGAAAGTTGTAGTATTTAGTGTTTGGTGGTGAGGGTGATGGTCTTCTTACCAGTCCAGGCCTGGTAAGGATATCAAATTAAATACATAATATGCTTTACCAGGGAGAATATTTTTATAATACAGATGGTCCTGACTTATGATGGTTTGACTCAAAATTTTTCAACTTTACAATACTTTTATCTTGATATAACCCCATTGTAAGTGGAGAAACACCTGTATAAATAAAAAAATGATTGCTTTCTGGACTACATAAATGATTTCTATATGTCAAGAGGAAAAACACTAACAGCCCACCAGAAAAATGGGCAAACAATATATACATGTAATTTTCAGTAGATGAAACCTGAGTAACACATAAGCCTATTAAAATTATAACAATAATGAAAATATCTTTCATATCCTTCATATTAGCAAATATTGTATAGTGTCAAGTATCTCTAAATTTTATAACATTGTAGGAAATGAGTTAGTGAAACATCACCCTTGAGAGTATAAATTGTCATAACACAATTGGAGAGCCATTAATGAATACCTAATAAAACTGAAGGTGGGCACTTCCGACATTCATCAAGTGCTTCTACTCTAATTGTGTTTATCCAAGAGGGTCTCAGATATTGCAAAAGGAGACATGCACAAGAATGTTCATTGTAGGTGCTTTTTCAATAGTAATAAATGGAAAGCATCTAGCTATCCATTAGTCTATGAACTGATAAACTGATAAACTGTGGTTAGTCTTCACAATGGAAAACTTTACATAAAATAAATTAAATCAGTCTATGTGCATTCAGCATGGATAAATACCCAAACATATTGTTTTATTTTTAAGCAAGTTGCAAAAAGTTTGGTACAATGCATTTATATACACATATGTATGTATAATTTAAAAACATCCCAAACAATAGTATAAGTTGTTTATAGATTCATTTATATCCCATTAACAACACTCCAATTTCAGAATACCAGCTACTTTTGGGGAGGGAAGGAGGGAATCATGTGGGAAATATGGATTTATTCTTAAAAATGAACAGATAAGAGATTGAAGAAATGTGAAAAATGTTCATATCTGTTTAAACGTGATTGTAGGTGCACAGATGTCTGTATAGTACTTTTGATGTTTAAAACATTTCATAATTGAAAATTAAGGAAAAACTGTTTTAAGTACTTGAGCTAAAATGAATCTGTGATGTTAAACTCATTATCAACATGACTCTAAAGGTCTTCTATTCCTAGACAGTTAGAAACTAATTCTGGATCTCTAAAAGAGATCCGAGATGGCTGATTGCTGACAGCTGGGGATTGTAGCTCCCAGTGAAAGCCCAGAGAACGAGAGGACGCCACACTTTCAGATGAATTTTCGTCACTCACGGACCAGAAGATTCCCAGTGGAGGAGCCCCACGGGTCACCAGCATGACTCTTGTGGCCGGCGCAGTGCTTTTGCTGGCGTCTCGGCACGGCAGCTCTTCGTGTAGAGTGGACGGGCTTGGTTCCCCTACTGACTAATGCTTGGAGCTCCAGGAAGGCAGAGCCGCTTGTTATGGACTCAAGAAGGAAGCCAGACCAGAGATTCCCAGGCAGAGGAGCACCATCAGTCTTATCACTGATGTTTTGGCCAGCACAGTGGGTTGCTCGGATTCCAGCACCGGGAATCAATAAACTGGGCATCCACTCAGAAACCTAATTAGAAAGGCGGTAACTGTAAAGACAACAGATGGATAAATTCATAATAAAGGGAAGAAACCAGCCTAAAAAGGCTGAGAATACCCAAAATCAGAACCCCTCTCCCTCTACAGGGGATTGCAGTACCTTATCAGCAATGGAACAAGCCCTGATGGAAAAGGACAGTGTCCCATTATCTGAAGTAGGCTTCAGAAGGTGGATAATAAGAAACTTCCGGGATTTAAAAGAACTTGTTCTAACCCAATGTAAAGAAACTAAGAACTTTGAAAAAAGGTTTGACGAAATGCTTAAAAGAATAGACAATATAGAGAGGAATATAAATGAACTAACGGAGTTGAAAAATATAACATGAGAACTTAGTGAAATATGCACAAGTTTAAATAGCCGAATTGATCAAGCAGAAGAAAGGATATCAGAGGTCAAAGACCAACTTAATGAAATAAAATGAGAAGATAAGAATAGAGAAAAAAGGATAAAAAGGAATGAGCAAAGTCTCCAAGAAATATGGGACTATGTGAAAAGACCTAATCTACGTTTGATAGGTGTATCTGAATGTGATGGAGAGAATGAATCCAAGCTGGAAAATACTCTTCAGGATATTATCCAGGAAAATTTTC
>CM052652.1:8468402-8513781 GCA_028533165.1 Leontopithecus rosalia | reverse complement strand
AAGACCCATAAAGAGATTTAGACTCAACGAGACAGAAAATTAATAAGGATATCCAGGACTTGAATTCAGATCCGGAACAAGTAAACTTAATAAATATGTATAGCGCTCTCTACTTTAAATAAACAAAATATACATTCTCCACTTTCAATACACAAAATATTGATCAGCCATTATTAATAACCATTCTTAGAATTAAGCAATATTCCTGTTCTCTCTCCCTCTTTTTCTTCCTCTTTCTTCCTCTCCTTCTCTCCTTTTTTTTTAAAAAAAAGAAAAAATAAAAGACAAAAAAAAGAAAAAAGAAACTAATTCTGAAGTTTTTATTTTTATCATTATTCTCAACTTGAAAGGGCACGTTTATTATACATATGGTGATTAAAAATATATTTAAGTTTATCATGTATGAAAATAAATATGTAAAGGCAACATCTATATGACATACACACACATATACATTTGCAGTTTTTGATGTTTGCTTGTTTTAGATAGTAGACAGAGTTGAGAATTTTTAAAGACATTTGGGTTTGGATTTTGGTACTTAATCTCTTTAAGACTTAGCTCTACTTTATTCCTCCCAAAATTTTTTCCAACCTAATTTAAGATACACTTTTAAACTGTTGCTTAAGTCACTGGAGGCTTAGTGTAAATAGTATAAAATTTGAATACCATTAACTCTTTATTTAGAAGTTTATAAGAATTAAATAATATCATATATGTAAAAATTCTTTGTAAACTTTAAAAAGCTGTATATAAGATAGATATTGGCATTTCTTTAACTTCTGCTTTCAGTGCCCCATACTAACAACCAAGAGATTAATACATATTTCTGTATTATTCAATGAGTGCCTAATGTACAAAGTACAAAATTCATTGCTGTCATTTTATCAAGATGAAATAAAGTAGACATTACTCAATATTTTTTCTGCGGAAAGTCATGCTTGTGATTCCAAATGGGGAACTGGCTTGTGTGATTCTTGTTGATTTTTTGCCCTCTAGAAAGAACCCATGGACTTTTTGAGGGCAAAATAAACCTCAGATTCTGCTTTGGTAACATACATTCCAAAAATGGGGCTGGGCGCTGTGGCTCATGCCTGTAATCCCAGCACTTTGGGAGGCCGAGGTGGGCAGATCATGAGATCAAGAGATCAAGACCATCATGGGCAACATGGTGAAAACCCATCTCTACTAAAAACACACAAAAAATTTGCTGGGCATGGTGGTGCATGCCTGTAGTCCCAGCTACTTGGGAGGCTGAGGCAGGAGAATTGCTTGAACCTGGGAGGCAGAGGTTGCAGTTAGCTGAGGTTGAGCCACTGCACTCCAGCCTGATGATGGAGTGCGACTCTGTCTCCAAAAAAGACCAAAAAACAAAAAACAAAAATGAAATGATTTCCTAGCAAACTCCAGAATTGAGAAAAAAAGTTATTTGACATTTCTGAATCCTATAATAGTATCATAATAGTATTTCTTTTAGTGTGGGTCTTTTGGTGACAAATTCTCTTAGTTTTATTTTGCTTTCATTTTTGGAGGATCATTCTGCTAAATAATAAATTCTAGGTTAGCATGTTTTTCTTTCAGCACTAATGATGCCATTTCATTATCTTCAAGATTCATTAGTGTCACTGAAAAGTTAGCTGCTAGTCTTACTGTTGCTCCTCTGGAGATAGAGTGTCTTTTTTCTCTGATTGTTTTAAAGATGTTTATCTGTCTTAGGTTTTCAGCAATTTGGCTATCATTAGCTTAGTCTGCTTTTCTTTGTACTTATAATGCCAGAGGCTTACTGAGCTTCTTGAATATGTGTGTTGCTGTCTTTTACTGGCTTTGGAAAATGTCTTGGCTATTATCTCTTCAAATATAGCTTCTACCTAAATTTATTTCTTCCCGCTCCTTGATTTTAGTTTACTTTAGTTTTAGTATATTAGCTTTTGACCATGTTTCATGTGTCTTACACACTCTCTCTACCTGCACCCCGCCATGCTTCAGGTTGCATATTTTCTATTGACCTGTCTTTGAATTTATTAAACTGTCTTTTTCTGTGTTTAATTTTTTGTTAAGCACTTCTGCTCAGTTCTTGATTTTAAATGGTATATTTTCCAAATCCTGAATGTCCATTTGATGTTATTCTGCTAGAGGTGGTTCTTCCTTTACTTTGTTAGGCGGATAATGGGAGAAACTGATTATCTCAATCTAATCCACTGTTCATCTGGGTTCGGTTTGGGTTGCAATTTAGGAAGACTCAGCCAACTTGTGGTTTGACTGTGTTCCTTGGGATGTTTCCCTCCCAGGTTTGTGATTGATAGCCTGGAAAGTGTCCATCTTTTCAGCTCTGAAAACCTGGGAGATTCAGTTCTACCTTTCAGGTTTTTTTGGGTGTAATTCTTTCCCAGTCGCTTCAAAATCAGGCAGAGGTATTGAGGGGGAAACCAATGGAGTGTTTGAAGCAGGGCCCCTCTCCCTAGTGGAC
Organism: Leontopithecus rosalia; assembly: GCA_028533165.1. Lineage (NCBI taxonomy): Eukaryota > Metazoa > Chordata > Mammalia > Primates > Cebidae > Leontopithecus > Leontopithecus rosalia. The sequence continues at coordinate 8,511,317 of CM052652.1, read as the reverse complement.
TTGTCTTCTGGGTACATGAGACTGGGAGAAGCTTTGTTTCCGGCCTAGAACACCAGGCTCCTCTGCCACTCCAGAACTAAAGAATACCCCTTAAGGAAAATCATATGAATTATGAGTTATTCTAGTTTCTAATACATCATTCCAGTCCATGTGAACTTCAAAGGCTCCACTGATGTCCTTTCCTCGGTTAGAATCCCTTCTACCCAATTGAAGCTGGATTCTCAGCCTGCTCTGATTATCAGCAGACCCCACTCGCCCCACCCAGAAACAAAACATCTGAAGATTATCAGTTTACCTAGAAAGGACTAGCACTTTAATCTTGTAGTCCTCTTTACTCCCATAGCTCTCTAATGTGTTTAATAATAGGATTATTGCAATTTATCCATTTTTTTTCTACCTGCTGCAGTGGGACCCACCACAGTGGGACTGGCACCACCTACTACATTCTCTTCAGAAGTGGACATCCCATGGCGTAGTTTGGGATTCTGTTTCTGGAAGCTTAGACTCAAGTCTGGTTCCATAGCCTTCTTGGTGTTTCTTTAAGTCACACACAAAATCTTTTTATAATTCTCAAACCCACCCCCACCCCCACCTTATTTAGGTAAAAGGAGCTTCTATTGTTTATAACAAAGAAACTTGACTATGCAGTAGAGGTTGAGGATGGGGAAAAAAGTTGCTGAGAGAATCATTGGCTCATAGGAACACTGAGGTTGGGATAAAAAGGCCACAGTGTGTGGAGGCATTTAAGGGCTAGAGACAAAGCAAATTTCCATAATGACCAGCAGCACATATGAGCGTAGCTGTAAACAGACCAAGTGGGAGAAGTCACATCTCTGTGAACACTATGTTAGGTTATGCAGTGACCAGGCAGACTTATTTGCCACAGCATCAGTATCTGCAGATACAGCGAGAAAAGAGGTCAATGCTGTAACCAAATGGGATGAGTCACCACAGCCAGAGGAAATCATTAGGGCCAGACACTTCCTGCCCTTGGCTAATTGGAAATTTCAGTTCATCTTGTACCCAGAGGCCATGTTGGGAAGGAGTTGGAGAGAAATCGAAAATCTGAAAGTGAGTAATTATTCTAAGTAGACTATTTCCAAATAAAGACACTAGGATACATTTAGTCGGCGAACTTGAGAGCCAAGATGAGGTAAGTAATTTAAAACACGGAAAATCACATTTCTGCATTTCTGAGTATATGGACGGTAGATTTCAACCCCTTGACAATACATGGTGAGAGAGTCCAATGTTAATGTAGAAAATAGATTTTTCCTTTGGCTGTGGTTGATGAAAACTGAAAATCCAGTTCAAAGTTATCAAAAATGTATGTAATCTTATTATACATTTTGTTAAAAATTTCTCTCTCTCTCTTTTTTTTGCCAAGTTCCATTTTCTTCTGGATAATAGTGAACACAAAATATTTGTTTACTGTGAATTAAAGGATTACAAAAGACATTCTAGAGCCTGTAGTTTGAATACTTGCTGCTTTCTGTCATTAAAAACATGAGCTTAGAATTTCTTTTTCTGTCCTGCCTTCAAATATAGCTGATGTAGAAGGGAGCAGATAATCTCAATGCTTTAGATTTGAATTTGAATTTAAAAACAAAGAAGACAGATAAGAGAGATAGCATGGGGGAGAAATGCCAGATACAGAAGAGGAGGAAGGCAGCAAATCACACTGCCATGTGTGTACCTATGCAACAATCTTGTATGTTCTTCACATGCACCCCAAAACCCAAAATGCAATAAAAAAAGAGAAAGCAATAGCAAAATGTTACTTACCTATTTATCAAAAAAGATGTCTTGAAAATATCAAAGCTCTTTGATTTGAGCTCTTAAAGTTCCAGAGAACAGAGAAATTTAGTTTCTCTCAGAGAATACAGGTTTATTCTGAATGTAACTTGTTTATTGAATGGCCTGGACCCAGTGGTGTACAGTAGTAAAGGACTCCCTCACCCTCCTCGCCCTCAGCTGACTTCAAAAATGCTCTACCACTCTCTCCCCCCTCCCCTAGGTTGACAGCTCAGGAAGATCCCAGAAACTTTTAGTATTTTTCAGCTCTGAGAATTTTATTTTCAAGTAATATACTGGAAGTCCAGTAGACTACACTGAACTTTTAATTTCATACCTAATTCAAAGATATTCCTCTCTGCACAACGCTCCAAGTCCCACTCTTGCCCACTCAGATCTGTGGCTCAACAACAGGCAGTAAATGGTTTCTTCATGTGCCCCTTCTTCCTCCTACTCCATCTTGTGGTTTGTCCAGGGTGTAGGAAAAGAGAATGGAGATTACGGGGGAAAGGATGACGCCTGTTATTTTGCTGGAGCTCTTTCTTTGGTTTGCACTGGCTGAACATCAAGCCTTTCTTTGTGGCAGTGAAATGGCGTTGCTGTCTGACATAATACCTGAGATTCATTGCCTCATGCCAGGGAAATCAAGGAGAGGGATACATGTGGAGTGAAGTTAAAGTGGAGGTTTAATAGGCAAAACAAAGAGAAAGAACAGCTCTCTTCTTTCAGCAAATTGGCACAAGAACAGATAAGGAAACACCGTATATACTCACTCATAGGCGGGTGATGAACAATGAGAACACATGGACACAGGGAAGGGAGTACCACACACTGAGGTCTATTGGGGGAAATAGGGGAGGGACAGCGCGGGGGGGGGGAGCGGGGGAGGGATGGCATGGGGAGAAATGCCAAATAAGGGTGAAGGGGCAGAAGGCAGCAAAACACACTGCCACGTGTGTACCTATGCAACTATCTTGCATGTTCTGCACATGTACCCCAAAACCTAAAATGCAATAAAAATTAAAAAAAAAAAAAAAAAAGAACAGCTCTCTTTCCTGCTAGAGAGAGGGGCCTCTGAGTGGATCTCTGGTCATCAGTGGAGTGCACAAGGTTTTATAGACAGGCTTGAGGAGGCGGTGTTTGATTTACATAGGGCTCAAAGATTGGTTGGACTGGGTGTGATGTTTACATAGCGGGTGGGTAAGCTGGCCGCCCCACCCTTATCTTACTATGCAAGGGAAGTCTTTGCCTGGCTGGAGGCCATGTTGTCTGTTCCCCACTGCCCTTGGGGTTGGCAAGAAAAAGGGAAGATGAAGCTACCATTTTGAACATGCCTACTTCCTTTCCCTCTTGTCCCAGATGCTGGCATTGCCCTGTGCAAGCTTACAGCTTGCTTATCAATGTTTGCAGCTCGATTTTGCAGGCAGCTTAGTGTTAGAAAGAAATTTTGTTGGGGCTACTATTTATTAAAAGGGAAACCTTACTAAGGACTTCCTTACCCTCACTCTCTGCATAAATAATTTCTTTTTAACTCCTGTATTAGCAGGTGCTTCCACCCTCATCTCCACACTCTACCAGTCTGTGATTCAGATAGTGCCACTTACAACTAAAATATTGTAATGTCTTTTCAGAATCTGTCACATTCAATATCTCTTTAGTGTTTGGCAATGGGATTCTGTCTTGACAGTTCACCTTTCTTCGACAAGGTCCCTCACAAAGACACTTGGGCTACCTTGGGAGGTATCCACTTGCTCTTCATCTTTGAGGAAGAAGGAGCTATTTAGAAATCTGGGGAGGTGCTTTAGCATAATAGGGATTTTTGAAGTAGATTTAAATAAGAAGACATCAAGATTCCACATTCATTTTTGTGGGAATGAGAAACAAGTCCCCTTCCCACTTACTTTTTAGTTCTAAGATGAAATGATTTCTGTCACTCTATGCCTTTAGTTTAAAAACTTATATATTCCTAAAGGGGTACAAGAGAATGACACAAAATTTCTCTAAAACCTAAATGTATGACAGGTAGCCTGAGTTTTTTTGGAGCTGTGGAAGGAGTAAGTCTGAAGTCTCAACCCAAGAAATATTTGACATGTGTTTTAAAGTATTCCCACTTAATATTTTTGTTCCCGCATTCACTTTTAGACCCTGAAAAATGATAATAGGTAACACATGGGTTTTAAGTAAAGTTAAATTTACTGGATGAGAGTTACACTCCAGTCACTTTTGTTTCCTTTGGAAAATGTTTTCTTTTTACCATTTTTTTCCTTCATTCCATATATTTTGCCACAAAGCACTTTTGCACATTTCTTCCCCTAGAAAATGAGGCTGTATAGGTTAAATCTGAAAGAGTAGAGTCTATTATTCTCAGCTTTGAATAAATTCCATGGGTCAGACTTTCCTGTGGTAAAGCCAGATAGAAGTACAGAGCAATTAAATGAGAGAAACGAGAAACACAGAACTCGACCATGTGCATGGTGTTTCTGCTTCCTTGTAGGAATTTATTTAAGTGGTTGATAACGGGGTTTTGGAAAGAAAGTCTTCTGCAGCATAAAATGCACTTATCATTCATGTCTCATGGGGCATATTTACTTGGGTGAAAAATTCTTTTGAGTAATTCGGACTTTCTAGACTACAACAATTAAAAATTAAAATAAATGCATCAAAATCTCTCTTGATTTTAAAAACCTATGCTCAGTTTTACAGGTTTTGGAAGCGTGTGTGTGTGTGTGTGTGTGTGTGTGTGTGTGTGTTTACAGATATTTCTACATATGCAAACATAGTACGTATTTTTATGTATGCTATGCTTCATCATTCAGTATGTTTGCATGTGAACATTTATGTGTGTAATACACTCAAACTAGAAGGATATTTTGATATCTGTGAAAAGAAACAGTAATTTACAATATTTTATAGCCTCATTTTCTTGAAAGAAAATATTCTATAGCCTTATATCTTTAAATTAAACCTTTCTTTTTACTAAACCTGGTATCTCCCCTACTTTGAATACCTAATCAATGCTATTTTCATTATGAAAATATTAATTATAACATATTATTGAATGCTTTTTATATGCTAGGAATTGTTCATAGCAATTTATGCATATATTTATCAATTTAATCTTGACAGTAACATTATAAAATAGATACTAATATTATCTGCTTTCTCAGATGAGGAAAATGAAGCATAGAGAAAATTTCATAGGGTCACAGAGTTAATATGTGACTGAGCCTGGATTGGAAACCAGGCCACAGGTCTCTTAATACACTGAAGTTGTAAAATGGGAAATGGACAGCAAGAACATCTTGATCAATCAGAGTCAATAAAAATGGACAGATTCACATTAGGTTTTTAGTATTGACGTATACTCATTTTCATTGGAATTGGCATTTTGATTGCTTCTTGTTATGATGACTTTGAAAGGGGCACACAACATAAAATGAAGAACTGAAAGGTCACTGTCTAGAGCAGGGATTGACAAAGGCTTGTTCTGGGACTGCTAGCACCCTAGCACCACTTATTAAAAATAGATTTTTTTTTTTTGAGTTTTGCTCTGTCACCCAGGCTGGAGTGCAGTGGCATGATCTCAACTCACTGCAACCTCTGCCTCCTAAGTTAAAGCAATTCTCCTGCCTCAGCCTCCTGAGTAGCTGGGGTTACAGGCGTGTGCCACCATGTTGACTAGTTTTTGTATTTATAGTTGAGACGGGGTTTCACCATCTTGGCCAGGCTGGTCTTAAATGCCTTGGCCTCCCAAAGTGCTGGGAATACAGGTGTGAGCCACTGTGCCTGGCGTAAAAACATTTCTTATCTGTACCTGTAAAGATTCTGTTTCAGTGGGTTTGGGATGGAATTTAGAAATCTATGTTTAAAATCTCCCTTGGAGGTCTGGGTGTGATTTAGATGAGAGAATTCCAATTCAACACTTTTTAGAGCTGTTACATTGTTATTGTTTTAGTTTACTGAACTCTTTGTTATTAAATTGTAATCTACAGTCTTTAGTTTTAATCCATCTCTTTATATGAATTTCGAAAGTTCAATTTAAGAGATTAATGCTTGAATATTTTCTATGAAGTGACCAATGTAGCGTTGCCCCAGTCAAATCTGTGATTTAATGTGAGCGCACTACTGTATTTCCTTCATTCAATGCTGCGTTTGTTTTCTTTGCGTTCTTAAGTTTCTGAAAGTACACAGCTGATGGAGTTGAAGGTTATACATAAATCTCCCTCCATTTTCATTATTATTAGATTGATGGTGCTTTTTTCATTATTATTAGATTGATGACCTGAGGAAATGGAATGCTTCTACCTCGTTGTGCCCTGCATTTTCTCCAGTGAAATACAGAAGCTCTGCATGAGACTTGGGTTGTGGGGCAGAGTCACAGGAACTGGGGTTGGTGTGGTTACAGGAGTTACAGGGATTACAGGGACTCTTGAAGCCTTCAAGGACCATGGTCTAAGAGGCCGAATCTGCCAGACACGACAGCTCACACCTATAATCGCAGCACTTTAGAAGACTGAGGTGGGATCACCTGAGGTCAGGATTTGAGACCAGCCTGACCAATATGGTAAAACCCCTTCTCTACTAAAAATACAAAAATTAGGTTGGGCATGGTGGCTCATGCCTGTAATCCCAGCACTTTGGGAGGCTGAGGTGGGCAGATCACTTGAGGTCAGGAGTTCAAGACCAGCCCGCCCAAAATGGTGAAACCCTGTCTCCACCTAAAAACACAATTAGCCAGGTGTGGTGGTGGGCGCCTGTAATCCCAGCTATTAGGGAGGCTGAGGCAGGAGAATCACTTGAACCTGGGAGGTGGAGGTTGCAGTGAGCCAAGATCGCACCACTTCACTCTAGCCTGGGTGGCAGAGCCAGACTCTGTCTAAAAAAAAAAAAAAAAATTAGCTGAGCATGGGGGTGTGTTATTGGGGAGGCTGAGACAGGAGAATCGCTTGAACTTGGAAGGCAAAGGTTGCAATGAGTCGAGATCGCGCCACTGCACTCCAGCCTGGGTGACAAAGACTCTGTCTCCAAAAAGAAAAGAAAAGAAAAAGAAGCCGAATCTAGTGGGCAGGAGTGAATTCTGAGGCAGGTAGATAACCAACTAAGTCACCACTCCAAATGGAAGATCTAGTTAAGAGGGAATAGGAAGGAAATAGGGGTAGAAAATACCAAGTGTAGAGAAGAGCCTGAGATTATAATAATTTGCTGAGTAGTTTATGATCATTGAAGGTACATTTTACTGGTACCCACAGCCTTAGCTCTGGATGAAAAGAGGGTCCTGATGTGCTTCAGAACTCCATCTAGAAGGTTGTATTTACATAGATGGAAGCGATGAATTGAGATAAACTGTACAGATAGGAATTACTCACCTCCTCATTTGCTGCATATAGAAATCATCCACTTACTGTTGAAAGTGTAATTGAACGTGATAACTCAGCTTCATGTATGCATACATATTTATACATTGCCCCCGCTTCCCAGCAATAGAGGAGTCAAAAGGTAGACGATAATAAGTGAATTCTGAGCCACAGAAATGTGTTTTCTCTGTCTGCTATTATTCCATTGTTGCAAGTAATTTTCAAATTGCGAGTTACTAGGCCCCTAGAATAGACAGTATCTAGTGTTTCCAAGTTGAGACAGAGGACAAATTCTCTCTCCATCATCTCATTTTCTTTTCTTTTTTTGTAGAACTTGGCTACACACATCAGTGCTGCCTGACCTTTTATAGAATATTTAGCAGATTACATAGCATTTGAGAATTGTGCATACTCTGAGAGAATAAAAGTGATTTGGAACTAAGTCACTGATCTAAAGTGAACACACATGGAGGAAGACCCAGCTGATATTTATGCCTGCAGTGGGAGAAACACAGTTTTTACAGGCCTGGATAAATAAAATGTAGCAAGATTTTGATTTTTACACTGGAGACTTAAGAAATAGGATGACCTAGTCTATTGAACCGTGTATCAGGATTGTTTTTTACTTCTTTGACTGTAATTCATTAGAATTTCAGGGAAAAATTTGAGAATAAAAAAGGTGATTAAAAGTCTTGAATTTCCTTAAGACTCTGTTAAAGAAAAACTAATATTTTTGTCCAACTTTTGTATTTTGTGTATTTGCATTTGTGCTTATTTTTTATTCAGTACAGAAGGAAATAACACATTTTTTATTATGATTTCTTGAAAGACCTGACATTTTTATGTAACATTTCAATAATAATAATTGTTAATGTGACTAATGAACTCAAATATTATTTTTAAAACAACCACTTAAACCATATATATGTTTAGAAGTTTCCCAGACATAAAACATATAGGAATGCATTGCTTTTTGTATCAACTTTTCTTAAAGTTTATTAACTCTATTTCTTTAGAATTTAAAGTGGCTCACTAAATACATTTAAAATCAAATTGGTCATCACCTGGTATGAACAGAATAGACAAAAAGAGTTGCCAAATTTATTAACTGTGTTAATCAATAAGATGTTTGACTTTAACATGCATGGGATTACAGAATGCATTCTTTAGTGAAGTTATTCAGATTTCAATAACTTATTGGACTGTTTTCTATGAAGAATATTTGAATACTGAGTAAAGGCTGTAAGTGGTAGCTATAGCTCCTTAAAAACTAAGTGTACTTACTTCTCTTTATTAGATTTATTGATTTTATTTTTAATAGACTTTTTAAAAGGACTGTTCTTTTGTTTGTTTGTTTGTTTTTGAGGTGGAGTCTTGCTCTATTGTCCAGGCTGGTATGCAATGGCACAATCTCAGCTTACTGTAACCTCCACTTCCTGGGTTCAAGTGATTCTCCTGCCTCAGCCTCCCAAGTAGCTGGGATTACAGGCACGCACCGCCAGGCCTGACTGATTTTTTTTGTATTTTTAGTAGAGACGAGTTTTCACCATATTGGCCAGGCTGGTCTTGAACTCCTGACCTTGTGATCTACCCACCTCAGGCTCCCAAATGCTGGGATTACAGGCATGAACCACCATGCCCAGCCTAAAAGGACTGTTTTTAAAGAATGATTTTAGGTTCACAGCAAAACGGAGAGTAAGGTGCAAAGGTTTTCCACGTACTCCTTTCCCCCACGCATGCATAGCCTTCCCACCATCATCACTCCCCACCAGAGTGGTAACGTTTGTTACAACTGATGAACCTACATTGACGCATCATCGTCCACAGCACATAGCTTACATTAGGGTTCATTCTTAGTGTTGTACTTTCTATGGATTTGGGTAAATGTATAATGACATGTATCTAACATTATAGTATCATTTAGAGCAGTTTCATTGCCCTAAAACTCCTCTGTGCCCTGCCTATTCATCTTTTCTTCTCTCCTAATCCCTGGCTACTACTGGTTTTTTACTGTTTTAGTAGTTTTGCCTTTTCCACAATGTTATATATTTAGAATCACACAATATATAGCCTTTTCAGATTGACTTCTTTCACTTAGTAATATGCATTTAAGATTCTTCCATGTTTTTTTCATGGCTTGACAGCTTATTTCTTTTTAGTGTTTAGCACTATTTCATTGTCTAGATGTACCACAGTTTATTCATTCACCTACTAAAGTCATCTTGGTTGCTTATAAGTTTGGCAGTTATGAATAATGCTACTGTAAACATCCGTGTTCTGGTTTTTGTTTGGGGAAAAGTGTTGAACTTTTTTGCATAAACACTGAATGGTTCAATTGCTGTTTTGCATAATTAAGTGTATGTTTAGTTTTATAAGAAAACACCAGCTAGGTGTGGTGGCTTACCCCTGTAATCCTAGCACTTTGGGAAGCCAAGTCAGGTGGATTGCCAGAGCTCAAAAGTTTGAGACCAGACTGGGCAACATGGTGAAATTCTGTATCTATTAAAATACAAAAAATTAGCTAGGTGTGGTGACATGCACCTACGGTCCCAGCTACTTGGAAAACTGAGGCAGGAGAATTGCTTGAACCTGGGAGGCAGAGGTTGCAGTGAACCAAGATCACACCACTGCACTACAACCTGGGAGACAAAGCAAGACTCCATCTCAAAAGAAAAGAAAAGAAAAGAAAAGAAAACACTAAACTATCTTTCCAAGTGGCTGTATCACTTTGCATTCCCACCAGCAATGGAGGAGATTTTCTGCTGATCCACATTCTTGTCAGCATTTGGATGATGTCAGTGTTCTGGATTTTGGTTAATCTAATAGGTGTGAATTGATATCCCATAGCTGTTTTAATTTGCATTTCCCTGATAGTATGGAGCATCTTTTCATATACTGATTTACCATCTGTATATGTTTTTCTGGTGAGTCTGTCAAAATCTTTGGCCAATTTTAAATTCAGGTTTGTTTTCTAATTGTTAAGCTTTAAAAGTTCTTTGTGTATTTGATAACATCCCTTTCTCAGATGCATCTTTTGGAAGTATTTTCTCCAAGTCTATGGCTTGTCTTCTCATTCTCTTGACATTATTTTTTACAAAGCTGAAAATTAATTTTAAGGAAGTACAGTTTATCAATTCTTTCTTGCATAGACCATGCCTTTGGTGTTGTATCTAGACCCAAGGTCATATAGCCTTCTCCTATTATTTTCTAGAAGTTTTATAGTTTTGTAATTTACACTTAGATCTATAATTGGTTTTGAGTTAATTTTATGAAGGATGTAATATTTGTGCCTTTTTTTCAATTTATTTTTTTTGTAGGTTGTTGTCCAGCTGTTTCAGTATCATTTGTGGAAAAGATGATCTTTGTTGAATTCTGTATTCTTTGCTCTTTTGTGAAAGATCAATTGACTGTATTTATGAGAGTCTATTTCTGGGCTGTTGATTCTGTTCCATTGATTTATTTGTCTATTATTCTGCCATTACCACACCCTTTTGATTACTGTCACTTTATAATGAATTTTGAAGTTGGGTAGTGTCAGACTTTCAACTTTGTTCTTCTCCTTCAATAAGGTGTTAGCTATTTGGGTCTTTGCCTTTCCTTGTAAACTTTAGAATCATATCAATATCCATAAAATAACTACTGATATTTTGATTGAGATTAACTGACATCTTGCCAATAGTGAATCTTCCTATCCATGAACATGGAATATTTCTCCCTTTATTCCTTTGATTTTTTTTTCATCAGTTTTGTAATTTTCCTCACATTGATTCTTATACATATTTTGTTATATTTATGCATATATTTCATTTTTGGGCTGCTAATGTAAATGGTATTGTGTTTTTAATTTCAAATTCCACTTGCTCATTGCTGGTATATATAAAAACAACTGATTCTTGTATATTACTTTTGTATCCTGTAAGTTTGTTATAATTTATTAGTTCCAGGAGATTTACATTGATTCATTCAGATTTTCTACATAAATCATTAAATCATTTATGAACAAAGACAGTTTTTTTCTTCCTTTTCCATCTGTATACTTTTTATTTCCTTTTTATGTTTTATTGCATTAGCTAGGACTTACAATCTAATGTTGAGTAGCAGTAATGAGAAGGTACATTTTTGCCTTGTTCATAATCTTTTGTGGGAAAGATTTTACTTTCTCACCGTTTAGCATCATATTAGCTGTAGAATTTTGTAGATGTTCTTTATCAAGTCAAGAAAAGTCCCTTCTATACCTAGTTTACTGAAAATTTATATCATGAATGGATGCTGGATTTTTTCAAATGCTTTTTTTTGCATCTATTGATACAGGTATGTGATTTTGATTCTTCAGCTTGTGAAGTGAGGGATTACATTAATTTATTTTTGATTGTTGAGCCAGCCCTGCATACCTGGGATAAATTCCACTTGGTTATAGTATGTAATTCTTTGTGTGCATTGTTGGATAATATTTGCTAAAATTCTGCTAAGGACTTTTGCACCTAAGTTCATGTGAGATATTGGTCTATAGTTTTCTTTTCTTGGAATGCCTTTGGTTTTGGTAGTAGGATAATGCTGATCACATAGAATAAGTTAGGAAGAAATTCCTCTGCTTCTATCTTCTGAAAAGAGATGGTATTTTTCTTAAATGTTTGGTAGATTTTAGCAGTGAGCCCATCTAGTCCTCCTAGTTTCTGTTTAGAAAGGTTATTAATTATTGTTTTAATTTCTTTAATAGATATATGCCTATTCAGATTATGTATTTCTTTTTGTGTGAGTTTTGTAAGGTTGTATCTTTCAAGGAATTGCTGCATTTTGTTCAAGTTATACATTTTGTGGGCATAGAATTGTTCATAGTCTTTTTGCTAACTGTGAGCCAAAGCTTTCTTTGTCCATTTCTTGGATCTGAACTACTTTTCAATATCATCCTTGGCCTGAGCTTCTTTGCCATAGTCCTTAAATACTACCCAACTGCAACCAATCACTTTACCAAGTTTTCTCTCTGTCAGTTTTGCAGTGGACAACCCATGTTCCTAGTTTCTTGTCATCAGCCTTAATTAGGTTGATTTGGTGTTCCGCAGAAAGGACATCCACCACCTTGACATACATAGGCTCATTGCAGTTGGATGCAAGCACACAAAGAGAGGCTTGATGCTTGACTAAGGCTTTGGCAGCTTTGTGAATTCCATGTTCTTGGCTCCTGTAGATGAAGACAGTCTTCAGCACTTTTTGTAAAGCAGTATGAATGTCCATTATACCTTTAGCAGCAATGCCTTTCTCAGCCATGGTGGTGGGTTATGGATGAAGTCAAACACTGAATGCACCCGAGCCTCCACTTCTGCACAATTTAGCTATGGCAGGTAAAGATCTATGGTATTTCTTGATCATCCTTTTTAATGTTAATAAAATATGTGGAGATGTCCCTTCTTTCATTTAAGATATTAATAATTTATCCTTTTTTAAAAAGTTTGTTATGGTAGCTAGAACTTAATGATTTTATTGATCATTTTAAAGAATCAGCTTTAGATTTTGTTGAGTTTTCTATTGATTCCTTTTTCTAAATTTTATTGATTTCTACTCTAATTTTTGTTATTTCATTTCTTGTGCACACAGTTTTAGTTTATTTTTTCTAGTTTCCTAGGTTGGAAGCTTAGATGACTGCTTTTAGATTTTTTCTTCTTTTCTAATATATGCATTCAGTGATATACATTTATCTCTAAGCTCTGCTTTTGCAGTGTCCCACAAATTTTGATAAGTTGTTTCTTCATTTGGTGCCAAATTTTTAAAAAATTTCTTTTGAAATTTCTTTTTTTCACGTATGTGTTATTTAGAAGTGTGTTGTTTAATCTTCACATGTTCTGGGACTTTTCAGCTCTCTTTCTGTTATTGATTTGTAGTGTAATTCCATTATGGTCTGAGAGCAAACATTGTATACTTACATTATTTTACATTTTCTAAGGTTTGTTTTATGAACCAGAATTTGGTCTATCTTTGTGAATAGTTCATGTGAGCTTGAGAACAGTATATATTCTGCTATTGCTTCAAGTTGTCTATGAAAGTCCCTTTTTATCTAGTTGATTGATGGTGGTTTTTAATTCAACTATGCCCTTACTAATTTTCTGCCTGCTGGATCTGTCTATTTCTAAAATAAATATTGAAGTCTCAACTATAATAAATTTATTAGTTTTTCTTTGCGACTCTATCAATTTTTGACTCCTTTATTTTGACACTTTATTGTTAGATGCACACATATTAAAGATTGTTATAGTTTCTTGGAGAATTGACACCTTTTTTTTTTCAGAGGGAGTTTTTGCTCCTGTTGCCCAGGCTGGAGTGCAATGGCATGATCTCGGCTCACCGCAACCTCCACCTCCTGGGTTCAGGCAATTCTCCTGCCTCGGCATCCTGAGTAGCGGGGATTATAGGCACGCACCACCATGCCCAGCTAGTTTTTTGTATTTTTAGTAGGGATGGGGTTTTACCATGTTGACCAGGATGGTCTCGATCTCTTGACCTCATGATCCACCTGCCTCAGCCTCCCAAAGTGCTGGGATTACAGGCTTGAGCCACCGCGCCCAGCGACACCTTTACATTATGCAGTGCTCCTCTTTAACCCTGATAACTTTCCTTGCTCTGCAGTCCTATCTAAAATTAACAAAAGTACTCCTGCCTTCTTTTGATTAGTGTTTGCATGGTATATCTTTTCCCATCTATTTACTTTCTATCTATGTTTGCATTTATATTTAAGGTGGTTTCTTGTAGGCAATATATACTTGGGTCTTGTTTTTTGATCTACTCTGACAATCTCTGTGTTTTAATAGGTGCATTTAGAACAGTGACATTCAAAGTGATTACTGATATAGTTAGATTACTGTGTACTATATCTGTTACTGTTTTCTATTTATTGCTCTTGTCCTTTGTTCCTATTTTGCCTTTCATTCTTTTTCTGCATTTTAAAGTTTTAATTATTTCATATGATTCTTTTTTTCTCCTTTTTTAGTATATGAGTTTTACTACTTAAAAAATATATTTTTGGCCAGGCACAGAAGCTTGCGCCTGTAATCCCAACACTTTGGATGGCTGAGGCAGGTGGATCACCTGAGGTTGGGAGTTTGAGACCAGTCTGACCAACATGGAGAAACCCTGTATCTACTAAAAATACAGTATTAGCCGGGCATGATGGTGCTTGCCTGTAATCCCAGCTACTTGGGAGGCATAGGCAGGAGAATTGCTTGAACCTGGGAGGCTGAGGTTATGGTGAACCAAGATCACACCATTGCACTCCAGCCTGGGCAACAAGAGTGAAATTCTGTCTCAAAATATTACATATATATATTTATTGGTTCTTCTAGATTTGCAATATAAATTTACAACTAATCCAATTCTACTTTCGAGTAACACTATACTATGAGCATATGAGTGTTATACCTTATAATAGTGCTACTCACATTCTCACAGGTAGCGAAAGTACCAAGTAATAACAAAATAATTCTAATTCCTCCCTGTCCTTTTCCATGTTATTGGTGTTACTAGTTTTGCTTATATGTAAACATATGAGAACATATGTTGCGCATAATGGTTGTAGGAGTCAAGGGAGAGCTTTCCCCTTAGCTCTCTGAGAAATACACTCACAAAAGGCAGATAAATTGGAGAAAAGGCATATACGTTTATTTAACACGTATACATGGGGAAAATTACAGAGTGATTACTTACCCCTCAACTAGATGAAAGAAGCTTATATAGCATCCTGGCAAAACAATTATGGGAGGAGGGAGAACTGTGTGTTGAGGGACAATATTGTCTGTTAAAGGACAATAAAGGAATAAGACAGAGAATGAATGGATCCAGGAACAGAGATTAACTTGCAAAGGGTCTATTCAGATGTGGTTACATTTTTGGTATTACAGGGAGGGGAAGAAAAGACAAGTTTTGTTTGGGTTGGTCTGGATCTTATGCACATAAAGGTTTTGAGAGACAGTGCTAGGGAGAAGGTCAGAGAGACCTTGAGGCTTATTCTCCAGTTTAGCCTGTTAATGTGCCATATTTAGGGGTATCAGCTGCTGAGCCCCAACAGCATATATAACTAAATATATCGTTGCTGTTGTTATATTGTTATCTGTTAGACCAATTGCATAAGAAAACAGAGAAATTTTAATTTTATCTTCATTTATATTTTTTTCTCCAGAGCTCTTCCTTTCTTTACGTAGGCTCAAGTTTCTGACCTATGTTATTTTCCTTCTCTCTGAAGGACTTCTTTTAGCATTTCTTGCAGGGCAGGTCTACTGGCAGCAAATTTCCTCAACTTTTTGTTTGAGAAGGTTTTTATTTCTCTTTCACTTTTGAAGGACATTTTTACAGGGTACAAAATTCTAGTTTGGTGTTCTGTTTCTCTCAACACTGTAAACATGTCACTGTACTCTCTTCTTGCTTGCATGGGTACTAAGGGAGAAGTCAGATAACATTTTTTGTTCCTTGCTAGGAAAGATACATATTTTTTCCTCTGGGATCTTTCAAGTTTTTTTCTTTATCTTTGATTTTCAGTAGTGTGAAAATAATATTCTTAAGTGTATATTTTTTATGGGGGTGGAGGTCATTTATTCTGCTTGGTGTTCTCTCAGATTCCTGGATCTGTGGTTTGATGTCTCAAATTAATTTGGCAGAAATTTCCAGTCATTGTTACTTCAAATATTTATTTGGTCTCTTTTTCTGTTCTCCCTCTGGTATTCCCATTACACATATGTTATACCTTTTTTAGTTGCCCTACTGTTCTTGTATTGTCTGTTGTTTTTTTTCTGTGTTTAAAAATATTTATTTTCTTTTCAGTTTTAAGATTTCTATTGCCTTATCCTCAAGCTCAGAGAGTCTCAACAATGACTAGTCTACTAATAAGCCCACCAAAAGCACTCTTCATTTCTTTTACAGTATTGATTTCTAGCATTTTTTGCTTATTATTGGAATTCCTCTCTGCATACGTTACCTGTCTTTTCTTGCATGTAGTCTACTTTATCCATTAGCGCTCTTTATTTCCCTTCCTCTGGCCAGAAGCATGAGGGAAGTTTTCTCCAATAATTACTGTGAGAACCAAGTGAAGCTTCTGGAGGTAAAAAGTCACAAAAATATGGGGCCTCCCTCTCATTGGATCTCCTGGAGTTTTTTTTAATTCTCAGACTTGCCTACACTGAGCCTTTAACAATTTGTCAGTAACAATTCAGATATTCCTACCCTGGCATAATTTCCCATGAAGGTTTCATCTTGTGGGTTTCTGTTCTGGCAAGTTGTGATTCTCTGTATTAAGTCTGTTGATTTCTCCAATTGGAGGAAAGCAGTTTGTTCTGTGACCTCAGTTGTCTTGTGGATCTAAGAAAAGTTGTTTTTCAGTTTGTTCATCTTTTTACTTGTTGAAAGAATGGAGTGGAGACATTCAAGCTTCTTACAAGCCTGACCAGAAACTAGAAGTGAATTTATTTAGTTCATTCTAATGTTTGGCATTTTAAATAATACTGTTAGTTTCCATAAGTGTGGAGAGATAGTAGCCTATGACTCAGAGGTGTGTGAGAATTTGGAAGGAAAAAGCCAGTAAATTTTTTTGGAATCGATTAATTGTATCCACAGAAGTAGTAGCAGCTCTCTTAGCAGGCTGATTTTGTAATGTGGTTCTGGGAGTTATTTCTAAGATGCAGAGCGTAATGATTCTACTTCTTGTATCATGGAAGAAGAGATCAAAATGCATTAGGATGTGGACTGTAGTTATCCTGATTATCAGTATGATACAGGAATGCTGCTTCTGAATGTGGATGGCTAGGGATGTGCCAAAACCCAGAAGGTCTGTAGAGTCACTAGAGTGGGCCGCCATGTCTAGTTATACAAGCAAGTGAGCAATTATTAGACAGGATTACCAAAATTAATAGTCCGTAGAAAATAAAATTTGCATCACCTCATAAGCAAGGAATACTAGCTGACTATAGGGTCCTCTGGTTTTAGAATTATTTTCTATAATTAGATTTTTAAAAATATCCTGTGAGAAGATATTCCTATTAATAAATGGATTTAGTACTTTAAATATTAATTATATTATGTGATATTTGGTTTTGCTTTATTGACCTTATTTCAATTTATAATCAATAACCTTATTTCATTTTCTTGTTCATATTGTATTTTCCTTTCTTTTTCTCCTTTCCTAGCTTCTATTTACTTCATTAAATATTCTTTATTTTCCTTATATCTTTACAAAGTTTTGAAATTACTCATTCCATTTCTTTTTTTAAATTGGCCACCTAGAACATTTTAGTGTATGTAGTTGACTCTACATGCTTTTATGATTTTACCTAATAGAAAAAGGACTTGAGCATGCCCTAAGTTTCTCCAGACTTCAGTTTGTGTTATTTTTGTACAGTATTTTAGTTCCAAAATGTTAAAAGAAATATCATTTTCTTGAGTTTTAGTTTTAAAATCTAGTTTGTATTTTTTTTTTTTGGACATAGTCTTCCTCTGTCACACAGGCTGGAGTGCAGTGGTGTGATCTCAGCTCACTGCAACTTCTGTCTCCTGGGTTCAAGCAGTTCTCCTGCCTCGGCCTCCTGAGTAGCTAGGATTACAGGTGTGTGCCACCATGCCTGGCTAATGTTTTTGTATTTTTAGCAGAGACGGTGTTTCACCATGTTGGCTAGGCTGGTCTTGAACTCCTGACCTCAGAAGATCCATCCACTTCAGACTCCCAAAGTGCTGCGATTACAGGCGTAAGCCACCAAGCCTGGCTCACTTTGTGATTCTTTATATTCCTCTTCTTTCTGTGATCAAAGAACTATGTGTTGAGATGAACTCTGCATCAGCCTAGATTCCTGTAATATTTTATTAGCAAATTTCCCCTACTGCCTCATACTGAATGGATAATGTTGGTAAAAGACAAATTTTTTATTTGGTTAGCTATTAAGATTTGGGGGCTGTTTGTTATTGCACATAACCTTGTCTGTCCATCTGATACTAAAATTAATTCCTGAGAGTGTGCTGTTACTGTATCAAAAAAAATTGGGCAGCATTGTCATAGTAGTCACTGATTGGGCAGCAAGAAAACTGTTATTGGAGGCTGGAAAGACAATAATCTATGTTTTACTGATGTGAAACATTTGACAAAACTGTACTTTGGTAATTGTTGCTCGAAGAAAAGAGGGAGAAAAATGAAATGTCCATTGTTCTTTGTGTTGGTTGATATTGGCTGCTTTTGTCAAGAAATGACATATGTTAAAAAGTGAATCAGCTAATATATGAGCAGAAGCAAAGTGGGATTGAGAGAGTCCATACATTCATGGCTTATTTTTGATTTTTATATAAATGAAATTATACAATGTGTATTTTGTGTCTGTCTTCCTTTGTTCAATAATTATGTTTGAGATTCATTTATCTTGTTCTGTGTAACTGCATTGATTTAGTTTTACTAAAATATATTATTTAATTATATGAGTATATCTCAATGTTTTATCCACTCTGCTCTCAATGGAAATTTATGCTGTTTTACAGTTTTGACTACTGTAAATAACGTCATCAAGAACCTTTTTGTACATGTCTTGTAGTGCATATGTGCACACATTTCTATGAGACAGCTATCTAGGAATAGAATTATTGGGTCACAAAATGTGTGCATTTGCAATGCCAATCTATTTTCCAAAATGTTTATATCAGTTTATACTTCCATTAGCATTGTATGTAAGTTCTACTTACTTTACATCTTTGTCAACATTCCCTCTTGTCAGCCTTTTAAATATCTTTCTGTTTAGTGGATGTGTGAAGGCTTACGGCTTAGTTTGAATTTTCTTGATTAATAATAAAATTGACCTCCTCTTCCCATGTTTGCTGGCCTTGAATTATGTCTGTTGTGACGTACCTGATCAAGACTTTTTTTTCATAGAGTCTTCTTGCATTCTTTGGCTTGTGGTCCCACATTATTTTGGCCTCTGCTTCTGTTGTCGTATCTCTGATACTGACCTTCCTGTCTACCTCTTATACCTCTTTTGAGAACAACACTGACCCACCTGGCTAATTCAGGATAATCTACCCATGTCAAGATGTTTAACTTAATTCCATTGGTGAAGTTTCTCTTGCTATAGAAGGTATAATAGTTACAGAATCTGGGGATTTGAACATCTTTGGGGAGCACTATTCAGCTATATTCTTCATGGCTTATTCACCTTGCTATATGCTCAAGAAAGCTAGTGTCCTGCCACTAACAGTGAATAAAATTAAAAAGTCTATTGTCAATAATTAAAAAATATTTTTTCTGTATCATCCCTAAAACTAACATTTGCTTAAATTGTATTGCCAAAATATTTTTTATTATCTCTATGAACAATGATCAGTGAGTGATCTTAATTTCTGGACCATCTAGGTCAATCATACTTAAGAGGTAATAAAAATTTTAGTCTGTTTGGAATAATCTGCACTTTTATAGGTTTCTGTTCATTGTTCAAAATGTTCTGGGCATAGTACCATTATAATAATTATTATAATTATTTCCTGGAGCCTTTAGTACTTTTGTGTTGAAAGTGATTGATTGCAAATAAATGAGGCTCCACAGTATTTTCAATCCATTTTGTCCTTTCATTCGAGCATCAAAACACGACTGCATTTCATATGCTTCCTTAAAAAGAGAACTCTTACCTTTTTGGTTTAGGAGTATGTCTTAATTCATTCAGACTGCTGTAATAAAATACCTTAGATTGAATAAATAAAAATGGAAATTTACTTCTCTCATTTCTTAAGGCTAAAAGGGGAGTTTATTGGCTCACATGACTTCACTAAAAATTCCAGAGAAGCATGTGCTTCAGGAGCAGTTTGATCAAGGAGTTGACATGTCATCAGCAGGACTGACTTCTATCTCATTAGCCTATTTTTCTTCATAGTGATTTCATTCTACCTTCATATGGTGTCAGTATAACTTTCAGCAGCTTTGAACCTATTGTCACCCATGTTTACTCCAAAGAAAAGGAGTATATCTCTTTTAGGTAGTTTCTGCACAAACTCTAGGAGTTACTGTAAATTGAACCAATTTGGATGACATGTTCATGCCTATCTTTGACATGCCCTCACTTGATCATGAGGCTAGAGGAACTGCCCCAACTTGGATCACATGATCCATCCCCAGAGCCTGGGAGAGACCCTTGAACCGCAAGTACCAGAAGTGGCAAAGGATTTAGGATATTATAAGCTAAAGACGGGAGCTGGGTTCTGAGTGATACAAAATGTCCATTCTCGGTTCACTTATGTTTTTGAGACGATGTCATCTTATCCTTAGTTTACCCTATTCAACAGAGATAGCTTGTATGGAAGAAACTTTGTCCTTTTGTTTTAAAATATTCTTCTCCCTCCCTTTGTTTATCTGAAGCTCATAATTATAACATGATGTATGTCTTTCCTTTCTTTCTGGCAACAATTTTTTCTCCATCTGTTTTTTATTGAATGATGTATGGGAAAGCCACATTTTCCTAGCTAGGAAAGCTTGGTAAGCTATTCTCAATGTCTCTGTGCATTCTGTTTAACACATTCCTATTTTTAGCTTTCTGGGAAGATTTATGCATGTGATTGTAGCCAGTATTAGCTCTTTAAATTTTTTCTTAGATAATTTAAAGCTGAATTTATCCCTGAACACTTTATCATAGCTACTTAGGATATTGTTCTAAGTATGTAAAACTTTAGCTCATGTAGATGTGCTTTAAAACATTTTATGGACATTAACATGGGTGCATATGTATTTTTCTCTAGCTAAATTCATTTGTATTTTCTTATTTTGATACTCACATTAAATGCAGAGAAGGAAAACTTAAATAACATGTTTTCTTTTCTGAATAAGGTTGAAAGCCAATCATAGATAACCTCCTAAGTTTCAAAGTACTACCAGAGAAAAAGAAAAAAAAATGCACTTTTAAAGCTTATTAAAAGTATTATATGGCATACCATTATACACTACAGTTTGAAGTGATAAAGCTAAATAATTTCATTTTAGAAGGAAGCACTGGAATCTTTAATCTTCATCACAGTTCATTGTTACTCTTTGCAAACTTCACTGGAAGAGAATAAGATAATTAGATCATCACTGGTGTATGGTTTTTCTGTTAGATTTTAAAATCCTTATAGAGGAAGTTTTTGTCATTTTGTTTTGGGATAGGTTTGTATTTTGATCTGGTAGTCTCATTCATTAATTAATGCTTTACTGCTTACATTGTGTTTGTGAATAAATGCATAAATAGCTCAATTGACCACAATCATCTCCTTTTTAATAAAAACGTAACCTTTTTTTTCTTTTTTACTTCATTGAGTTGCTTTCACTCAATTGTCTTTCCAAGATCCAAAACTAATAAAGAAGGTCCGTTGATTCACTTTGCTTTTGCTATCCTATGGTTGCAAAACAGCAATAAATAAGTGGCATCTGCCTGGGTAACGTATGATGTGGATAGGAGATAGCAGCTGAGATAAAAACTCTCGAGTCCCCCTTCCACTACTCTGTGAGATTTTTTGGCAATTTGGTAGGAGAAAACAATTGGAAAGCTTCTCATGAACCTTCCTTACCTAAACTCACTATGTTTAAAAATCAGGTGTTGAAAGGTGCTTCCGTTCTACTAGATTTTATATATTTTCCTTAAAGCCTGGATCCATCAATTACTATCACGAAGCCTTGCAGAATTATATAATTTTTCTGTCCTAATTTTTCTCATCTCTAATATTGGGATTAAAATATTATACCTACTAGGGCTCTGGTTTGGATTAGAGTTATACATGTATGATATTTAGAAGAATGGTAGATAGTAAGCACTCTGTAAAGGTTAATTATTATTATGGAATGGAGTGCACCTTGGCAGTTAAGAGCTAAGGCTCTGAAGTCAAACTTGCTTGATTTCAGACTATTTCTGCCCTTAAGCAAGCTAGTTAATCTCCCTGAGCCATAATTCCCTCAATTGGAAAATTGGTATAATAATGGTATCAAAGCCATAAGGTTGTTTACGAGAATTTAAATAAGATAATATACACAAGACTCTTAGAATAGTACTTGACACATGCAATCACTGCACAAATGTAACCTATTATTATCATTAACAGCATCTGTGTTGGATTATAAACTCCACAAGAGCACATGCAAGACATTCACTTAATTTAATTGGTGTAGATTCTAAAAGAGAAACTCCTATGAATATATTCTTCCAAATAATTAGATTTAAAATTTGGATTAGCTGTACTTTACTTTTTTACTTCACTACCCACTATTATGGTAAGTGGTTGAATACCACTAACAAATACAAGTAAACACACATATACTAAATATGAAACAGTTAAATAACAAAGCCCTGTGTTAAACAGAAGGCTCAACTCCTAGAGAAAATGGACCCAGAGACATTATGTATTTCTTTCAAGAGATAGTTTATTCACTTAAGAATCACTCCTTCTGCAGAGAATACCCCAGAAGATGCACACAAACATTCAGAGTTTCTGTTGGGCAGCACCAACTACTATAGTTCCTCAGTTGTGCATATTGGTGCAAAAGTATCTAGAAAAAGAAAAAGAAATGTTACTTTAAAAGTGGTAGAAATACACTGATGAGGCACTATAAACCCTTACTCTGTTCATTAAACTTTGAGCAATTGCAGACAATACTATTATTTTTTGCAACTGTTGTATCAGCACTAGCATCAGGAAAATGACCTGCATGGTGGGAATTAGCCTAAAGAAAACAAAACCCCCAACACCAAAAAGTTAATGCAGGCTGAAATCCACTGGAATTACCCAAGGAGAACAAGATCTAGACCAGGGGAGTAATATGACTCAAGTCATTCATGACCAAAAGCTTCATAATCTCTAGTGGGTACTTACCACATCCCAGGTACTGTGCCAAGTGCTTTAGATAGATTATTTCATGTAATCTTCCCTGCAACCCTTTAGACACTATTGCTGGCCGTCCCATTTTGTAGCTGAATAATTTTTTTCAAGGTTAGGAATGGAGAGCGGGGGTGAAAATCCAGGCATTCCGAGTCTAGGGTCCATTTCGTAACCATTGCTACATATTCCACATCATTCCATTACAGAAAATAACTTTACATTAGTCTTTAAAAACATTCTGTAGTTATAGCCTTGTGCTACTGTTCGAATACCCCTCCAAAACACATGTTGAAACTTACTCCCCAGTGTGGAGTATGGAAAAGAGGGGTATGAAGAGATTCCGAGTTCATGAATAAATTATTTCTTAATTTATGTATTAATGAATGAATGAGTTATTATGGGAGTGGGACTGGTGAAGAAGAAGAGAAAGGGAGATCTGAGCCAGCACGCTCAGCCTCCTCGATATGTGATGTCTTGCACCGCTTTGGGACTGCAGCGTCTTCACCATCAAGAAGGCCCTACAAGAAGTGGCCTCTCAGCCTTTGACTTCCAGGACTCCATCACTGTAAGAAATAAGTTCCTTTCTTTATAAATTACACGGTTTCAAGTATTATATAATAAGCAACAGACAACAAACTAAGACGCTTTGCTTAAGTTTTTAATGAACTACTTTGAATTAACTTTACAACGTAGGTTAAATTCTTAAATCTTTCTGTGGTTGTTATAAAATCCCGAGTTAAAAACACTGATACCCAAGTGAAGAGGGAGGACCAGCAGCACTGTCAGCTTGAGGCTGTGGTCCTGTTTAGAGTAAACAATGGACTGATGAACTAGCTGGGGATTTAACAAGGATTTGCAGTGAGTGAAACAGTCATAGTGGGCATGATAAGCTCTTCACACATCCCAGATTGACTAAAGGCTGTGTGGATGTGCAGCAGAGACAGAAATGGGCTCAAGCCACCCCCACATTCCTAGCTGACAGGCCTTAAACACACACATAGAGAAGATTCAAAAGATTTTGATTAGAAGTAAAAGCTGAGGAAGACTTGAAAATGGCATGTACTTTGAGTCTGTTCTCCAGGCCACACACAGGTCCATCAGCAGAGTGGGAAGCCTTGCTGGCCTGAGGTTTTTGAGCACAACCTGTGAAAAATCTTTGCATGAACACTAAGGTATGAAAATATATCAGTGATTTCTGGAAAACAAGGGTTGGCCATAAAAGCAAAAAAAAAAAAAAAAACGAGCAGAGACGTTATAACTGAGACATATTTCCCAGATTTAGTCCAGACTAGTTATTAAACAATCAGCAACATTATAACCCTCAGAGAATAAATAAGAATCCAGAGTTTCGACAATATATTATTTAAAATGTCCATTATTAAATAAAAAATTACCAGATATGCAAGAAAACAAGAGTGACCTATCCCCAGGAAAAAGCAGTTAATTGAAAATCTCTGGATTTCTCCAGATTTTAGCCGAGGAAAACTTTAAAGCAAGTTTGATGACAATATTCAAGTATGTAAACAAGATCATACTTATAGAATGAAATGAATATATGATGATGATGACTCAATAAACAAAAAGTATGAGGACACAGAAATTATGTTAAAGAATAGAAATCTTGGAGATAAGAAGTACAATAGGTGAAATGAAAATTTTACTAAAGGCGTTTCATAGGAGATTTAACACGTCAGAAGAGAATTTAATTGAAGTTATCCAATCTGAAAAAGAGAGACAGAAATAATTGAAGAAAGTGGACAGAGCCTAAGAAAACAGTGGGGCAACATAAAGAACACATATGAAGAGAATCCCAGAGAGGTGATAAAGAGACAGAAATAATATTTCAAAAAACAATAGCAGAAGAAGGAAATGAAAAATAAAAAACGATGGAGATAATTGTCCACAGAAATCTTATAAAAAATACTAAATAAATAAATTTTTTTCTTTTTATTTTACTTTTCAGCTCCACAATTTCTTTTTTATAATTAGAGAAAATCTTTTAGTCTGAAAGAAAGTGACACCAAACAGTAACCACCAGAGAAATCCACCAGGAAAATGAGAAATGAATGGTAGTTATATGGATAAATATAAAAGCTTCTAATAATACTCTTTCTTTTTTTTTCTTTTTCTTTTTTTTTTTTTTGAGACGGAGTTTCACTCTTGTTTCCCAGGCTGGAGTGCAATGGCGCGATCTCTGCTCACCGCAACCTCTGCCTCCTGGGTTCAGGCAATTCTCCTGCCTCAGCCTCCTGAGTAGCGGGGATTATAGGCACGCGCCACCATGCCCAGCTAATTTTTTGTGTTTTCAGTAGAGACGGGGTTTCACCATGGTGGTCAGGATGGTCTCGATCTCTTGACCTCATGATCCACCCGCCTTGGCCTCCCAAAGTGCTGGGATTACAGGCTTGAGCCACCGCGCCCGGCTAATAATATTCTATTAATATTTTTACTCATTTCTTTTTTGAATTCCTTTAAAAACATAAGATTGCACAAACATTAATTATAACACTGTATTACTTAATAGAGTTTATAACATATATATATATATGTAATATATATAACAATATTAGCACAAAGGTGGGGAGAAGAAAAGGAGATTATAGGAGCAAAGGTTCTATATTTTACCAGAATTAAGTCAGTATTATTTTGAAGAAAATTATTGTAAGTTAAAATGCATTTTGTAATTGCTGGAGCAACCACTAAGAAAATAGCTAAAAATATAGTTAAAAAAAAAGCAGAGGAATTAAAATGGTTATACATACACAAGCACACACATATACACATATATACATGTGTATATACATTTAGTGTCTAATTTTGTGGAAGTGTGTGTGTTTGTGTTTATATATGTATACTCTCTATAAGTTAGGCACTAAATGTACAATGTTGAATAAAAAAGACACAAGACATATAGAAATCAAATAGAAAAATGCAGGCATAAATCCAAACACACTAATAATTATATTAAATGTTAATGGACCAAACACATTACTTAAGAAACAAAGATTGTCAGGTTGGATAAAAATACAAGACACAAGCTGTATGTAAGAGACACATCTTGGATTCAAAGACATGAATATGTTGGAAGTGAAAGGATAAAAAAAGATTTATCAGGCATAAAGTTATCATAAGGGAGATGGTGGTTATATCAATGTCAGATAAAACAGACTTTACAATAAGAAATTTTACTGACGGCAAGGAAGGACATTGTGTAATTATGAAAGGCAAAATACAATTATGAAGGTATAACCATTATAAATGTATATATAACTAACAACACAGCCATACTTGAAACAAAATATGAGAAAATTAAGAAGAGAAAAAGGTAATTTAAGAACAGTGATTGGAGATTTAATTACTTTGTCCTCAAAAACTAATAGACCAACTAGACAGAAAATGAGCAAGGTTAAAAAAGCCTTGAACAGCATTTTCAAGCAACTCAATCTAACTGATGTACATACTGAGTAACTACAGAATACACATTCTCTTCAGGTGCACATATAAAATTCTTCAGGATTGGCCATATTCTGGGCCACAAAAAAGGCTCAATTTAAAAACTACTGAAATCATAAGTATGTTCTCTGACCACTGCAGAATTTGATTACACCTCCACAACAACAACAAAAAAATCAGGGAAACTCATACACATATTTCAAAATTAAACACTCCCCTTCTATTTAACCCTATGGGTGAAAGAAGAAATTAAAAATGGAAATTTAAAAGTATTTTTAAGTGAATGTAAACAAAAATTCAAAATATCAAAGTTTAATTAAAGCAATGTTTAGACCAAGAGGGCTTAGCACGGTTTATAAAATCTGCAATCACAATCTGAAAGCTTTCAGCTCGTTCATGAAGTGTGTGTGGTTTAAACATCAGCAGCAGGATTTTCTGTTTAAATCATGACTTTATAATGCTATGGGGGGGTGCATGCATTGGTGTCATAAACATTTAAATAGATTGTCTATGCTAGTGTCATCCTTTAAAGACAAAAATCCAAGAAACATGTGTGCTTTCCCCAAAATATCTTTAAACTTCAGTGTTTAATAACAAGTTTCAATAGGCAAATATTTTAAAAACTATGAGGTATTGAAATAAAACCAGAAATTCTGCAGTATGAATGAGTTATGATGAATGTAAGATTGATTGCTGTACAATAATTAATTTATAAACTAATTTATTAACAATTATTGTTATATAACAATTAATTTATAAATTTGTTTCGACAGTTCAGTCTGAAGGTAACACATCTTTGCAGATGTTGTTTTCAGAAAAAAATTAAATAGAAGACACTGCTGAATGTTTATTTGATCTGTTTCTTTTTTGAGACAGTCTCTGTCGCCAGGCTGGAGTGCAGTGGCGGGATCTCGGCTCACTGCAACCTCTGCCTCCTGGGTTCAAGCAGTTTTCCTGCCTCAGCCTCCCGAGCAGCTGCGTGTGCCACCATGCCCAGCTAATTTTTTTTTTTTTTTTTTTTTTAGTGGAGATGGGGTTTCATCATGTCGGCCAGGATGGTTTCTTGACCTCATGATTTGCCTGCCTAGGCCTCCCAAAGTGTTGGGATTCTAGGCGTGAGCCACAGCGCCCGGCCTATTTGATCTATTTATTTGGAATGTTTCAGAATTCAAATGTTAAGTACTTAGAAAAGGGGTTATAAATTAGGAAGTCACCTACAAATTAGAGAGTAGTCTTGGCCAAATGCTTAGTTTTTGCTTAAATATGTTTCTTTTTAGTCAGTTTCTTCTGTGCATAATTTCTTCTTTCTATAATTGTAATCATGTTACACAAATGTTAAAGAGCTTTCTTCAATTAATGATGATTTATTTTCTGATATTACATAGACTTCTTAAGCCATTGTGTAAAATAGTGGTATAATGATTGAGAGTGGGTTCCATAGTTTACTTAACTATTCCTGTACTGCTGATCATTTAGACAGTTTTCAGACTTCTACAGATATATACATTAGCCTTTGCTGGTATTAACATTATTTCATCAAGTTAAACTTTAGTTGTGGATACTTTATCACTTTGATACACGTTTCCAAACTTTCCACAAGTTAGTATTTTACATCAGCTTGTTTTGTAGTTTGTTGTTTATGTCCTGTGACTGTTGAATGTTTCTTTTCTTAACATTTCTCTCATTAATTTGTAGATCACTAACATGATTAAACAGTTAAACCCTTGGTATAAAAACATTTCATAATCTGTTCTTTAGCAGATAATTTTTATTTTGCCAGAAACAGGCTCACTTTTTAATCTAGTTAAATCTTTAAATTATTTTTATTTTTCTAGGTTTTAAAACTCAATTTTGTGAAAACTTATAAAGAGTTGATAACTATTCTATCCCCTTTTAAATTTTCTATGTTTTGTTTTGGAACTTATTCTATTTTACTGGATGACATTGAATTGAAGAAATAATTTTTTTTTCAGAAAATTACTGATAAATCATTCCAAGCAATCATTCCATTGCTTCTTAATTTTTTCTTCTCTGTGAATTCTGATTACACTTCTATCATTTGCAGAATGTTTACATGTAACAAAACTTGTTTCTGATCTATTTATAATTTTGTATTAACATGTCTGTTTATTCTTGCATTAAGTACAAAAATATTTCTGAAGTCCATTTGGGAAAACAAATAGGTAAAAACGGCAGGGGGACAAAACCCCTAGGCACTGTGTTTACTTGACTTTCCACTGATTTTCTGTCCATGCCTAGAACACTGCTCTGCACCTGACAGACACTGAGTAAAGATTAGTTGCTAATTGAAAGAATGAAAAATAAGTTCAATAATTGAGACCAACTTAGCATGTTTTGAAGTTTTAGAATGAATATTCTTCAGTAATATTTTCTCAGTATTTCTCTCATTTGCTTTATTAATAACCTAAAACTAGAGATTGACTATTGATGAGGACCTGGATGATGGTTGTATCAGTTCATATTAATATTGCTATAATGAACTACCTGAGACTGGGTAATTTATGAATAAAAGAGGATTAATTGACTCACAGTTCTGCAGGCTTAACAGGAAGCATGACTGTGAGGCCTCAGGAAACTTACAATCATGGTAGAAGACGAAGAGGAAGCAAGTATGTCTTGCTGTGGTGGTGGTGGAGGAGGAGGGGAGAGAGAGAGAGAGAAAGAGAGAGAGAGAAGGGGGAGGTGCCACAAACTTTTAAATACTGAGATCTTGTGAGAACTCACTCACTATCATAAGAACAGCAAGAAGAAAACCTGCTGCCATGATCCTATCACCTTCCACCAGGCCCCTCCTCCAATTCTATATGAGATTTGGGCGGGGACACAAATCCAAACCATATCAATGGCAATCTGGGATTACTAGCTGACAGTGGATTTCTGGTGGACAGGGCCAAATTGTTCACCTTGTTGCATGACTTGAGTTTAAGCTGGATTCTTACCTAGTGGAAAGCCTTTTGGTGAAAGGCCATTTTAGCTTTACAAAGAGGTTATGGATGGTAGGAATAGCAGAAATTGTGTTATACTTGTCTGCAAAAGTTTTTATGAACTTTCCCAAATAATGTTTTATAGAACACTACCAGTGGTATATATTCCATTTCCAGAGGCATTTGGGGTATCTAAAAATGGGACAAATGCATAGTTATATTAAGAAATTTAAACAGCAGAAAATATGGGTCAAGGCCACGCACAGTGGCTCATGCTTGTAATCTCAGCACTTTGGAAGTCTGAATCATCTGAGGTCAAGAGTTCAAGACTAGCTTGCTAACATGGTGGAACCCTGTCTCTATTTAAAAAAAGTACAAAAATCAACTAGGCCTGGTGGCACACACCTATAATCCCAGCTACTTGGGAAGTGGAGGCACGAGAATCACTTGAACCTGGGAGGTGGGGGTTGCAGTGAGCTGAGATTGCACCACTGCATTCCAGTCTGGGTGACAGGTCAAGACTCCATCTCAAAAGAAAAAAAAAAGAATATATGGGTCAAATATAAATCTATGCTAAGAACCTTAAATGAAAATCACATACTACAATATTATCTCATATTAAGTAGATAGGCAAATTTATGGATAACTTTTGGCAGCTGTAAATAAATAATAATTCCGTTTAGCAATATATAAAATTTGTAATTGTTTCTGGTTGTCACTATGACCTCACATTTTTCATTTTTGGGAATGTCTTTGTCTATCTGTGTTGCTATAAAAGAATACTAGAGGCTGGGTAATTTATTAAGAAAAGAAGTTTACTTGATTCATGGTTCTACAAGTTGTACAGGAAGCATGCTGCTGGCATCTGTGTCTGGCGAGGACCCAGGAAGCTTCCACTCATGGCAGAGGCTGAAGGGGAGCCCTTCAGATCACGTGATGAGAGAGGAGGCATGAGAGAGAGGAGGAGGCACCAGGCTCTTTTCAGCAATCAGTTCTCAGGGGAGCTAAGTGTAAGAACTCACTCCCTCCCTGGAGAATGGCACCAAGCCATTTATCAGGGATCTACTCCCATGATTCAAACACCCCTCACCAGGCCTCACCTCTAATACTGGGGATCAACTTATAACATGCGACTTTGTAGGGTCAAACAAACCTTATCCAAACTATAGCAGTCCTCGTTATGCTATTCCTCATAAAACTGGTAATTGTTTGCTCCTGCTGGTCTATCTAGAGCTTATGTTTTCTATCTTCAAAATAAACTTGATATTATGGTGAGGTCATGAGATACCCATCTGGTGAAGCATTATGTCTTTAGGATCTGCTGCTCTCTTAGGATCAGCTGTATATACATTTGAAATGGATAAAAGATGGCCAGTGAGCAATAATACCATTCTGAACATAGGAACTGGCAAAGATTTTATGAAAAAGACATCAAAAGCAATTGCAACAAAAGCAAAAATTTACAAATGGTATCTAATTACACTTAAGAGCTTCTGCACAGCAAAGAAACTATTAACAGAGAAAACAGACAACATAAGGAAGGGGAGAAATAGTTACAAACTATGCATCTGACAAAGGTCTAATATCCAGCATCTGTAAGGAACTTAAACAAATTTACAAGAAAAGAACCAAACAACCCCGTTAAAAAGTGGGCAAAAGACATGAACAGACACTTATCAAAAGAAGACATACGTTCAGCCAATAAGCACATGAAAAAATGTTCAACATGGCTAATCATTAGAGAAACACAAATCAAAACTGCAATAAGATACCATCTCATACCAGTCAGAAAGGCTATTACAAAAAAGCCAAAAAAAAATAATAATAGTAATAATAATAATAACAACAACAACATGCTGGTGAGGTTGTGAAGAAAGAGAACCCTGTTGGTCACAGTGTAAATTAATTCAGCCATTGTGAAAAGCAGTGTGATTATTTTTAAGAGCTAAAAATAGAACCACCATTTGACCCAGCAATCCTGTTACTGGCTATATACCCAAAATAATATAAATCATTCGACCGCAAGGACACATGCATGCATATGTTCATTGCAGCACTATTTACACTAGCCAAGACATGGAATCAACCTAAATGTCCGTCATCGATAGACTGGATAAAGAAAAGTGAAACGTATATGCCATGGAATACGATGCAGCCATAAAAAAGAATGAGATCATGTTCTTTGCAGGAATGGAACTGGAGGCCATTAACCTTAACAAAGTAATGCAGGAAGAAACTGAATACTACATGTTTTCACTTATAAGAGGGAGCTAAATGAGGAGAACACTTAAACACAAAGGACAACAGACACTGGGACCTGCCTGAGGGTGGAAGGTGGGGTGAGGGAGACGATCAGAAAAAAGTAACTTATTAATTCTAGGCTTAATACCTGGATGATGTAATAATCTGTACAGCCAACCCCTGTGACACAATTTACCTGTATAACAGACCTGCAGATATACCCCAAACCTAAAATAAAGGTTTCTAAAAAAAAAGAAGGCCAATGAATTTGAAGTTAAAGGTGTTGACTTTAGTAACTATAAAGAAGTCCCTAATACGAAACTTATTTTAGTTTTAGAAGGTAATCATTTAGAAGGTAATTACTGTTCCTGTTATTTCATATCTGTATTAGGAAATGAAGCAGTATGGCCCCAACTTGAAATGAACTCAGAGAGCCAAATTAGAGTAAACTGAGGAGGTTTTATTTATCAAGAGACTATTTCCAAAGGTTTGGACAGAGCGTAGGGAAACCACATGGATAACAAATAACCAAAAATAGAAATGGTAGAGGAGTTTTATTACTTTTCATGTGGAAGGAATTAGGGGAGGAATCCAGCAGGAGACTTATGTAGAGGTGGCAGTCTTGAGCCATATTGTAAACTTGAGGGGATAAAGCCAGGGCAATAAATAACCAGACTTACCATCTTCCCTCCTCCCCATTGGCTGAATTCAACAAGAAGCCAGAGGACATGGAAACCTGTTGACCTTGTCCTTAGCAGTCAGCCTCCTGGGGCCAGAGCGCTGTATAGAGAAAGATTTAAAGGAGGAAATGGAAGATATTCAGCACAGTGGAGGGGTGGGGTGGGAGTAAGGTGCAGAATTAAGTGATTTTCATCATGTTATGCTGCATGTTCCACTAAAATGAACCTCAACTGTGATAATATTATAAACTGAGAGATTCTCACAAGTTATGACCATCATTCTGTAAATGATTCCCATTAAACATATGAATATAATAAATTACTTTATTTGAAAAATTTGTCACGAGCATCATGTTTCTTTTAGAAGGATCTGGACAAGTTTTTGCATGGGTTGGGTTTTCCATTGATGGAAAAAAGATACGAGGAGATAAAAAGAAAAATGAGAAAACACTGCTCTATTTTGCCTTTACGCTTCAGAAAAGAAGGCATGAAAAGAAAGTAAGGCCACAAGTATGCATAGGATGAGGAAACAACTTTTCCTTGATTTTTTTGTAATTAAAAAATCTATGTTTTGTATAGAAAGAGGCATTTCAGTAAAGAAGAGAAGCAAATTGATGATGGCTATATTAAAAAGTTAACTTCACTAATAAACAAATGCAAATTACAGACATGGTAGAATTCCTTTTTGAACACTGGATAAAGATCAGTTTTCCCAGTGTTGATGAGCTTGTGGAGAAACAGGCCTTTACAGGTCCGATGAGAATTTATATTAATACCATATTTTTGGACATAATTTTGGCAATACAAATGAGTAACATCGAAGTTCATACACATTGACTCATTTCATTTAGGTTCATCAGAGAGAACCTACATGTTTAATATTGTAGATATGCTTGAGGGTTTAAATATTAACCGTAATATATGGACTATTATAAAACATTTATTACAGTTTTTGAAACCATATGGAAAATGAATGGAAAATGTTTATAATATAATGCTAGTTTTAAAAAGATATAAATAGATAAAAATGTCAATGGTGACCCTCTAATGGTAATGGAAGAACAGGTGACTTCTGCTATTTCTCTCTACTTGTATGTCTCATATGTATATATTTTGCAGAGAGCATGTTTAACCTTTAAAACACAAAACTAATAATAAACATATTTTTAAAAAGTTGTTTCTGTTGCCTGTTCTCTAAGCAACTATAAAATGTTTGACAGTCATCTGGAGACATTGGTTTGCTTAAATCTCTGTAAAGAATAAAAAGAGTAGAGTAAGTGTAAACTTCTTTGGGAGTCATGTGGAATTGAAAGCTTCAGAAATATTTATATTTATATTCTCTTTATATACATATGGTTTGAAAAAAGTGATTTTAATATTTTGTTTTTTGTGTTTAATGTGTTTTCTAAAATGACTATAATGACATTGTTACTTAAAAAAACTTTTTAAAAAGAGTAGCTTTAGGTTCACAGCATGTTACTTTTTATAATAAAAAACTACTTTTATATATAAATTGGTCATGGTGGGAATTAAGGAATTAGGTACTTGAAAGTTTATTTCTTTTGTGTACTTTGAAAGTAATTTAAAAATATATCATGATTGTACTTACTGTGCTTGGTTGTTTTAATAAGAAAGCATTTTATGGAAGCAAACTCATGATTAGTTAATCTCAAGTTGATTTAACACTCAGGTGGACACCACATGGTTGAGAAGTTTTTTTTTTTTTATTTTTTTTATTGCTTCTTGAAGGCCTAATGCAGGGGAGAAAGATGGAATGTGACAGAAAAAGGCTTTCCCCCATCCCCTGCTCTTACTATCTTAATACAGAGTTCATATCACTACGTAGAGTAAATAGTCAACATCACTACGTAGAGTAAATAGTCAACATGTGCTGCAGAGAATTAAAATGGAGCAGAAGACCTTAGATGCATTAATGAAGTTTGTTAAGAAAACAAGTATTACCCATTTCTACTGAGAGGCATGAGAAGAGAAAAGGGGGAGGAACAGCTATTACTCCTTGTTTTCTCTGCTGATTTCTTCAAAGAGCTTGTGAGAATGCCTAATGAACTCCCGATCCTCATTCCTTTTTCCTCCCTCTTCCCAATTCATTTCCATCTTCTTTGTTTCTTATCTAACACTGTCTCAATCTCTCTCTCTTTCTCATCAATTTACCTCTATCTCTCTCTTCTCTGTTTCTGGAACTTTTTTTAATATAGGAATTTTAGTTTCCTAGTGCTGTTGTAACAAATTACTACAAACTGGGTGGTTATAAAACAACAGAAATGTATTCTCTCAGTTCTGGAGGTCAGAAGTTCGAAATTAAGGTGTCTACAGGGTTGGTTCCCTCTGGAGGCTTGGAAGGAGAATCTATTCATGTTTCTCTTCTGAATTCCAGTGGCTGCCAGCAATTCTTGGTGTTCCCTGGCTTATAAACTCATCCTTCCAATTTCCACCTCTGTCTTCAGGCTGCCCTCTTTTTTTTTTTGTATTCTACCTTTCTCTTTTCTTATAAGGACACTTGTCATTGGATGTAGAGCCTGCACTAATCCAGAATGACCTCATCTTGAGATCCTTAATTTAGTCACATCCTGCAAAGACTCTTATTTCCAAATAAGGTCACACTCTTATGTTCTGGGTAGACATAATAATCAAGAGGCTACCGTACAACCCACCATAATAGGAAACTTTTCCTGGTAATGTTTCCCTCTACTTTATAACTCCTCCCTTTCCCTAATTCCTAACTTCCTTCTTGCTGTTCTTCATTCTGCTGTCTAGAACTTGGAACTTATATCTCTGCTGCTTTCCCAGAACTGATATTTCTGTTCTTTCCCAGAACCCTGCTCTGCTGGATGTACTTTCTAGAGGGTTCTAAGGCCTAACCAGTGTATCTGTATCTTGCTGTTGGATATTCATAACACATGTTACCATATTAATGGCCTGAGAAATCCTTCTGTCTCATTTCCTAAACCATGAAACCCTTTGCAGAAAAATGTTCAATAGAATTTTGTGAAACTCTGTTTTGTGGCACACTCTTTAGGGACTACCGTGGAGCAGATTTTTTTTTTCCCACTAACTGCAATGCTATGTTGGTAGTTTGTTTTTAAAAATTCATTTCTTGCCTATCTCTTGACAGGTCTCACTTTTTGTTTTTCAACTCTTTCTTGTTTGCAAAAATTGTCATATTACCTTCAAAATTCTACCCCATGTTTATGTAGGTAACTGCTAAATTCATTTTTTAGGTTTGACCTGTAATCAGATAGAAAATGTTAAATTCTCAACATTTTCTATCTAGCATTAGTTGAGAATGAGCAATTTCTATATTTTCAGGTTTTTCTAGTGATGTTTAAAACTTTTGCTTTTTAAAAATTATATTTCAAAATAACAGCCTTGAAGCCTACTAAAAGAATTTTTGCTTCAAATGGGAGAGAAAGTAGAAAGTAATGAGTGTAAACTTTAGTATCTATTTGCAAACCCGTAACTCTTCACAATGTTTTAGAAAATGGCTCCAAGAACAAATTATACTGTATCAGATAAGCCACAGAAAGAAGATGGCTGTATATTTTAATATTGGTTCTGGCATTTAGCTACTCCTATTATTCAAGGGATTTTCTGCACATTTTGAGTTGATGTTGGAATTTTAAAAGGTATGAGGCAGCAGCCACACTGATATTTCAAAGTCTCACGCATCTTTATGAATTTCATGTTTTATTGTTAATTTTTCATATAACGATGATAACTTTCCTGTCTACAGGGCTACAGCAAATGGAAGTTTAACTTTTTGGAGCACTTTTAAAATAAAATTTAAAATAAACGTTTAAAAACATAAACATATTTCTCTTTGCAAATTAATGTGCTTCAGTGTTGTCCTGAGCTATTAACACTCAAGGGCTACTTGGTAGTGTATTTTCTAGAGAGTCTTAAAACTTGTAATACACTGAAACCCTGACCTGTTAATTAGAGTACCATATAACTCTCCACTTTTCAAGAGTTTCTGTTTTCATAGATGACACATATATTTGGTTTTCTTTACATAGACCATTACTGCATTTATTCCATTGTACTTGAATCTATCTAATGAGCTTCTGGTTCTACCCATGAGCAGTGCTTTGAGTGGCTTGCCAAATTTTTACTGAAGGTTTAGGTGTTCGTTGAGCCCAGTCTGACAGCTGCTGTTTCTCACTTAAAGATTTTGCAAGGAACTCAGTAACTTACTTGGCCAATGGCTTAAGTTTGCAAGTATTCTCACTTCTGCCATTTATAAGTATGGAAAAAAGGCCCTCTTCTCCCTGGTTAAACAAATGAAGAGAAACTTTACCCTAGGGAAGTTAGAAAATAATGCACGTAGAATTTTGCCAAAACTGTTGGTATATCTGTGAAGTATGAGGGTCTTTAGAAATGGGAGTTAATTTAAAAAGAGACTATCAAAATGGCATTTGGGTAGTGATAAAGCTTAAGTTTGATTTTAATTTCATCTTCTCTCTCATAATTCGATTATTTTACAGAAGTTGATTGAAAGATAGGTGGCTGGATTCCAAGGCATTTCTTTATGGAGATAAAACCTTAATTTTTTTTTTAATAAACAACCTGGGGATAGACTGAGTAGATTGTTCTGGATCCCTCCAAAGTAGGTATGGTAGACAATCAAAGAATGATTTGCTTTTAAGACTGCTTAGAGATAGTTCTCTATGGGTGTCTCTGGCATCTGCACATGTTATGAGCAGAGGCATTAACTATCCTTTTGTTCTGCACTGTATTTCAAAAGTGTTTATATAGATAATAACTTTGGAAGACAAAATAGTGTTCCCACTCCCCACCTCCCCCCTCAACAGACAGATTTACTTACTTTTCAGCGTAATAAAGACAACTTCTTCTTTCATAGCAGAGGTCAAGCATGTTTGCTTACTGCCCATTATAAAATATTTTGGTTACCTAAGCTCAGGTTTCCTCATCTGTGACACTAACCCACTGTGTGTGAGGTACTCACCTGGCTTACTCCACATTGCCCTCGTGGGACCAGGTGGACAAGAGGAAGAGACACAGGTGGGAAGCCTAGAAAGCTCAATTGCCATGAATAAATATGTTCTATGTTTCTGATCCAGGGGTCTTTACTCAGATTTATTAAGTGTTAATTATTTAGGTTAATTTTCAGAGGCTATTTTATTTCTCCTATTTTCAAGGTTTCAGGGGCTGTTCATAATAGCCATCTTTATTGTTTTATAGGACTTAACACAGATGACTAATAGGGCTTTAAAATTGAAAGGTACCAATATTATTCTTTTTTCATTTTAATAGTCAGAATGGGCTAGTAAAACAAATTGGCTGTGATAACAAATCAACCCCCGAATCTTAGCAGGTAACACAACCCACAACCACAGTTTATTTGTAGTTTACACAGTGTTCACTGAGAGTTAGGTGACTCTCTAGGGCAGTATTATCTTTCATCCTCCACACAATGATTGATTCAGGCTGTTCCTATTGTGGGTGTTGCCATCTGAGTCTGTGTACCCCTCATGGAAGAGTGAGGGAAGACAGTAAGTGAACAACTCACGCTCACCCTTGTACA
This sequence comes from Leontopithecus rosalia, assembly GCA_028533165.1. Lineage (NCBI taxonomy): Eukaryota > Metazoa > Chordata > Mammalia > Primates > Cebidae > Leontopithecus > Leontopithecus rosalia. The sequence continues at coordinate 8,473,450 of CM052652.1, read as the reverse complement.
CCTTGACTCTCATCACTTAGTGACATGGCCCTACCCAGTTGTGAGGTGGCTGATTGTAGGGGAGACTGAGGACATTAAGTAAACAATGAATGTCTGTCACTTTCATGGATATCCGTGCAAATATTTTTTTTAAGTAGGTTGACTTGACTACTTATTCTCATGCTAACAATGCAGTTAAAATATTTTAGTCTCTTAATAAATTTAAGTAACTGCTATGTGCAAATCCCTCTCTCCTTTAAAAAAAGTGTCTTTGCTATTTTTGTCTGATTATTCTTCCAGATAAAACTCAAAATAGCTTTTGGGTAAAGTTATTTCAAAAACATTTTTTGACATTCTTATTGGAATCAAATTAAAGCCATAAAGTAATTTAGGAAGAATTGATATTTTTATAATATTAGTGTTTCAAGGCAGAAGCAGGACTAATTCTAATTTCTATAGTAATAAAGATTTATATTTCCTTCATAAGATACAACTACATTTGTAAAATAATGCATGAGCATTTTAGGTTTTTAATTGCTTCTTGTGAATGGAATTCCTTTTATCTTATTACCTCTTACATTTGATTATGAGAACTAACATGTGTCTTTGAAAAAAATTGATAAAATAGGTAAACCTGTGGAAAAGCCTATTGAGAAAATGTACAATAAAGAAAATAAAATGTGAAAAATGAAATGTAACTAATTATGCACCTATATAAAAATGATTTTAAAAATCTTGAAAAATATGAATAATCACATACTAATTTGAAAATCAAAATGACATTACTACATTTCTGGAGAAAATTAAAATGCTGCAGTAGGTTCCTAATGAAATAGAAATAAACAAAATACTTGAAAGATAATGCCTATGAAATAATTTGAAATAGCATATAAAACTATCTCTTCTATAAAAATACCATTTTAGGTGATTTTTAAGCTGGTTCCACTTTCAAGTATGAAAGTTGATTATACAAACTGCGTCATTCTTGTCATACCCAACTAAATCAGAGTCAAGGGGCCAATGGAAAAAGTACTCAGGTCACAGTGCCTGCTCCAGGAACTGAATTTTCTGCAAGCCCAGTGGCTGAAATGGCCTGTTGTAATCCTAAAAGCAGTTTTACCTAGCAGCTGCTGAAACAACCTGGGGTGATACCAGCATCACTCACCAATTAGAGCTTGCCAGCTCCCAGAAACCTCTCTGGTGTAAGTGAGCCTGCTTTCAAAATAGTATGTAACATTTTTCTTTCGAACAAAACCCCAACCTTTCCTTTGTGCTTTGAACACACTGAAAATTACCCTGGTCTATGTGTATGACCCTAATTGCAATTCTGTGATTCTCAAATCAAACTTTAAATTTAGAGATTTGTCCCTATATTTTATTTTTACTTCAATGCTAATACTTCCCTAAGTTAGATTTTCCGTGAAAAGACTAAAAAAGGCAAAAAAAAAAGGAAAAAGAAAAAGAAAAAGAAAACTTTGATGAATTTTTTTCTTTTTTTTTGAGACAGGGTCTTACTCTGTCACCCAGACTGGAGTGCAGAGATGTGATCATAGGTTACTGAAGCCTTGACCTCCAGGGCTTAAACTATCTTCCTGCCTTAGACTCCTGAGTAACAAGGACTACAGGTGCTACCACCATGCTGAGCTGATTTGTAAATTTTTAGTAGAGATAGGGTCTCGCTATGTTGCCCAGGCAGGTCTTGAAGTCCTGGTTTTAGACTCCTGCTTCAGCACCCCAAAGTGCTTAGATTACAGGCATGAGCCACCATGCGAGGCCAAACTCAATTCTTTTTGAGGCTAATATGACATAGATACCAAAAATTCAAAGACAGAAAGGGAAAAGAAAGTTATAGACCAGTTACATTTATGATTAGAGGTGAAAGATCTGTAATAAAAACATGCCATAGTAATTAAAAGGCTAAACCTGCAGATTTGATGCTTTGATAAAGAATTTAAAGAATATATTAAGATTGTTAAAATAATAAAAGTGTATTGGAATTAGTAATCTTGATTCCTTAACTCTTTTTGCATATGTAGAGTTAAATAGGTGCTTCTAAATGAAACATTAATGGGTATAATTAATGTTAATGTGGCAGGTAATTTGTCAGGTATTAACCTGACAAAGCTATTTTGATAGATCCCTCATAAAATGAGAATAGGAATGACTTTATTCAATCAGTTTACTGCATAGCAAATCCTTTGCAATCAGTTGGTTTCCAATGCTTTGTTTTCAACAGTACTGGGGAAAGGCCTAATTGAGTTTTCAGCTAGTTGATCAGAAAAAGTAATTTTTTATTTTAAGTCAATGTATTTTTGGTGAAGGAGTACAAAAAACTGCATGGCAGTTGCTACACAAACAAAATTTTTCGCATTATCATCTGTCTTTTTTATGTGACTAGTTTCTTTGTAGTTAGGTCAATAAAAATGAAAAAATATATAATCAGTGCTGCGCATTATTTCTTGCCAGCCATGAGTAATATTCTACTATAGATAAATTACTTAATGGAAAAACTAAAAAATACCTTTAATCAACAGATGCATTTCTAATGAAATTTACTTTCATGTTTTAAAGTTACTTATGAAGATTTATAATGTTGTTTTGATGAACTGTGTGTTAACAATATTAACAAATCTATTCCAAAGAATGTTTTTAACCCAGTTTAGCTCCCCAGTAAGCTCCCTCTTGTTAACAATGCTGTTGGTCTAGGACCATGTTTTGAGAAGCGAGGTTCTAATACATGCTTGAGAAGGTTGTAGCTGGCCTGAAAACACTAACCCACTGAGGGAAAGCAAAAGGGTACCCTGGCCTATGTGTTCCGATTAGGTGAGGCACCAGAGAGCCATTCACAAGAAGGCGAAACTGAAAACTAACAGAAGGCTAAGCCAGCCTCTGTTGTGCAGTTCGGATGACTTCAAGTTGACACAATTAGAAACAGAAGTCAGTGCTCTGGAATCAGTAAGACTTCATGAATGAAGCCATGAAATTAGGGAAATTGTACTACATTTGAACAGCCGAATAACTCTTCTTTTCTAAAGAAGTAGTCTTACTGTCTGCTCCTAAAAGTGAACTGGAAACTTGCCTTATGCAATGAAGCTCTTAATCTAAGATTATTAAGTGGTTTGACTCAAAATAATCAGTCTTTTCCTGAGTGTAAAATCGAGGCAGAATGTGAGTATACCTGTATTACTTTGATTTGAGTTTGAATTGAGGGCTTTTAACTATGGTGAGAGTCTGAGTACACATTTAGAAACTTAATTACTCTGTAAAAAATTCACTATATGCATGTTATATCGAATTATTAGGTTTATAATACTGAATTAGGGAAAATTCATTAAAAACAAACTAGTACTGTAGTTGTTAAGAAATAAAACATAATTGCTAAGTTATGTCAGGGATATTCTCCAACTGCCTGGGTATTTTGAAAATATTAAGTTGTGATGTCCCTTGATTGGAAGCCTATTCTTGACTTTAGGCAATGGTATACTTTAGCTCCCGTGGGATGTTTAGTATCTGTGGATTTTCTTGGGAGGCAATTTAAACTTTTGCTATTTTTACTTCTATGCTGGAACTGTGGCTAAAGGAGTATATCTTGCAGAAATTTGTTTTACCTGCTTTATGAAGATAGTTTCATCTTGAATTGTGTAATACCAGTTTGGAAACTAATGATTCATTCATGACGTGGTTAATAGAGCAGTTTTCAAAGTCAGACTGATTTTGTTTAAATCCTAACTCTGTTATTTAATATTTGCTTAACCTTAGATAATTTTTTTAACTTCTCACAGCTTCTGTTTTTCTCCTCTGTAAATGAAAAATAATAATTAAATAAAACAACACATGTAAAACAGTGTAGAGGGTGGTACAGAGAAATGATAAATACTAGCTATTATGGTTACCATATTTAGTTGTCTATTCATTTGTTCATTCAACTTATTTTGTATAGCATGCTCACAGGTTAGGTGCGTGGAAATCAGAGTAGACTCTGCTCTAGTCATTGATGCACTGATAAACTCACTGTTCAGTCGGAGACAGAGACAAGTAAAGAAATGAATACTATTCAGTGTTATAAGTAGTAAGACAGAGGATCTAATGAGCCACCTGACATGGGTTGTAGTGGATGTTATAAAAGATTAGCTGGAGGAGGTGATATCTGGATTGAGGTTAAAGGATGAGTGAGATTTGCTAGGGCAGGAGGTAACAGTGTTCCAGGCAGAAGGAATAGGATTTAGGACTCATATTATATCTGAATATGATTCATCCATGTAAAATCGCCTCTTAAAGTTTTTGAGAGCAGTTGTAAGATTGTTTGATTTTTGACTTGTCAATTTTTATTTCTCACTCTCTATTCTGAATTTGAATCCTACTCAATCATGAGCTGGATCCTACTGGATTATGGCACTTCGGTGATAAATCGAATGGCTGGCACATAGCAGGAGCTAAAAAGTGTTCATTAAATTGAATAGAATGAAATTAAATCTCAGGAGGAAAAGTCTTTTAGGGTTAGACATATAAACCAATATATCTACTCCAAAGGAGGTTTAGCGATGAAGAAATTAATCACAAATATATCATGGGTTGCAGTGGGGAAGTAAATCAAATTCAGGTTGAATGAGCCAGAAACTCAATTACTCTTTTTGAGGCAAGTCAATCAAAATACATTTTTGTAATATCAGATAACTTTACAAGCCTGAAGAGAATTCTAAAAATAATTCAAAATATTTTTATTATTTCAATTGCTCCTATTTAGTAGTATAAACAATTAAGAAATATGTATAGTCTAATATATTTGAGATTGAAAATAAATATAAGGGACATGGATGAATCTGGAGAACATCATTCTCAGCAAATTGACACAAGAACAGAAAAGGAAACACTGTATATACTCACTCATAGGCGGGTGATGAACAATGGGAACACATGGACATAGGGAAGGGAGCACCACACACTGAGGTCTATTGGGGGAAATAGGGGAGGGACAGCGGGTGGGGGGAGCAGGGGAGGGATGGCATGGGGAGAAATGCCAAATATGGGTGAGGGGGCAGAAGGCAGCAAAACACACTGCCACGTGTGTA
>CM052652.1:8427594-8467902 GCA_028533165.1 Leontopithecus rosalia | reverse complement strand
CTATGCAACTATCTTGCATGTTCTGCACATGTACCCCAAAACCTAAAATGCAATAAAAATTAAAAAAAAAAGAAAATAAATATAAAATGAAAACATAGTTTAAAACGTGTAAAAGGATGTCTAATTTCTTGAGCATTAAAAAGATGCTTAGGGATGACAACCTGAGAAGACTTACAAACCCTTTGCTGTAGAACAAAACTACTTTATCACTGAGGAGCAATTTTCCATTGTTTGCCTATTTTCTGTGCAGCTTACTGTCTAAATAGGTAGATCACAAGTGAGAAAATGGGGACATTTGGCTGCATTGAAATAATGATCAGAAGCAGTAAATTGATTTTCAAAGGACATTTTTGGACTTTGATGTTCTTGCTTCACAGAATTTGTCCTTATCATTTTCCCCACCCTTTGGTGTTATCTACACATGCTGTATAATTGTGCCAACAACTATTTTATGACTGTTTTATTATTTTCATGCCTTGAAGATTATTCAGTTGTGCATCAAATCATACAAAGCAAACTAAGGAAGGAGAACAGGATAGGAAATTGGGGACTTGCATTTCGTATGCTTTTATAGTTGATACCAAATGCAATAATTAAGTCAGCCTTAATATTACTTCTAGATTGACTAGATTTTAGACAACCTTCTTCCCAAGTCTGGACTACCTAAGAAACGGGGGTTCCTCTTTTCTTAAAGCATTTACTTACCTTGTAACTATAAATTCTTTCTCCACTCCTTTGAGATGTATATAAATCTTTTATAAAACAACTTGCCAGTTTTGCAACCTGGGAATGTCTTTCTGAAGGACCTGGGATTTATCATCTATGGCCTGTTAAGGTCAGAATAAATGACTTCTTAATTAAGAGAGTAAAGAAGAGCCAGATTTTAGCATTCTCCCCAAATCTAAAAGTAGATGTAAAAATTATTAGAAAAAAAGAGAATCTGGCAGAAAGATGCCAGCACACAGTAAACAATGCAAAGGAGGGGCTTGTGGCCTATAAAAGAATAAGCAGAGTTTCCAAGAGTTAGCAAGGCGCTGCCTGGGGCCACTCAGGGTGGCTCCTAAGTTTTTCAAAGAGGAAATTTGGCATATAGGTTAGGGTGGAGATGGAAGTATGGGGAGAGGGCTGTGAATATACACAATTTTGAAACATCTAATTCATGAGGAGGTAAATGGAGAGAGAAGAGGAGGGCAGCTATGGGAGAAGTAGAAATGTGCTTGAAAAATAAAAATTCTATTTTTCCTTTTCCTTTACCCTTCAGTGTCAGGGAAAATAAGAGTTTTTCATATTGAGAGCCTTCTGATTGGAATGAAAGAGGAGGCAAAAAGACATGATGATCCCAAAATAACAAATACTAAATACAGGAATAACCAGAAATCAGCTGAAACAACAGGTGCTAGAGGGGAATCTAAGATGAGATCTTCTGAGGGAGATAGAAAAGGAGATGAATGGGAATCTGGTAAATTTCCTCCACTGAGCTGTGGCCTCAATGAAGGGGTGAAACAAAACTAACAATCAAACAAAAAGAAACAAAAAAAACCTACAAAGGCAAAACTTTCTTCTTTTGTAGAATAGAAGTGGCTGGTGAGAAAGCAAAGGCAAAATGTGATTAGGAAAAATCCAGGCTGAACTTCATAGAACTTTCTAGGGACTTATGCTGAATTGAGGAATTATTTAAATTTCAAATTATCTTGCACTGGATTAAGACAATCTCAAGATTAAGTAGAGAGAACTGGGACACAGGCCATTTAACAAAATCCCTGAAGACAGAGAAGAGCTCAGTTTTGCTAATCAAGACTTCTCACAGCCTAAGTAGTAAGGTCTGAGGCTACTAGAAATGGAACTATAAAACCACAGCATGGAAAGGGAGTCAAGGAAGTCCATTCAGAGTCCATCAGATCAAGCAGCATATCCTGACTCAGTCATTCACCCCCTTTGTATGAACAATATACAAATGGGGTCTATGTAGCTAAATTGTAATAAATATATTAGGGAAAAAGTAACAGGAAGGGGAAGAAAGAAAAAAAATTACTGCAGGAAAAATACAGATTTAAAAATTTATTAGAAGTCAACCCAGGAAATAGAAGAAGCATCTCTCTAAAAGCATTTCATTAGTTAAGAATTAATTAAAAATATGAATTAAAAAACCCATGAAAGATAAGAACAGAAAACTCAGACTGAGAATGAAAAAGTAAAATATAGCACAGAATGGGAAACAAGTTGAAGACAAAGAATTGCAATTACAGAACCAATAAAAAATTATTAACAAAAGGTATGAGTGAAGGCTTATTGTCATAATAAAAGACTTAAAGTATTTCAGATAAAAGTAGAAGCAAAATACATGAAGTTTAAAACAATTAAAGAGAGTTTAATAGAGACACAGAAGAACTAAGGATGGTCCAACAAAAGGATAAATGATGTCCCTGATGCAGAGAATTCAAGGAAAGAGTGAAGCATTAGGAGATGGATGGACTCTAAACTAATAAGCCCTTTTAATGGTTAAACCTTATTTTGAACATGTATCTTCTTTCCTGCCATTTGTTTGCTGTTACATGTAACTTAAAGCATAACAAAACAAGATCCCCCAAAACATGTTGGTAATTACTATTTTAGGCTAACCTGGATTTTCTCAAAATATTGGAATTTGATCTTATTAATTACTGAGGGAAGAAATGTTAAATGATCAGCTAATATTTAGTGACTATTTTCTGGACCCAAACTTGAGACACATGGTCTGACAAATGTGTTTACTTTTTAAAAACTGTTCTTGCTGGTCTTTAAGCATTATTAACAAACTTTTTTATCTAGAAGTTGAGAAACCATGGGATTTAGGAATGCAAAGACAGGTAAATTATTACAGATTCACTCATTTAAAAATCTTTTGCTTGATGCTTACTACATACAAGTGTCTATATCAGAATCTCTTCCACTAGGGATCTTATAATTCAAAATAGGAGGCAAATCAGCCGAGGCAGCTACATTGCTGTGTGCTTGGATAGCATGGTGCGCTATGACCGCATAGCTCTCAAGGTACGCTTTTTTCTAGAGAAGCTGACTGCTAAGGAGGTTCTTATTCAGGAGGCTCTTTCCATTATGCCATATCTACTCCTTTTAAAACTGCTTTTAAGAGGATATCTACTAGGTTGGAATTTAACTGAGGGGTTGACTTTTTAAAACCTTCTTTATACAGTATACAAAAAAAATTTAACAGAATTCAACTTATTTTACAAATAATCTCTATTTTAGATTTCTCCATATGTAAGGCAAGCCTTTCTTCTCCTTCATCCCAAGGGAGCATATAGTTGAATATAATGCAGTTATGGGGAAATTACTGAAGACAGCCCTACTACTCCCTGAGAATGAATTCTTCCTTCCCCAGTGCTCCTACAGCGAATGATTGATTCTCCTGTAGCACTTAGAGATTGAACTTAATTATTTATGTACACACCTTGACTCATCTTTCCAAGGTGAGTCACCTTTATCTTCTAAAGATTGAGTAAAATTTTGTAAAATTTTAAGAAAAGGAAGGTACCATGTTTAATTTTATATCACCTAGTAGAGAGATGGGCACATAATTAGCTCTCAATAAATATTTGTTAAATTAACTGTTGGAAGATTGAATGAACATCTAACAGCATGTTAAAACAAATTTCAGCTGAGGCAGATACCAAAGTGAATGTAAGCCGTATGACCGTGAAGGAATCTTCAAAGTAGATGATTGAAGAACCACGTTTGTGACTCTTAAATCCCTTTTTCACTTTGAAAATATAAAAGAGCAGAGTGAGAGAGTGGATCTAACTACACTACTACCAATATCCGGGCAAAAAGGCAGCCTCCCCTAGATGATCATTCCATGCTTGAGTATCAGTGGGGAAAGTGGCCAGTGGAGGAGCAGCCTGGCACATGTCAGGGGAGCTGGGGTCAGAAGAAGCCACAGTAGGGCCCACAAGAGTGTAAAGTTGAGCTTATGGTCGACAGAATACATTTTTGACACATGATGGAGCCAAAGAGTCCAGATTCAATCCCAGGACCACCCATCACTAATTAAAACTTTTTCCATCTGGTTTTCTTGCCTTTCTTTCCTCTCCTTGACTAAGTGGAAACTAATGCTAGAGAATCAGGAGGAGGTGAGAAGAGAAGACAACCACATCATCCCCATTCCCTAAATCAGACACTCTGCCAATGCAAGTCTTAGGCAGCCAATTCAATTCGAATTGAAATTCGAATTTCAATAGACATTCGAATGCTGGTTAATACCTTGGACTGAACAGATTACATTTCTATGATACATCCAAGTGACTGTAGAACTATTTTACATGCAAAGTGAAAAGAAAATCAGGAGTGATTTCTGGTGAGATTTTATCCAGTTGCTGGGAACATGCTTCCCCCATTGAAACGGAAGACCGAAAGAGCTGCATTTTCATGATATTGCTCGTTGTTCTGTTCAAGGTAATGTAATAATTGTTACTTGTCTTTTAGTACATTTTCAGTCTTTCAAATCTGGGAAATGTCTCAGTGAATAGACTGTGTGGATCTGATATTGTTTCTGTTGAGAAGGAAAATTATAGCTTGTGTTGCTTTGAGTGTGTAGGAAACCCAGTGGGATATCTGGGTGATTACATTTGGTAACAGGCCAACTCTCCTTTAGGCAGGACAGGGGAAGAAGGCAGAGACTGATATGCATCTGGTGTGTACCTCTTAGAGTTCTCTGAGTCCTGGACAGACTCTGCAGCAAACACCCTATCTCAGGTTTGGCACACAGCTTCAGCAATACTTTTGAAATTAGGATGGAAGACTAGGTGGCTGGGGTGCTGGCCAATCATGTTTTCTCTCAGACCATTTTTTACATCATGACTTTGAGGACAAACTGCCTGTTTCAAAACTGAAACAGCAGAATCTCTGTGGAAAAGGCATGTATGGCCGAGCCCATGGGAAGGCAGAGCACGTGTTGCCCCAGTAGTGCCAGCAGTGTTATCTTGGTGATTTTGGTCTCATGCCAACTTCTGACTTTTATCTTTTGGAATTAGGAATATGATTGCGGCAGCGCCAAGGTCAGATCCATTTCATGGAAGGAAAACTCAGAAACCAAGATAAAAAGACTCATATATAAAACTAAAATGACAATATAATAATTCAATTATTAAGAGAGAAAAGGCCGGGAATGGTGGCTCACGCCTGTAATCCCAGCACTTCGTGTGGCTGATACGGGTGGATCACTTGAAGTCAGGAGTTCGAGAACAGCCTGGCCAACATGGCAAAAACCCATCTCTACTAAAAATACAAAAATTAGCTGGGCATTTTGGTGCATGCCTGTAATCCCAGCTACTCGGGAGGCTGAGGCAGGGGAATCTCTTGAGCCTGGGAGAGGCAGAGGTTGTAATGAGCTGTAATTGTACCACTGCACTGCAGCCTGGATGACAGAGCGAGACTCTGTCTCAAGGAATAAAGAGAGAGAGAGAGAAGAGAAAAAGAATTTCACGAAGGAGGGGATACTTGTTCTGACATTGAGGCTGTTTTCTTCTTGTAGTCAAACAACCTGGGCAATAAAATGCCAAGCCAGAGTTGCTTTATTTGAAAGCCTCAACATGAAGGAATACTGACTGTGGGCTCCTGCAGCCCAGCAGTGCTTCAACAGAGTGGTGGTTGTGAGGATTTCCCTTTTATGTTTTAGCTGCACAATTGTTTCATGCAATCTTCTATATGTCCAATAGATCATAAAAACAGAGGCTTAAAAAATGAAAAGAATATACAGTGTCTCAAATTGTAAAAGATACTGTGTAGGTATTTTTTTTAAAAAGTAAGGAAATATATTAACTAAGCAACACCAATGCTCTCTACTGACATGTTACCTTCTTTAAAATTTTTGACAGAGTATTTAAAATTATTGGACTTGTGTTTTGTTACCATGTTGAAATATGTTCAGTTCATTTGTTTCTATTTGAAAAGTTTCAAGGAAAGAAAGGGAATTTTATGAACATTTATGTGTGCCTTACATATGTAAATGTTTATAAAATGCACAGAAAACCCCCCAAATGCTTAGAAGATTCAGTGGGAGCATGAAGAAAGAAAAAGAATGTGTGAAAGCTTTATGCTATCCCTCATTGCATATCAACAGTGTGCTAATTTTTGTTCTGTGTTTACCCAAATCATTTTTTTACATTCATTAAATTACTTGTTAAAGGCTCACACTATGTCCCAAATCATGAAACTATAATGAAATGAAAGAAAAAAATGGAATACAGTGTAGTGTTCTAACATCCTTGAAAATGCCAAGGCTTTTATTTTCAGCTGTTGCAAATTTCCTTAATATCTCAACTCCAAGGGTAGAAGTGGAATTCGCAAATGAAAACAAATGAAGCCTCCTGACGGGCAGCCAACCTCTGTGCCTGGTGTGCTTTCCATTCTTCCCGGTTTATAGAACACCAATTCATGTATACTTTTTCCTTCAAATAGCACAGCTCCAAACCTGCAGCTCTAAAAGTGGAAAGATAAACAAAAGCTAGGAGAGAGATGATTCCAAGTAGCCTTTGTGTTGGATTGTGCTCCTGCTCCTAGGGAGCACGTCCCTGCTGACACTTCAGATTCAGACTTCAGGCCTCCAGGACGGTGGGACAATATGTGTCCGTTACTTTAATTCGTCCAGTTTGCTGTACTGCATCGCTGGAAAATGAATACAGATGGTTACAGGTAGTTTTCTGATACTGGAGGACAAGAAATGCAGGATCAAAATCAGTCTTGATCCTTGAATATCATGCTAAGGAGATTATATTTTACTAGCCAGGCAAAAACTGGATGGAGAAAAAGCGAAAGCAAATATTGATCTATCAAAGGTATTAAAGAGAAAAATAGCATGATCAGAAGTGTCCAGAGAGGGCCAAGATCAGTGGCTCACACCTGTAATTCCAGCACTTTGGGAGGCCTAGGTGGGAGGATTGTCTGAGGTTGGGAGTTCAAGACCAGCCTGACCAACATGGAGAAACCCTGTCTCTACTAAAAATACAAAATTAGCCGGGCATGGTGGTGTATGCCTGTAATCCCAGCTACTTGGGAGGCTGAGGCAGGAGAATCGCTTGAACCCAGGAGGCAGAGGTTACAGTGAGCTGAGATCATGCCATTGCACTCCAGCCTAGACAACAAGAGTGAAACTCCACCTCAAAAAAAAAAAAAAAAAAGAAAAAATAGGGCTGGGCACGGTGGCTCAAGCCTGTAATCCCAGCACTTTGGGAGGCCGAGGCGGGTGGATCATGAGGTCAAGAGATCGAGACCATCCTGGTCAACATGGTGAAACCCCATCTTTACTAAAAATACAAAAATTAGCTGGGCACGGTGGCGCGTGCCTGTAATCCCAGCTACTCAGGAGGCTGAGGCAGGAGAATGGCCTGAACCCAGGAGGCGGAGGTTGCGGTGAGCTGAGATCGCGCCATTGCACTCCAGCCTGGGTAACAAGAGTGAAACTCCATCTCAAAATAAATAAATAAATAAATAAAATAAAATAAAAAAATGTCAGAGAGGTATATCTAAAGATGCTCTGGAAACAGTAAGCTTCTGTAAAATCAAAGTTATCATTAGTACAGACACTCTGGATTCTGGAAACAGAGGGCGAGTTAGAAGAGGTTTGGTGGAATGGAGTAGGAAGCTTTTGTAGTAATCCAGGCAGTGAGGAAGTGGCTTTGTACTGAGACAGTGTCCCTCAAGGTGAGTAGAAAAATGCAATTTTCAGAGACATAGGATGATCTAGAGAATTTTGTCACTGATGGATGGTTGGTTTTAAAAGACATCTGAGTTGAAAATGCCTCAGTGATTCAAAATTTTTGGTTACAGGATAGTCATTAGCCAGAAAAATGGTTAAAGAAGAAAGAATGTGTTTGGAGGGAAGAGGATGAATTCTATCTTGGCCACATTTCAGCTTGAGGTGCCTTTAGACGCCTTGATATCTAGCCCACCATTGAAAACCTGAATTTGGAAGAGACTGGAATCCAGACATGTTTGTTACTAGTCTATCAGTTTATTACGGTGGCTGTGAAAGCAGCCACAGAAGTGACTGTACGATGGCAAGCAGGGAGGACTGACATCTAAAAGCCATAATAAAATAATGGGGAAATTTATTACACTGAAAATCAATAAAATGATCTTTTCTATCTAACAAACACTTTCTTTTAGGCTCCATTATTATGATGATAGTTTTAGTATATTTTGTAATCCTGTGGCTATTTAAAACACATGAAAATAATCTGTCATGAGATTAGGCTAAAAAAAAGTGCATGAATTGCTCTTAAACATGAGTTGCTTTTGGATGTACATTTTGAGCTATTTATACACATTTTAAAGTTCTTTGTTATTTAAATGTATCTCAGATACGTGATAAATAAGGCTGAGGAACTAGAAGTAACTGTTTTCGTGAAACCAGAACTAAAGCAAATAATTGGCCGATAGGGGGGTTTTGAGGTAAGAGAAATGTTTGAACTAGAAAATTGTGAAGATCTGTGTAAGAACAAGAAAAAATATTTCTAGGCAAATTCTCAAGGACATTGAATTTACAGAATTTTGTAAATTACAAAAGGAGACCTGTTGATAGTGGATGCTTTGCTTAAATTCTTATCTATGAAAAAATTCATGTCATTTGACCTCATTATTCATTTAAAAACTAAATTATCAAGGCAGTTTAGCAAGTTAAAGTTTTCTGGGATGTCATATAGATTAATGGCATTTCTTAGAAAATCAGGAAAAGAATGATAATATTTTACTCTTCATATAAATATAAATAAATAAGCAGGCTGTGTGTGACAGCTCACGCCTGTAATCCCAGCATTTTGGGAGGCCGACGTGAGCAGATGACTTGAGGTCAGGAGTTCGAGTCCAGCCTTCCCAACATGGTGAAACCCCGTCTTTACTAAAAATAAAAATAAACTAGCCGGTCATGGTGGTGCATGCTTATAATTCCATCACCTTGGGAGGCTGAGGCAGGAGGATCACTTGCACCTGGGAGGCGGAGGTTGCAGCGAGCTGAGAGCGCCACTGCACTCATTACAGCCTGGGTGACAAGAGTGGAAACAACTCTGTCTCAAAAAAAAAAAGCAAATAATATGATACAATTTATAGCAACTTAGAACATGGTTTTCTCTTTTGCCTTTTGTCCTTGTTGGCCTGAGATGCCCTTCTACCTGAAGGATGACTGGGGGAATAGGCAGCCTCTGACATCCAAAATAGGATATTTCAATGAGCATCCAGTCTTGCAAACCAGATTACTCTCTTGAGGCAGGTTTTAAAAAAATTCTATCTTCTATCCCTTTATATGGTCAGTAACAAAGCCTGGAGAATGTAGGCTCCCAGAGTTCCACTTGCATACAGAGGTGATATCCCTTTGCCTATGACAGTAAGTCCATAAAGCCTCCACTCAGGAAGGATGTGACCTAGGGGAGGTGAAACCCAAGGCAACCTTCTTTCCACCATGTGGGAATTGTGGGGTGGAGAAAGAGGGGGCACAAGGCAGGTGTGAGTGTGTGTGTGTGTGTGCTGATTTCCTACTCTCCAAACTTTGGCCCCAAGAGAAGTGCATTAGTTGAGTATGGGTAATGTGGAGAGTGTAGGGAGGTCTTCTCACCCTCCAGTCTTTGACCCTTTTCTCTCCCCTCACCTGTCTTTACCCCCACCATAATGTCCATTTAGTATTTTGGAAAGTGATCACCTTTCTGTAGAGCCAAGTTGACTGGCTGATAACATAAAAAAGCGGAGGGAATCCCTGAGGTTGAGCTTTGCTCATCTACCTGTGGTTCCCTTAAGGCATGGATCGGCCTGGCTGCTGAGCTTGCCAGAGAGGGCCACCCTAGCTGGGGCAGGATGGATGACTACAGAGCAAAGAGCAGACTTCCCAGACAGCGACAGAAGAGAGTTTTAGGTGAAAAGGGTTTTGAGCATCCGTGGGAGCTGAGGTGAGGCTGAGTCAGCCAGGAAGTAGCCACAGAGCTTACTAAGCCAGTGGAGAGAAGATCAGAAGCAGCCCCACAAGTGAACCTCTGACATGAACCTCAGCAAGGTAAGTGACACCAGGTGAAAAAGCACATTTCCCTGAGACCAGGGGTGCCAGAAGACCACTGTAGGTGTCATAAGCCACAGCCCTCCCTCATGCACCCCCACAGTATCTTAGGGAAGCAAGCTAGGGCAAGGAAAGCTGTCTGAGAGGCTAACTAGGCATTCATGAGATATTGAGAGGGGCAGTTTAAATGATTAGATTGGACTGAGGTTTAAACTACACTGAACACTATTATTATTCAATTATATTGCATCCTCACCATATCTCAGAAATAATTGTAATAATAGATGCTGAAGGTTTAGAGACAACTGGTCCCTTACTCAATAGGTAAGATCGGTTCTTTGGCTTTTCAAAATATGACTGGCCTTATTAGGTTATGGAAAAGTGCTAACAATTCTGGATACTGGTGACGACTCTCCACTTTAATCCAGACACTAGATGGCATCAGTATCATTGACTGAGTGTTTCCTATGTGACAGGAATGGCTATACATTTTTGAAATTCTGATATTGATCCTGTAAAGTCGGCTTCGTTTATTTTATCCCCATTTTATAGGTTTAGAAACTGAGATAGGAAGAGATTGTGCAACTGCTCATGTTCACACAGATAGCAAGTGGCTGATGTGGACAAGTACTTAGGCAAGTCTATTTCTACAGCCTAGGTTCAAACTCTCAGCTTCGTTTCCTCCCTGACTGTAGCATCTTAGTATTCATGCCCATTTGGGCCCTCAGGGATTAGGGGTGTTGATTCCATCTCATGGGGTGCCTAGGCATGCTCATTTTGACTTTCAAGTACAGAGGACAGAACCTCTCTCTACCAATCCATTAGGTATTCAGGCGGTGTCCTCAATGGGTTGCAGAAGCTCAGCCTGTGTGTGGCTCTGACTCCCACCGTAATGGGGGAGGGACTCTTTCAAGGTAAAGGGAAGTTCCTTTACTCAGATGCAGTGTAGCTAGCTGGCTAGGACTGTTCAATCTCAGAGCCTCTAGACTTAAGCAGAAGCCACAGCAGCAGTTCTTGCCTGGGTCACTTGCCAGAACCTCCCAAAACAACACCCTACCTTTGCAACTCTCTTAGCTTGGCGGCCCTTGGCAATTAGATTCCTTCATCTGTCTTCTTTCCAATCCTTCCCAAGCTCCCCACTTTCTACTCTTCTCTGGTTTTATTTCCCTGTGCAAGAAACCTATTCTTTTTCTTTTCTCTCATAACATTGACCTTGATATCTGATCTGGAAGGTCTATAATCTCCAATTTAAAATTGCTTCCAAAAACAAATGTAGAAAAACAGAAAACCCAAAACACTCTCCCTTTAGGTAGAAGGGTTTCCTCTTTAGAAAAACAGTGTCTGGTTCTTATTCCTTACATCTGAGAGCAAAGGTTCAAATTCCATTGAGGGGAAGGTTGTCCTCCTTAGCCAAAACAATACATTTGTGGAATACAATTGAGATTTCATATTAAAAATAGGTTAAATATTTGTGTCTTGTTACAACTTGGTTGAGAGAAGGAATCTTAAAATCTCTTATGGCTCTTTATGGGACAGAAATTGGAGCAGTTCAGTTTCATTCTATACTTTAAGAAAAAGATGAAACAACCCTGGGTAGTAGAAAAAAGTTGGAAGTCAGATGGTTTGGATTTCAAATCTTGATTCTAACACTTGCTATTTACTGGTCTTGAATAAGTAACTTAAAGTTTTTGGAGGCTTGGCTCAAGGAGCTAATTATGAGCAAGTGGTGGAGAGTTTTGAAGGACTTGGGGAGAACAGCACATATTCCTTGCTCTGTAAATTCTTCCCAGTGAAATAGGGCTTTAGTTTTATTAGCAGATGGCCTCATTCTCTCCAGGAAAGGTGTGGCTTTTTGATGGTAGATTAGGGAGAGAAACTAAGCATTCTTTTTTTTTTTTTTTGAGACAGAGTTTCGCTCTTGTTACCCAGACTGGAGTGCAATGGCATGATCTCCGCTCACCACAACCTCTGCCTCCTGGGTTCAGGCAATTCTCCTGTCTCAGCCTCTCAAGTAGCTGATATTACAGGCACGTGCCACCATGCCCAGCTAATTTTTTTTTTTTTGTATATTTAGTAGAGACGGGGTTTCACCATGTCGACCAGGATAGTCTCAATCTCTTGACCCTGTGATCCACCCGCCGCGGCCTCCCAGAGTGCTGGGAGCCACCAGGCTTGAGCCACCGCGCCCAGTCCAACTAAGCATTCTTAGCTCAAGCCTTTCTTCTCTTGGGTCCACTCCTGTCCCTGTCTATACTTTCTGCTATGGTATGAGATTGTACAGATAAGGATCCTGGACTGGTCACTGGTCCAGTTGGGCTAACCTGACTAATTCCAGGACTGAACACACCTGGCCATGTTCTCTCCCGTAGACTTCATCAGTGTTGAAGGGAATATTTCCATCTCTTTCTTGCTCAACTGTTTCGCTTTTTAATTGGTTCTGATCTTTGGCTAGGAAAAGGGAGACTATTTATGGAGTTCCTCAAATTGTAAAGGAGAGTCAGTATGTTTAGAAGTGATCAGCTCTTAAAAGTACTTTACAAATTTAGTTCTCCCTCTCTCTCTTTTGTTCTCTCTCCTTTTCAGTTGACTGTTTTTCTCTTTAACAAGTCTTACTATCGCAGTTTGAACCAATCTTTTCTACCACAGCCTGTTTCCTCTTGTTTGCTTTTCAGAGAAAAAAAATTGATGGTGGAAGAAGAACAGCTGGTTGCAATTTCTTTGGGTTTTTAATCAGAAAATTCCCAAGTTTATTTTATTTGGCTGCTTTTTAGAGTATTATTGTTTAGATTGAACATTTAAATCGCTTTCTTGAAACTTCCACCAGAGATATGGAACCTAAAGGGAATAAATGTTTAAACTAGAAATGTTGGTGAAGATGAAAAGTAAAGCTTAAAAATAACTAAATTAAAGATCCTATAAAATATTTAGATTCAGCCTTTTTTAAATACAGACTTAGAAAACTTCATATATTTGTCCTCGGGGACTATTGTACTAAAGACATATGCCTGCATTCCAATTCATTACTCTGAAGGGGGAAAGAAAGTAAATGGCAATTATTACTGTATCACTGGGGCCATTGTTTCTTGAGTTATTCCAATGCCGTAGTTGAAAGTTTATTACTCACACTGCTTTGTTTCACATTTCTGTCTTAGTTTTGATGTTTCTTATCTTTATACTTTAATTCATGCATTGTCTGACTGTCTCTGTTTAGGACAAGAGGCAATAAAGAAGCAATGGAAAAAGCCCTATGATTGAGGATAAAACCAATTTCTTATCTGGATTTATGAAGGCTATTGCAATTGCTCACGTTTATGCTGTAACTACTAGTACTCAGTTGGCTTCTCACAGATACAAACTCAGTGAGAAAAGAGCAGAGAAAATAACATCACATAGGGACACCGAGCATTAAAATTCCTCTATTCTAGTGTCTCTCCCTCCACCTAGTTTTAGCCGCTCTAACTCCATCTCTACACAGCTTGTAAAGTGATTTTTCTGAGAGTCCAGTTCTAGTTTGTTAGTTTTGTACAAAAACCTTTGCAGGAACTGACAGGCTGATATCACTGCATCTTCCCACAAACTTCAGACTGCAACAATATCAAAGGATTTGTGGTTCCCTATGTCAGTTGTAAGGAAGACAAACACCCTTGGTTTTTTTAGTTCATAGGGTTTTATGGTAAGAAGATATAGGGAGGTATAGGAAGCCTTGACAGTCCCTTAGACAGCCATGTGGGGAGCAGGAACTGTGTCATTCCAGGTCAGCCCCATTCATTCAATGGCCACCCAAAATTCATCTCCTCGGACAAGGGCAACCGTGGCCTCTCTTCTAGGGTCTGCACTCTGGTCTCGGCTTCTTGTTTTTGTCTAGCTACTTCTTCCTACTCTCTTCTTGATTCCTTTTCCATGGTCTCTGTCTTCCATTCACTATCTCCACGTGACCAGGAGAAGGAGTACCCTAAGAGTAGAAACAGGGCATCCTCTCCTAGGTAACCTGGGGAAGGGCCTTCTCAAAAAGATCTCTGATTTGACCACTTGACAATGGGACTTAATGGAAAAGATTTATGAGTTTCCTACCAAGGAACGCAGGACCAGCTATTGGGCCTTTGTGGGTTCTGATGGTCAGCTTTGCTAGGATCCATGCGAGGACAGCCCCTGTGACAAGAGCTATTCCTTTCTTTCCTCCCAGTGAGTTGGATGAACCAGAGACCACATCAATCCTTACCCATGCCTCCAAACTTTGAAAAAGAAAGAGGACTGGGGGGTCAAGCTGAGATCTCCCCATCCCTGGGGGGAGCAGAATTTCTATGCCAAGATCAGATCAATGGGTGAGGGCCCATTGCACTTCTTGGACCTTTCAGATGCCAGTGCACAGGTGACTGTGATCTCCACAACCTTTGATACTAGAGTGTGGGTGAAGCAGATAATACTCTCTGGTTTTAGGTGCTGTTTAGGTTTTAGATGCTAAGGCTAGCATCACTGAGACTCTTTCCTGGGTACCTTTGGGGTCCTGCAAACTTCCATTGTTATGGCCTCCACCACAGAGTATTAATAGTACAGATGTATTGTCTATGTACATTCATGACTGAGTTCATCCTCAACCTCCGATGGGAATTGCTGCAATTAAGATTGTGTTAATAGGGTATGTAGAAGACCATGGGGTATTTGACTACAGGTGCCTCTCTTCAAAACACTGATTTTATTTTCTTTTGGCATATATACAAGAGAGTAATTGCTGAATCACAAGGTAGTTTTGTTTAAATTTTTCGAGGAACTTGTACTGTTTTTCATAATGGCAGTACTAGTTTATCATCCCATCAACAGTATGTGTCTCCTTTGCTCCACATCCTAACACTTGTTTTCTTTTTTTTTTTTTGATAATAGCCACTATAACTAAAGTTAGGTGATATCTCATTGTGCTTTTGATTTGCATTTCCCTGATGATTAGTGATGAGCATTTATTTCTTAATATGCCTGTTGGCCATGTGTATGTCTTCTTTTGAGAAATGTCTATTAAGGTCTTTTACCTTTCCTTTTTTTTTTTTTAAGATGGTTACTTATTTTTTTGTTGTTAAGTTTTCTATATAGTCTGGATATTTACCTCTTAACAGATGTATAGTTTGCAACTATTTTCTCCCATTCTGTAGGTTGTCTCTTTACATGCAAAAGCTTTTTACATTGATTTAATTTCATTTGTCTGTTTTTACTTTTGTTGCCTGTGCTTTTGAGGTCTTATGTAAAAAAATCTTTGCCCAGCCTGATGTCATGAAGAGATTCCCCACTATTTTCTTTTAGTAGTTTCAAGTTTTACATTTAAGTCTGTGGTTTATTTTGAGTTGATTTTTGTATATGGTGAGAGGTAGGGATCTAGCTTTATTCTTCTGCATATGCATATCTAATTTTCCCAGCATAATTTACTAAAGAGGCTGCCTTTCCCCCAATGTGTGTTCTTGGTACTTTTCTCAAATGTCAATTGGTTGTAGGTGCATGAATTTATTTCTAGGCTCTATTCTATTCCATCTGTGTCTATGGAATAGACACAGTCTATGTGTCTGTAATTTATGTCTGTATCATGCTGTTTTGGTTACTACTGCTTTGTAGCATACTTTGAAGCCAGGTAGTAAAATGCCTCTAGTTTGTTTTTTTTTGTTCAGGATTGTTTTAGATATTTAGACTTTTTTGGAATCCCATATAAATTTTAGGATTTTTTTTCTACTTCTGCAAAGTATGCCTTTGGTATTTTGATATAAATTTCATTAAAACTACAGATTGCTTTGGGTGGCATGGGTGTTTTAACAATACTAATTATTCTAATCCATGAGCATGATATATCTTTTCATTTATATATGTCAGTTTCTTTCATCAAAGTTTTATAGTTTTCAGTGTAAAGATTTTTTTCCTAGTTGTTTACATTTCTTTCTAGGTATATTATTACCTTTTATAACTATTGTAAATAAAATTGATTTATTATTTTTTTTCCAGAGAGTTCACTGTTAGCAATATAGAAATGCTACTGATTTTTGTACGTTGACTTTGTATCCTGCAACTTTACTGAATTTATTAGTTCTAGCAGTATTTTCATGAGGTCTTTAGGGTTTTCTGTGTAATGTAATCATGTAGTCTGCAAGCAAGGACAATTTGGATTCCTCTTTTCCAGTTTGGAAACCTATTATTTCCGTCTCTTACCTAACTGCTCTGGCTAGGACTTCCAATACTATGTTGAATAGAAATGGTAAAAGTAGGCCTTCTTGTCTTGTTCCTGATCTTAAAGGGAAAGTTATCAGCTTTTACCTATTCAAGGTGATGTTAGCTGTGGATTTGTCATATATGGCCTTTATTGTGTTGAGGTGCATACCTCTATAACTAATTTGTTGAGAGTTTTTATTATTAAGCGATGTTAAATGCTTTTTCTGTGTTTATTAAAATCATCACATGATATTTGTCTTTCTTTTTGTTAACATAGTGTAACATATTTATTGATTTGTGTATGTTAAATTAGACTTGCATGCCTGGGATGAATTCCACTTCATAATAGTGAATGATATTTTTAATGTGCTATTGGATCCAGTTTGCTATTATCTTGTTAAGAACTTTCGCATCTATATTCATCCAGGATATTGGCCTGTAGTTTTCTTTTTTTGTTGTGTCCCATGATTTTGGAATCAATGTAGTGCTGGCTTCATAAAATGAGTATAGAAGTATTTCTTTCTCTTTAATTTTCCAAAATAGTTTGAGGAGAATTAGTACTATTGCTTTTTTAAATACTTGGTAGAATTCAGCAGTCAAGCTATTGAGTCCTAGGCTTTCCTTTAATGGAAGACTTCTTATTACTGATTTAATTTCCTTGCTTGCTATTGGTCTGCTTAGATTTTCTATGAATTCATAATTATGTCTGATAGATTTTATGTGTCCAATAGTTTGTCATTTCTTCTATGTCATCAATTCACTGGCATGTAGCTGATCATAGTAGTTCATTATGATCCATTGTATTTCTGTGGTATCAGTTGTAATGTCTCTTTTCATTTCTGATTTTATGTCTTTTTTTTTCTTAGACTAGCTAAATGATTTTTGATTTTACCTTTTGAAAAAATAATCTCTTCATTTTGTTGAGCTTTTGAATTGGTTTTTCAGTCTCTGTGGTTTGTATCTGCTCTGATTTTTATTATTTCTTTTCTTTTACCAATATTTGTATCAGTTTGTCCTTGTTTTCCTAGTTCCTTGAGATGCATCATTAGGTTATTTATTATAAAATGTTCTTGTTTTTTCATATAGGTGTTTATTACTATAAACTTTCCTCTTGAAACAACTTTTGCTGTGTCCCATAGGTTTTGATTTGATGTGTTTTTATTCTTATTTATCTAAAGGAAATTTTTAATTTCTTTTTTAATTTTTTGAGTGACTCATAGATGTTTAGGAGCATGTTGCTTCATTTCCATGTATTTGTAATGTTTCCAGATTTCTTCTTGTAGTTGATTTCTAGTTTTATACCATGTAGTCCAAAAAGAGACTTAATATAGTCTCTATCTTCTTAAGTTTGTTAAGACTTGTGTGGTCATCTAACATCTAATTTAAACTGGAGACTGTTCTATGTTCAGTTACAAAGAATATTTATTCTGCAGTTATTTGATGGAATGTTCTATAAACTGTTTTGAGTTGTAATTGTTTTGAATTGTTCCTGAACTAAATGTCTGTTCAGTTGACTTGGTCTGTGGTACAAGTTAAGTCTATGATGTTTCCTTGTTAATTTTTGGTCTAGATGATTTGGCCATTGTTGAAAGTGGGGTTTTGGAGCCCTCTACTTTTATTGTATTGCAGGCTATCTACATCCTTAGAGCCAATAATGTTTGTTTTATTTATTTGGGTGCTCTGGTGTTTGGTGCATGTATATTTGCAATTGTTATATTTTCTTGTGAAATTGGTTACTTTATTATCATATGACTTTCTTTGTCTCTTTTTTACAATTTTTAACCCAATGTCTATTGTATCTGGTTTCTGTTTGCATGAGATGTCTTTTTCTATTGCTTCACTTTTATTCTGTTTGTTTTTAGCAGCACGATGAGTCTCTTGGCAGCACATATTTGGGTCTTGAAAATATCCATTTGGCTACTATATGTCTTTTAGTTGAAGAATTTAATCAATTTAAATTCAAGGTTATTATTGATAGGTAAAGAATTGCTCCTGTCATTTTGTTAACTATTTCTGGCTTATTTGCAGAGCCTTTGGTTTTTTACTTTTTTCTTTTTCTTTTTTTTTTTTTTAATTGAGACCAAGTTTCACTCGTTACCCAGGCTGGAGTTCAATGGCACGATCTCTGCTCACCACAACCTCCGCCTCCTGGGTTCAGGCAATTCTCCTGCTTCAGCCTCCTGAGTAACTGGGCCTTTGCTTTTTTTCTTCCTGCCTTATTGTTTACTTCTGTGGTTTGGTGGCTTTCTTTGGTGCTAAACTTTGTTTTCTTTCTTTTTCTTATTTGTATATCTGCTATAATTTCTTCCTTATGGTTACCATGCAGCTAGGACTAAGAGTTCTGTAGTTATAATAGACTATTGTAAGCTGATAGCAACTTAATTTTGATTGCATAAAAATACTCTAGACTTTTCCCCTCTACTCATAATTTATATTTTGTTGTTATAATTTACCTCTTTGTCTATTACATGTTCTTTAGCCACTAATTGTACCGGTTGTTGTTTTTGACTATTTTGATTTTTAACCCTTCATGCCAGAAAATTAAGTACTGCTCTGATTGCTGTGCCACAGGTAGATGTTTCCCTATCCGTAGACTTTTCTGGTACCTCAAGTACCTAACCTTATTAATCTAGACTTGATGCATTTCTGTAACTGGACTCTGACACTGCAGGAGCAAAATGTCTTCCTAAATGTAAACTCCTCTTGTTAAAACTAAAACATCTGAGGAGAGGGTGCAGGATTCACCACTGAGGCTATTTAGGTTACAATGTTAGTGGCCTTCTCCTCCTGTACACTCACTCTTGCTATTACTCGGAGAGGTTGCCAGACGGTATTACTAACGTTTCGCTCATGCTCTGGGTGGTCATTACTACTACTGGAATCATCTAACTAGAAAAGGTTATGCACAACCTGTACTTGGTTTCTCTGATTTTCTCTATTATTTTCTGTTCTCTATTTAATTTATTTCTACTGTTATCTAATTATTTCCTTCCTAGGTATAGTTTGTCCTTCTGTTTCTACTTTCTTAAGGAGAAAAGTTGTTTTTTATAATTAGATTTTTACTTTAAAAATAACATAATATTCTTAAAGCTATAATTTGCATTCCATAGGTTTGGTATGTTTTATTTTCATTTATCTTAAAAGGTGTTTTCTAATTTCAGACTAGATTTTTTATTTCCTCTTTGTGATTTTTTCCCTGGTAATTTCTTCTTTAACCCATTTTTATTTAACAGTGTATTGTTTAATTTTTACATGTTTGTGAATTTTCCAAATTTATATTATTGATTTACAATTTAATTCCATTGTGGTTGAAGAACATATGTTGTGTAATTTAAATTATTTAAAATAAATTTTTTGAATCATTTTAAATTATTTAAAATGAATTTTTTGAATCATTTTAAATTTACTAAAGCTGTTCTGTAGCCCAAAAAAAGGCATATCCTGGATAATGTTCTATGTGCACTTGAAAAAAATGTGTGTTCTGATGTTCTCGTGTAGCGCCTTACAGATATCTGTTAGATCTAGAAAGAGTTATTTTTAGGGAATTTTCCTAAAGGTAACAATCTTATTTTTTTAAATTTAGTTCAAAAATACACCAAATAGTTTTAATAGTATACAAAACTCTGTTCCTGATCCTGGCCTGTACCTGTACTCCCAGAACTTTGGGGACCTGAAGTGGGCAGATCACAAGCTCGGGAGATTGAGACCATCCTGGTCAACATGGTGAAACCCCATATCTACTAAAAACACAAAAATTAGCAGGGCATGGTGGCACACACTTGTAGTCCCAGCTACTCTGGAGACTGAGGCAGGAGAATTGCTTGAACCCAGGAGGCGGAGTTTGCAGTGAGTTGAGAACACAGCACTGCACTCCAGCCTGGTGACAGAGCGAGATTCCATCTCAAAAACAAAACAAAACAAAAGAAAACAAAAACAAAACAAACAAACAAAAAACTTCGTTTCTGTATAGAGCTCCATGTCCTTCCCACTTGTGCTATTGCTGTCATAAACTACATCTTTAAACATTACAAGCCCACTCACACAGTTTTATAAATATTGCTTTATGCAATTTTTAAAAAATTACTCAGGAAAAGAAAATAGTTACAAGTGAAAAATATATCTATATTGTATTTTATGTTTACCTACATAGTTAACATTACTGATGTTTTTTATTTCTTTGTATAGATTCAAGTTTCTGTCTAGTGTCCTTTCATTTCAGCCTGCTGGATTTCCTTATTGTTTCTTATAGGGCTGCAAGTTCTCTCAGTGTTTTGTTTACCTGGGAATGTCTTAATTTCATCTTTGTTTTTGAAGGGTTGTTTTGCTGGCTATTGCACTCTGGGTTAGCTGTCTTTTTCTTTCATCACTTTGAATATGCAATTCCATTGTTATCCGGCCTCCATTGTTTCTGATAAACATTTGGCTATAAATCTTATTGATGATCATTGTTAAATATTGAATCACCTCTCTTACTGCTTTGAAAGTTCTCTGTCTGTCTTTTGACAGTTTGATTATTTTATATCTAGGTAGTCTCTTTCAGTTTATCCTACTTGTAGTTTGTTGAGCTATTTATATGTACAGGATAATGTCTGTTATCAAATTTGGGATGTTTTCAGTAATTATTTCCCTCACAGATTCTGTCAGTTTTCTTTTTTTTTCTCCATGAGACTCCTATTATGTGTTTGTTGCTATGTTTGACTGTGTACTACTGGTCTCTGGGGTCTTTTCATGCTTCTTCTTCTTTCCTGCTACTCACACAGGTTAAGCTCAATTTGCCTATCTTTAAGTTCATTGATTATTTCTTCTGCCAGTTCAAATCTGCTGTGGAGCCCCTCTAGTGAATTTATAAATTATTGTTCTTTTCAAGTCCAGAATTTCTATTTGGCTAATTTAAAAATAATTTATACCTTTTAATTTATATTCTGTATTTGGTAAAACAGCATTCTTATGCTTTCATTTAGTTCTTTAGACATGGTTTCCATTATTTCTTTATCATAGGGAATTTAAAATCTTTGTCTAGTAAGTCTGCAACATGGGCTTCTTAAGGGATTTTGTTTTCCCTGCATTTGACTTGTACTTTCCTGTCTTTTGCATGTCTCATATTTTTGTTGTTGTTGTTGAAAACTGAATGTTTATCAGGCAACTCTGGAACTCATATCTCTTCTCTCAGGTTTTTTTTTCTTTTTTTGAGACGGGTTTTGCTTTTGTTACCCAGGCTGGAGTGCAATGATGTGATCTCGGCTCACCGCAAACGCCGCCTCCTGGGTTCAAGCAATGCTCCTGCCTCACAGCCTGCTGAGTAGCTGGGATTACAGGCATGCACCACCATGCCCAGCTAATTTTTGTATTTTTAATAGAGATGGGGTTTCACCATGTTGACCAGAATGGTCTCGATCTCTTGACCTCGTGATCCACCCACCTCAGCCTCCCAAAGTGCTGGGATTACAGGCGTGAGCCACCGTACCCGGCCTAAGGTTTGTTTTTATTGCTGTTTTTTTTCTTGTAGTTGTTCCTTTGGTTTTGTTTGTTTAGTGACTTTCCTGAACTGATTTTGTAAAGTCTCTATTCTTTCTTTTGTGAGACCACTGAAGTCTCTACTTTGTTAAGTTTGTGTGTTAAGCCAAAGCTTGGACAGCAATGTTCTTATTACCTTACCCAATTTGTCACCCAACCTTTGTTGAGTGACTCTGTGTAAAAATTGGGACATGCCTTCCCTCTCCTGGTAGTTTACAACTCTGTTTAGCTTTAATTTTGCTTGTACAGAGACTCATGGTCAACCTAAGTAGGAAATTAGGAATTTTTCAAGTTGTTCCTGGCTGTGTCCATAGCCCTCCTGTTTCTTCTATGTGATTATCAGTAAGATGTTTCCACACGAGGGGACATAGGACCAACTCAAAAAAACCCACAAAGTTTCATATACTCACAAGTCTTAGGAACAAGAGGCATGGCATACCTACAATAACTTACAAAGTAATAGGCTTGGCATGTTTTCTTTAATTTAGTGCACACTACATATGTTGCCCTCAATCTCTGTTCCTAAAGATGAAAAATTTTCAGCCTTATAAAGGAATTTGCCCTGATCTCTCAATGCAATGTAGAATCTTCTTGCATATAATCTTTCTCCATTTATTTCTTTTTATATAACATGTGTTTTAATAGCCTTTCAGAGATAATTTGTTTTATTTTTTAAACTCAGATGAGAGACTCTAGGAATGAATATTTATATATCAAGTCAAGTGGATAAAAAAGGTGAGAAATGTCAAGACAATTAAGAAGGGCAAAAAAATTTAGGCAATTTAGACTTCTGTGAATAGCTCTCAAATAATACTCTTCAGATTACTGCTTATTCCATTTATGTTTAAGGCTAGCACTATGTAGAACCTCTGTCTCTTAACCCAAAGTATAACTTGCTCTTTCCAAATAGGAAACTAGAAATCATTCTGAAAATGAATCAAATTATTGCATTAGCTGAACTCAAATTAAAATCTCTCTAGTAAGCTGTGTTATGCAGGTGCCAATGAAAGCAGCAGGAAGTGCCAACTGTTTGAGAGGAGCTGAGGCATACTTGGACTTGCTTGGCATTGTTATTTGCTTCTAATCACTCTGGGAAGTGTTGTGGTGGAAAATTGGTCTAAGAGGAAATGTGCAGAACAGCCAAGGGAGCCTCTGGGAACAGTCAAAGCAGGCTAAGCCGAGAGGCTCCTGATATTCCTTCAGGACACTCTGTACTGCTCCCCTGAGCTATCACTTCACAAAACACGGTCTCTGCTTTCTTCTACTTCAGATTTTATGTTGGTTTGCATTCATAGATTATCTCCACTTGTGTTTAAAACGTCTCTTGTGAAATGCCTACAAGGGAGTGATTATTGCTGGGCTATCCTGTATCTGAGCAGTGTAAAGGAAAATTTTCCTACTTTTGGTAACTGTCTAAGTTTGGGGTTTGAGGAAGAACATATACAGAATAATCTAAAGGGAAATAAAGACTATTTATTGATATATTGGTCATACAGCTGTTGGTCTTTTAAATTTTTTTAAAAATATGCATTGAGGATTTAAAAATCATTTAAAACTGATTTTAGAAGAACTGGTATAATATTAAGTAGATTATTTTAACTTACCTCATAATGGAGTCAACGTAGTACTTTTTTTTTAACTCTTCCCACAAAATACCTTTTTAAAAAGCTCTAATTGTCTTTATATCTGTACACTGATGTTGTGCGCAATATAGTGTACTGAAATGAATATGGGTCATACTGAGTTCAAAACATTATTCTATCTCTTCTTTTTTATGACTTCTTGAATAAGTTATTTAACACTCTCATGTCTCAATTTTTTTCTTGTGATGTGGTTGAGTATTTAACTGTAAAAAAATGCAGTCATTTGTGAAAGTGTTAGCTTAGTGCTTGACACAGTGGGCACTTGATAAAAGTTACTTTGAATCTAAATATAGTCTCTGTTGCTCCTTTTTCCTTACCTTCATGGATCATCTAGCTAGCAGGTAGAATTGTTTTTCACAGGCTGGGCGCAGTGGCTCACACCTATAATTCCAGCACTCTGGAATTATATCTAGTGCCCACCTCTGCTGAGGTGGGCAGATCACAAGGTCAAGAGATCGAGATCATCTGCCCAACATGGTCAAACCCTATCTCTACTAAAAAATACAAAAACTAGCCAGACATGGTGGTGCACTCCTGTAGTCCTAGCTATTCAGGAGTCTGAGGCAGAAAGATCACTTGAACCCTGGAGGCGGAGGTTGCAGTGAGCCAAGATCATGCCACTGCACTCCAGCCTGGTGACAGAATGAGACTCCATCTCAAAAAAAAGAAAACAGAAAAAAAAGAAACGTTTTTCACATCATCTTTGTAATTGTAGAGTTGCTAAATTGCCTGTTTACTACCAATTGTTACTTTTAAGAGCATATTTCTTCTAGCCCTTTGAAAAAGGAGGAAGAGTGGAATTCAGAATAGGTCCAGCATATATACTGTGTTTTGGGAGTATAGAAGACAAATATTTCTTGGTATCCTTTTGTTAGCAAGCAACTGCCTGCAGAATGGCAGTTTGTTTTGTAGTCTGCTACATGATAGGCCCTGTGCCAGGCTCTTTGCACATTGCTGGCAGTGGAGAAAGCGCCTATCCATAGGCTTTGTCTTTCTATGTGGAAGGAATTCCATATGAATAAAACTCTTAATTGCTTATCCAACTCTCTCCTTCCGGGCTCCCAAGATGACTCCCGAGTTTGGAAAGAGGAATTTTGCATATGTAGCCTATTTTTTTTTTATCTCCTCAGGATCTGCCTGCAGAGAGAACCTACTCATCTCTGTCCTTCCTTCCGTTCCAGTGGAGAGATCTACAGCCTTCAATATTGCCTGTGACTGGATAGTAACTGTTTAATTTGAGGATCCAGTATTAGAAAGCTCATGGTTGCTGAACATCTAAGCCACATGACTAAACACTGAATCCAGTAGTAATACAAGCTATTTTTGTTTTCCTTCTGCCTAAACCCTGCTTCAATCTTGCAAACATTTCTGAAGTTAGGAGGGAAAAGGATGTTTTCATTTATGAGCTTTAAAAAATCCCATTATACATTTAACCACGTATCTGCTGACTTGTTAGCCTCTATCTGAATAATAGAAGGATCTCAGTACCTCCCAGTTACTTCCACACATTTCCAGGACGATGTCTCAGAAGGTCCACACTCTAGACGTAGTTGTCCTTTGTTGCCCAGACTTTTTCTTCTAATGTTTTAGTTCTCAAGTGTATAGATTGTTACCTGAGAAGGTTCATTATTGTCACTGCACATCAT
Organism: Leontopithecus rosalia; assembly: GCA_028533165.1. Classification (NCBI taxonomy): domain Eukaryota; kingdom Metazoa; phylum Chordata; class Mammalia; order Primates; family Cebidae; genus Leontopithecus; species Leontopithecus rosalia. Next base: position 8,442,886 of record CM052652.1, on the reverse strand, counting down.
GGTTTACTAATTTAAGAAAAATGTCTCCCCCCAAAATATTTTGCATTAAGTTATAGCCCTTGAGTTGCCAAAATGTTGTAGGATTTCAGGCAGAAGTAGGAAGAATGGGCTTTCCCCAGTTCTATCCCTCAACTTAAAATAAAATTAAAGTCCCAGAAAACCTCTTCTTGGGCCTAATATCTTACAGACTCTTTCATGCAGAAGAGTTTAATAATTTTTGACCTCATCCCACTAATTATTTGGGCTGAAACATAGAACAGTAGTTCTGTTTGGAACAGACGTGATAGCATCCCTACCATTAGTCTTTTTTCATAGCGTAAGACTCCAGTCACAAATTCCCTTTCCTTATTCTACTTGCAAAATACAAGCTCCTCTGTATATCACTTGCTGCAAATGGTTATCTTGGATATAGGTGTAAGAGTGGAGGTTGATGGATGGTGGCCTGGTGATGGGCCCTGGCTTAGTCTGCCTTAGACCATAGATTGTGCAACTTTTGTCGTTACTTCTTTTCAGTGTTACTCAAAACGCTCTTGGGTGTTTACTACTATTGTAGAAGACAGGTTGTATATGTATCTCCATAATCTGATATATATATTTATATTCATGAGTAGAGAGGCATGATATGTGGATAATTGGACTTTATGAATTTACCATTGCTTAACCAAGTACATTTCCATGAAAATTATCCTGTGGAAATGACAATATTCATTTTGTTAAGAGGTGATTGGATAGAGTCACAAAACATTTTTGCTCTCCTAGTTAGGTGCAGGTGTTTGCAGGCAACCCAGACCTCAGATTCTGTGGACCAAAATGAATCAAAGACCGGAAATTGCCTCTTCTTTTCCCCTTTGGCTGACTTCCTTTAATTCATGAAATTGATCTGTGAGTCTGAGAATTCATTTTAAGGTCGAGCATGTGTGTAGGTGAGGATAAGAATAAGAGATATAAGCAGTGTAATGAAGAGGTAAGACAACATAAGCATTTAGAAAGTAGTTTTGTTAGTCCTTGACTTTCTAATTGCCAGGAAAAATAGCTAAAATGGCCATTAAAAATTAATCCTACACCAACCCCGGCTACTACAAATAAAGTAATTTTCAAGGAAAATAAAAATCACAAGAAAAAAATCTCATCCTAAACTATGTCCACATTTTCCAAGAGATTTCAAACTGGAATCAAAAAGGATTTATTCTCAATTGTTTCCATATTTGTATTGAAAATGCATTGGCTAACAAAATTACTGGAAAACAAAAATACAGACGTGCATTCTTTACCATTGGTATAGATGCATCTTCATCAATCTAATATTTATTTAACCTTTTTTCTTTAATTTTGTAGGGGAGGAGGGCTGAAATTTCAGCAGGGACAGTGAAAAGCCCATGGAAATAGAAATTAGAATGTCTCCAGAAATAAAGAGGGAGTAAAAGGCAAGCACTATTTGGTTAATATCATTTGAGGTGATTTCAGATAAGGCCATAAACCAGGTTACAAATATATCAAAACAGAATTGGCATTATTATATCATACACTAATAAATATTAATTAGATCCCTATTTTGGGCAAAGTACTATGTTGAGCACTATGGCAGATACACAAATGTTAAAAACTCAATGTATTTAAGAGGATTATAATCTAGAATAGGTAGCTGTATATATACTATTGAATACAGCTATGCACGTAAGATCTAGTCTATTATAGTATAGATGTATAAGTCATTTCAAAGTAGCAAATTAATAATTGACAAGTAGTAAAACTAGTAGGTGCTTAATAGGAGAAGTAAGACAGAAAGACACCACTGCCTTCTGGAGTGAGTTAAGACAATTCTAGTATCAGCCAACATTTATTCAACCCTTACTATGGGCCAGCCAATGTTCTATGGACTTCATGTATATTAACTAATTTTTATCCATTTGATAATCCTGTGAGGTAGAAACAATTATTATCATTTCATTTTGCATACGGGATAACTGAGGTCAGAGAAGTTGAGTAACTTTCCTAAGAATTCTGGAGAGTTGGCCGGGCGTGGTGGCTCATGCCTGTAATCCCAGCACTTTGGTAAGCCGAGGCAGGCAGATCACGAGGTCAAGAGATTGAGACCATCCAGGCCAACATGGTGAAACCCCTTCTTTACTAAAATACAAAAAATTAGCTGGGCGCGGCAGTGAGCACCTGTAGTTCCAGCTACTTGGGAGGCAGGAGAATTGCTTGAACCTGGGAGGCGGAGGTTGCAGTGAGCTGAGATCGTGCCACTGCACTCCAGCCTGATGCCTGGTGACAGAGTGAGACTCTGTTTCAAAAAAAAAAAAGAATTCTGGAGAGTCAGAATTTGCATCTCAGCTGCCATGCTTCAGATGCTATATTCCTCACTACGGCTCAAGACTCTGCATGAGGAACCTTGGTTGCTGGTCCTTCAAATGGTTGTGATTCAGATATGACCAAGCAATTTGCTTCTAAAACAACTCCGAATACTAGATGCAAAATACAAATCATACATTATCTAAATCAATTGTCAAATGTACGTTTTTTGGAAATTGATGGCCAGCCAGGGTCATTTGGTCATTTATGACTCTGCCCCATTTTCTGTTCCCTTTGCTATTGTTACGAGCTATTGTTGGAGAAAAATGCTTGGGAAATCTCATGGACTGGATGGTGAGACCTTGTGAACATTTCAACAATGAAAAACAATAATCAAATTATTAAGCCATAGAGTAGAAAAATTTTCATTTCCTAAGATGGAGGGGGAAGAGAAGAAGAAGAAAAAAGGTCCGTTGGAAGTAAGAGCAGTTAGAAAGATGTGAGGCTGGGAGACTAGACGAGGTGCAAGCTGGAGAAGGGGTAAAGAAAGAACTTCCAAATCCCAGGTTTGTCAGGGAAATTTTGAGAAAGGGGGTGTCTGAAAGATGGAATTTAAAATTTGAACTATGCCACATCCTTCTCTTCTGAAATCTTGAATACAGTCTCCATTGCTCATAAAGGTTAGTGTGAGCATAATTTTTAAATTAAGTTAATGTTTGTTTTAAGTTTTTGAAATCAGTGAAAGGTATGCTTTCACAATTTAGTTGCCACCATCAAATACTGAGACAGTCTACGGGGAAGCAGAGGATGAGGCAGAAGGAGATCATGGGAAGGCTTAACACTGCCACAGCTGTGGAATTGTGGGCTGAAGTCTCATTCACATTTAGTGGGACAGGATATCCACCAGTAACTTCAACTGACACAGCTGGCATAGTTACAAGACATGACCAGTTAAAGGTGGTTAGTGATTTTCTTTTCAGTTACAGTCAACTTCCAGACTGTGAGTTTTCCTTTTGCCTGACATTACTGTAATTTTCCTTACAAGCCTTTATTAAATTGTCATGTCTTTTGGGAATTTTACCATTACGATCAACTTCTATTAAACTCTGTTTTTTACTTGACAATGGTGGAGATATTAATTACCAGTTACAAGTAGCTTTCACCCACAGCTATCCTGCTATGGCTGAAATCATGGTGTTCTAAGCCCAGAGTCTTTTTTCTTCTCTCTCTCTCTCTTTTTTTAATAGCACCTGTTAGGACTTCTGCATTAGTGTCAGTCATTCAAATCTAAAGTGGTTCTCATTTTTTAGTGAATTCCTTAGAGGTTGAAATTATTACTTTTGATCTCAGTTCTCCATTCTCTATCAAAAATATTCTGTTAGAGACCTAGTCAGAATTGCTAAGCATTTTTTGAGGCTCCATTAGTCTCTCTTCCTTTTATATCATGTGTTTTCTTTTTGCATATTACCCAGTAGAAGGAAATTCTAAGAAGCCTCATCTCTTTCACATCTTCAGAGCAGTTGCAGAAAATGCTTTGTGCTGAGGATCAGGGGCTTAGAATCAGGTTCTCGCTTTTATTTCTGCATCTACAAAACAGTGCTCAGAATATTTGCTTTTTCTGGTTGTGGGGCAGCACTATGTAAACTACAGATGCCTGTAAACATTTTTGGGTATTATTATAAAAGAAAAAGATACAAAAAATTCATTCAAAACATTTTCTGGATTGAAGAAAATAATCTCTTTTTCCTCTGAAACTCTTTGACAATAGAAAATGGGTGCAGAGGAAATCTTAGCTACTTTGGCAAGGGAACTCACCCAGACTGAAGTCTTTCACCCTTGGTTGCTGCTTGTAAGAAGAATCATAGTTCTGAATTTTCACTGCAACAGCAATGAAAAATACAGTTGCAAAGCAGAGCATTGTGGAGTCCCAGGATGGCATGAAGAACCACAGCAGAGGGTGGAACTGGCCTTTTTGTTACAATTAACAGCTTATGATAATTTTCAGATTTCCTTTATTCTTTGCATGATAAGACATAGATCAGATAGGATTTTATTTTATTTAATGTATTGTATAGAACCTCAATACATTTATTTGGAAAGAATATGTTGTTTCAGTAACAAGAATTTTTTTTTTGGTCAGAAAATATGTATCTTTTTGTAAATTGAATTGAATGTTAGACATAGAAATGTTAGTACATGTGATGTGACTAATCTTTTTATATAGCTTCCCAAATCTTTGACGTTCCCAGAATTTTAATAATTCACCTTTCTTTCCACAATTAAGATCTTTTGGCATGTTCAGGTGCTCCGTGAAGTCTACTGTAATATGCTATATGTAAAGTGATTTCCTGTCTGTTTCGGGACAATATCTTGCTATGCATTTGCCCATGTACAGGCACGCTCGCTTTTTCCAGTTTTAGACATAATGAGTAAATGCCGCATAGTGGCATTTGAAATAAATTAACCAAAGAAGATTTAAAGACTGTACAAATAAATATTCAACAATGGCTAAGAATCAGCTACTTGTCACTATGCAAGGTGCACGGAAACTCTGTTTCTAACCACTGAATTTGCAGTGGAAGAAGAAGGGCAAGGATAGATGGTGGATATGGTAGGATACATTTAGTGAGTTAAGTTTTCTCTTTTTAATTTTTTCCCCACTTTGTAGAGATGTGAAGACAAGATGTATTCTTATCTAAAAGGGAAAATATTTAGACATATGGGTCACAAAAGCCATTTATGCTTAAAATATTTCCTTAAAGCCATGATTAAAATATCTCTGGCATTACCAGGTTCTGGAAAAATGCAAAGTGTACTCTTCTGATTAGTCCTGGGACGGTGTCCCAGCCATCTTGTCATCCTTGCCTCCACCTGGCTGAGGCATATCCTCTGTACAGTATGTGCAGTACTGTTGGGTTGCCGTTTCGTTACTAACCAGAGTAGGTTGCACACGTGGGCTGGCCGCAGAGGGCCTGCCCCCATGGTACTCTACTGTCTGAGTGGAGTTTTCCACTCAGTGTTTGCTTTGGCCTGATCCATGCGATATCTTGCCAAACCTGCAACTCCTGCCAGAATTCACTCATCCCTGCATTGGAAATATTCCTCACGCTGTTGTTAGAAAACTCTGATCTTTCACCATAAACCTGGCGGGATGTCTTTTTGGCCAGACCAAAGTATCGAGAAGACAGGTTTTTCTCTGTGAAGAACGTGTCTGCAGTGGATAGTACTTCTACTAGTGAAAGTATTTAGGGCTGTGGTGTTGGACAGCTTTATCCACTTAGAAAAATGAGAAACTCATAAATGTAGCACTGAAAAGCCTTCCACTTAAAAATGAGAGAGGCAATGCCTATTCCAGTTCAGTTGCCAAAGTAAAGCATAAGGTATGGTACAGGATGTTATCTTAGAAACAGAATTTTGTGTTTGGGTCTGTAGCCTCAGAGAGCAATTTTTTTTTCTACAGAGAGATTCTGAGTTCTTCTACAAAGTGGCACATGAGCATCACACAGCTGTGCCAAGGGTGTAGTGACTTGGACACAAACATTAGCGTCTGACTTTCTACAAGTACAAGAAGAATGTACTGGTTTTTATATTCTATTTCTGTGCCCAGATCTCCCATTCTTTCGATGCACACTGTGGACATGACAAGTGAAATCCACAAATTAAATCAACAGATATACGTCTAGTGTCGTACCGGGTATGTAACTTATTGTTTTTAAAGTTAAGCACACAGATTGTATATATACTGCTCAATAAATGTTCACAGAGTAAACACCCTTGTATTCCTACTACCCATGTCAAGAAATGGGGCATTTATCAGCACCCCAGGATTCTTTCTGTGCCTCTCATGGTCATTAAATGCTGCTCCTTTTCCTGAATAATCTCCATGCATACTTTAAAGTTTATATTAATGAAATTATGCAGTCTGTACTTTTTGGGGGTCTGGGCTATTTGGTGATTTTTTTTGAGACAGGGTCTCACTCTGTTGCCCAGGCTGGAGTACAGTGGCATGATCTCAGCTCACTGAAACCTCTGCCTCCTGGATTTAAGCAATTCTCCTGCCTCAGCCTCCTGAGTAGCTGGGATTACAGGTGCCCACCATCACGCCCGGGTAATTTTTGTATTTTTAGCAGAGACGGATTTTCACCATGTTGGCCAAGCTGGTCTTGAACTCCTGATCTCATGTGATCCATCTGCCTTGGCCTCCCAAAGTGTTGAGGCGTGAGGCACCCACTCAGCCTTTTGGTATTTTTCGATGATCATCATGGGTAGGGTCCTTCAGAAACCGCTAAGAAAAGGTTTGGTGAACAGGCTGTTTATAAGGGGTCAACACCTGTGGAAGGAAGGAAAAGGAAGCAGAACTGGGAAGATGAAGAAGTCAAACTGCAATGTAAATGTGAGAAAGCCTCAGCCAACCCAATGAGATGCTCTAGGGCAAATATAGCTCTTCAGACAAGAGCCCTGATAGGCTGAAATGGTCAGACCTTTATGCTCCTGAAGCAACAGTCACTGGGCATGGACTGCCTTGGAAAAGGACACACTCAGATGAGGTGGCTCTTTGCAGCTGACACCTTTAAGGAACTCCCAGCATCTAGGACAATAAGGCCTTCGGAGTGTGAGCTACGTGATGTATCTCTATGTTCACTGCAGTCTACCCCCTGTGGTATATCCATCACAGAAGACCTCTTGAGCTGCTAGAATCCACTTCATATAATTCAAGCAGCAGCTCCCTAAGGACTCAGGTGGACCCAAACTTAGAAGAGGAAGTTAGGAGGAAGAACTGTATACCGCAACAGTGTGGATGGTGTTAGGCTGGAACTGGTATTCATTGTCTGTGTTAGTCCATTTTTGCGTTGCTGTAAAGAAATATCTGAGGATGGGTAATTTATGAAAAAAAGAGGTTTAATTGGCTCACAGTTCTGCAGGTTAGACAGGATTGTGGTACTGGCACCTGCTTCTGGAGAGGGTTCAGGAAGCTTACAATCGTGGCAGAAGGCAAAGGGGGAACAGGTGCATCAAATGGTGAGAACTGGAGCAGGAGAAAGAGATGGGGAGGTGCCATGTGTTTTTAAACAACCAGATCTCACATGAACTATCAGAGCTAGAACTCACTCATTACTGCAGGGACAGCACCAAGACATTCATAAGTGATCCATCCCCATCACCCAAACAGCTCCCACTAAGCCTTACCTTCAGCACTGGGAATTTCACTTCAACATGAGATTTGGAGGGAACACACATCCAAACCATACCATTGTCTCTTTTACCTCCACTTCCAACCCTAACTCTCTATTCCAGATTTCCTTCAGTCTCAGCTTGTCTTTATAGCTAATCCTGAGAGGTCTGAGATCCTAAATTCCATGCTGTTTTCACACCCGGCTTTCTACGCCTGTCATAATGTGGTCCCCTGGGGTTACCAAAAAGCCTTGGTCACTCCCAGGGAAACCTCTAAGCAAATAATTCTTATCAGAGTTGCTGTAATCACCTGATAGGTTCTTGGAGACTGTTCAGATAGAGCAGATTTACTGAGACAGAGGAACTGCAATAGTAAAAGAATTTAATAAAATAGTAAAAGTTTAATAAACTGATCAGAAGACCACAGTTTGTTATTCCAACCAGTTTCTGCAGATTTGGAGATTGGGGCTTTTAAAGGATAATTTGATGGGGAGAGACCTACGGAATGGAGAATGCTGATTGATTGGGTCAGGGATAAATCATAGGGGGTCAAAGTGGGGTCATCTTTCTGTCTTCAGTTCCTGGGTGGGATCACAGAACTGGTGGAGCCAGTTTATTGGTCTGGGTGGCACTGGCTGGTCCAATAGAATGCAGAGTCTTAAGAATGTCTTGAACACCAACCTTAGGTTTCACCATAGTGATGTTATCCACAGGAGCAATTGTGGAGGTTACAAATCTTGTGGTTTCTCGCTGCATGACTCCTGAGCCATAATTTCTAATCTTGTGGTCAATTTGTTAGTTTTACAAAGGCAGTTTTGGTCCCCAAACAAGGACAGGATTTGTTTTAGGAAGGGGCTGTTACCATCTTTGTTTCAAAGTTAGACTGTAAATTCTTCCTATAGTTAGCTTGGCCTATGCCTAGGAATGAACTAGGGCCACTTGGAGGTTAGAAGCAAGATGAAGTTGATTAGGTCAGATTTGTTTCACTGTCGTAATTTTCCTATGTCATATTTTTCTTACTGTTATAATTTTTGCAAAGGCAGTTTCATTGCCTTCCAGGATGATCAGCTATTGTATGTGAACTGCCTGAGGAAGGGCATGCACTTGAGCAAGATGGCTCTTGGATACTGAGGAAAATCACAAAGGGACTGAGAGACGGGAAGCTGTCTGCTGACAGCACTCCTTGTAGCTGGAACAACAAAACTTTTATTGAGCGGGATCTTGATGACTCATCTTTTTGTCTACTATTTTCTTGCTTTTATAGATGGCATCACTTAAAAACTTCATTTTTGAATTGTCTGTTGTATATACAATATAGGAATACAATTGACTTTTAAATATATTATTTGTATCTAACAACTTTGCTAAATCTACTTGTTTATTCTAACAGTTTATATATATGTGGATTCTTCAGGGATTTCTGTATGTATTTCAAGTGTACGGAAATTTATCACAATTGACCGACAGTGGGTCACTAGATAAGTGTCAATACATTTTTAAACCATTGAAATAGCCCAAAGTTTGTTCTATGGAAGCAATGAAATTAAGCTAGAAACAATAAAAGTAATTCCTAACTGTTAGGAAATTAAGAGATATTCTTACATATAATACCTGAATCAAATAAGAAGTCAAATGGAAATTAGAAAATATTTTGAAGTGAATGATAGCGAAACTAGGACACACTAAGCTGGGCAAGGTGGCTCGTGCCTCTAATCCCTACTACTTTGAGAGGATGGGATTAGAGGATTGCTTGAGCCCAGCAATTTGAGAGCAGTCTGGGCAACATAGTGAGACCTCATCTCTATAAGAAATTTAAAAAATGTAGCCAGGTGTGGTGGCATATGCCTGTAGTCTCAACTACTCAGGAGGCTGAGCAGGGAGGATCACTTGAGCCAAGACTGAGGCTGCAGTGAGCTGAGATCACATGGCTTTACTCCAGTCTGGATGATGGAGTAAGACCCAGTCTCAAAAAGAAAAATAAAACAATAATAAAAGAAAAAAATAGGACATATTGAAACTTGTGAGAAACAGCTAAAGAGTCAAACGTATAGCTGTAACTGCATGTGTTAAAAGGAATAAAATTAATGATCTAAATATTCATCTCAACAAGTCAGAAAAAAATTAGCAAAGTAAATCTAATTAAAATAGAAAAAATAGTAAATGCAACAGAATTTCTACCCAAGTTGCTAAGAGATTATGCATATGTTTTTGACATATTAGATCTACTAGAAAATAGTATTTTTATTACTTTCTAGATCATGTTAGAACAGTGTATTTCTATCCTTTTATGATTTTATGATATATATTTTTAAATTCAAAGAAGTTATTTTATATAACAATGGTCATTCAGATTTATTCATATATTTTTTCCTCTTTATTGTTGGTCATTTGTCTCTCAATTTCCATGCTTTCATCTATATTTTTCCTTTTGCTGGAAGAAATCTCTTTAGTATACTTTTTTGGTACAGTTCTCCTGGAGATAGACTTTTCTTAATGTTTGCTTGTCTGAAGACATCTTTATTTTATTTTCCTTTCTGAAAAATATTTTATTGCGACGTAGAACTCTAAGTTAGCTGTTTCTTTTCAGCACTTCAGTTACATCTTTCTATCATCTCATGGCTTCCATTCTTGCTTTCTTATTTGGGGGAGGATGGGACAGAGTCTCACTCTATCACCCAGGCTGGAGTACAGAGGTGCAATCCCGGGTCACTGCAACCTCTGCCTCCCAGGTTCAAGCTATTCTCCTGCCTCAGCCTCCGGAATAGTTGGGGTTACACCTACCACCACATCCGGCTAATTTTTGTATTTTTTAGTAGAGATGGGCTTCACCATGTTGGCCAGGTTGGTCTTGAACTCCTGACCTCAGGTGATCTGCCTGCTTCAGCCTCCCAAAGCGGCGAGATTACAAGTGTGAGCTGCCGCACCCGCCTGGCTTCCATTATTTCTGTTGAAAGTCATCCTTATGCTTTGGAGCTACTATTTTTTTTCCCCTCTGGCTAAGCATGTTTCTGTGATGCAAAACTGGGTATGTTGTTTTGCATTTATCTTTCTTGGATTGTATAAAGCTTTTTCAATTTGTGGATTGATGCCTTTGTTGCTTTGGAACATTCTCAAGTAACGTCATCTAAGATACTCGTTGTGCCCTACCAGCTCCTCTCCTAGGGTTTCAGTAACTTGTCTGTTAGATCTTTGAATCATGTCTCTTAAATTTCTTATCACCTTTTCATTATTTTCCATCTTTTTTCTCCTTCTCTTTTAGTTAGCTTGGATACTTCAAATTGACCTATTGACCTATTTTCCAGTTCTAATACTCTTCTCTTATTTAATCTGGAAATTCTATTTAATACAGTTTTAAATTTTAATATTTGCCTTTTTTGGTTTAGAATTTTTAAATGATCATAGTGTTTGGTCAGTTTATCTTGCCATCTATTTTTTAAAAATGTTAATTACATTTATTTTAATATCCTTCTGTGAGAACTTAAAAGTCTGTATTACCTGGAGTCTGTTCCCATATTATATTTTTATACTTTTCCTTGATTTCTGACTATTTAACTCTCTCCCTCCTGGTATACCTAATAATTGTATAAATTAAATGCCAGGACTGAAAAAATGTAGAGATAATTTGTAGAGTTTACCTCTATCTCCAGTGAGGACTTAATGTTAATCTGCCTGGCAGTTAGAGCAGGAGCAGATTACCTTTACCAAATCTAGGATTGAGTTTGTTCAACACTGGATATTTGTGAGAGCTTTGTTCTTAATCTGACAGACTGGCCCTTTCAAAGTCTTCCAGAGGTCTGGGTTGTTTATCAGGGCTGTCTTTTCGGGACCCCCCTGAATGCCAATGTTTTCCTCCTCAGGCTCATTAGGCTGCTGAAAACTCAACTCAACTTGTATTTTTAGGGTTTTGGTCACTGTTTTCCGCTTCGCTTCTTGGCCTCTTGACCTGGCTCTTCTTATAGCTATACTTCCCTTCTCTTCAGGATCTTGAATTCTCAAATTATTATTTTTAAACAAACACATGTTGTATTTTCTCCAACTTTTCTAATTGTTTCAGACTAAGCCTTTGAAAGAATTGTTCTGCAATTCACACTAACATCAAGAACAGGAAATCTTGAAGGCTTTTTCAATGAGAGAAAGGTGTTCAGTTTCTTGTTATATTCCCAGTGCCTTTCACAACGCTTGATGCATCGAAGTGCTCAGAAATGTTTTCAATGAATAAAAATGTGCCAGAGAAGAATGAAGCCTAGCTCATATTCAGGGGCAGTTTTTGATCTGATAAAACAACCAAGACTTAGTCAAGAATTCTCTACTGCTTAGTTTAATACCAAAATATTCCATGGACTCTTTCTCCACAACTTGAATTCTCTATCCTTTTCTGCTCTGAAAAATATTTGAAATTCCTCAAATACAATTTATCCCTTAATCTTATGTTGTATTCAGAGTGCATTTGATGTTATAAGCTGGGAAATATATTGGATGTATTAGCCTAAGGTGAGTTCTGGAAGATAGGCTCCATCATATGTCTGCTACATTCTTCGAGATATCTCAAGCAGTGCTAAACACATTGATGGTGTGTGATACTTCCTTTAAGGTATAATACAGTCAATGTTAAAGTTTTAAATTCTAAGCTTGAAGGGCTCAAAAAATGTGTGTTGTATGCATATTTTAATAAAAATCATTTAAAGAGTTGTAAGGGCTAGACTACATACAAAGCATTATGTCCATAAGTAAGCATCCAAATACACCATCAAGTGTCGTTCACGGCTGCCATCATGGCCTGGTGAGAGGATGGCAAAATCACAGTGACAAAAAGCAAGAAGAGCTGTTTATTGCATGCTTGATATACACCCAATACTGTGGCAATCATTTTATAGAGATGCTCTCATTAGTCCTTACAGTAACTCAATTCAGAGGTGCTTTGGTAGTCCCAATTTTTAGATGAGGACACTGAAGCAGAGAAAGATTAAGTCACTATCCAAAGTTATAGAGCTAGCAAGTGGAGGAACTAGGTCAGCGATTGTCGTTGGATATGACCCTAGGAAAACATGTTATTCTGTTCACCTCTCCATTTCAAATTCTCCAGTCAATTTCTGGTCCCGGTAATGAAGGAGAAGGAGAGATGTATGACTTAGTTTACCGTTTAATTGCCGTCAGCATAGAACCACTGAGAGGAAGGGGTGGAGTGCTTATTTCAAAGTTTCCTTTCACCTTAGGCATATGTAATTACCTGTAGGAAAAGAAATCTCCTTCCCTACAGCAAGCACCAGTTGGTTTTTCCTACAGTAAGGGTCACTTGGCTGAACAATTTGTTTCTTTCACATTATGGTTTCCCTTCTTTCTTCATTTTCCACTGGAAAATTCTGTTAAACTCAAGAAATATGTAACCTAATGTTGAACGTGCCAGAGAAGAAAACTAAAAGTATCGAATGAGATAAAAGTGTTGTTCTATAGAAACAGACGGAAACATTGGGCTAGTTTTCCCAACGTTGAGTTGGGAAGAGTAAGTTTTAAGTGGATATCCTCAAAGTCTAGAAAATCACAAAGATTATTTTCTGGATGAACAAAGATACGTGAAAGTGCCAGAGAAGAGCACTACAAGTATTAAGTGAAGAACGCTGGAAGTATGGAAATACTGTATAAGGAGTTGCAGAGAAATGCTGCAACATGAAAGAACCAAGCTACAGGACGAGAGGCCAGGAGAGAGGGTCTCCTGAATGCATCTTTGGCTAATGGTGAAAACGGACTAGCATGTGTGCCCCATGCCAAGGAGAGAGAAGAAAAAAAAATGATGACGGGATAATGTAATGTTGCTCTCATTAATATCTCTTTTGATCTATAAATAACGCATTCCTCCACATTCTATATTAAATCCAGAAATAGAATCATAATGTTGATTAAAGGGAAAGTGAGAAAAATAATTTATAATATGTTGAAGGTACAGAATAAACTTTAGAGAATATTAGTTTGTCATGAGTTTTTCTCTCTTTCTACCAGAAGGCATCCCCAGAATTATGTGTCCCAGACAAATGATTGCTCATGTTTCTCAGCTTTTATATTAAAATCTGGTGATTGTGGAGCATAAAATATTTCAAATTGTTCAATCTGCGATGTTAACTATCTTAAGCATATGATTTATAAATTAAAATATACGAATCACTGAATCAAGAGAATCATTAAACATATAGACAAATGATTTATTGAAAAATATTTGAATAAATAAAATATATGGCTATAGTGAATACTAGATCATATTCTAAAGCTGGTAAAATACTAAAAAATGTTTTATATTAATACCAAATTTTTCATTTGACATAATTGTTTCAATAATGAGTACCAAAATAACAGTAACTTAAAAAAGTTAGAAAGCAAGCTCCCTCTAATGCAGGTATGCAGATCAGCCCTGTTGTGGTGGCTTTGCTTCACTAAGCTTCAAGGACTTAAGATTTCTTCTAGCTTCCTGTTTTTCTGTGATGTCCTCCATTTCTGAAGTCACCTCGTGGCCCATAATAGCAGCTTTCTTTTTAGCCATCATATTTATATTCTAGCTAGCAGGCAAAAGCAAAGAATAAAGGGAAGATCATGTATCAACTGCCTTTTAAGGAAAGATTTCCTTCCTTCCTCCCTCCCTCCCTCCCTCCCTCCCTCCCTCCCTCCCTCCCTCTCTCCCTTCCTTCCTTCCTTCCTTCCTTCCTTCTTTCCTTCCTTCTCTCTTTCTCTCTTTCTTTTGGGGTTTCACTGTGTCACTCAGGCTGGAGTTAGGCCATCATATTTATATTCTAGCTAGCAGGTAAAAGCAGAGAATAAAGGGAAGATCATGTATCAACTGCCTTTTAAGGAAAGATTTCCTCCCTCCCTCCTTCCCTCCCTCTCTCCCTCCCTCCCTTCCTTCCTTCCTTCCTTCCTTCTCTCTTTCTCTCTTTCTTTCGGGATTTCACTGTGTCACTCAGGCTGGAGTGCAGTGGTGTGATCATGGCTCACTGCAGTCTTGACCTCCCCAGGCTCAGGTGATCCTCCCACCTGAGTTTCTGTATTTTTAGTAGAGATGGATTTCACCATGGTGCCCAGACTGGTCTCAAACTCTTGGGCTCAAGTGATCCACCTGCCTTGGCCTCCCAAATTGCACCTGGGATTACAGGTGTGAACCACCATGCTTGGCCTACTTTATTTATTTATTTATTTTTATTGTACTTTGGGCTCTGGGGTACATGTGCACATCCTGCATCCTGCAGGACTGTTGCATAAGTACATACATGCCACATCCCCCGGCCCCACCTATATCAGGTATTTCTCTCGGTGTTACCTTTTAAGAAAAATTTTATTTTTTAAAAAATTTTTAAAATGTTATTGCATTTTAGGTTTTGGGGTACATGTGCAGAACATGCAAGACAGTTGCATAGGTACACACGTGGCAGTGTGTTTTGCTGCCTTCTGCCCCTTCACCCATATTTGGCATTTCTCCCTCCCCCGCTCCCCCCCGCTGTCCCTCCCCTATTCCCCCCAATAGACCCCAGTGTGTAGTGCTCCCTTCCCTGTGTCCATGTGTTCTCATTGTTCATCACCCACCTATGAGTGAGTATATATGGTGTTTCCTTTTCTGTTCTTGTGTCAATTTGCTGAGAATGATGTTCCCCAGATTCATCCATGTCCCTACAAAGGACACGAACTCATCGTTTTTGATTGCTGCATAATATTCCATGGTGTATATGTGCCACATTTTCCCAGTCCAGTCTATCATTGATGGGCATTTGGGTTGGTTCCAGGTCTTTGCTATTGTAAACAGTGCTGCAATGAACATTCGTGTGCATGTGTCCTTATAGTAGAACGATTT
>CM052652.1:8410994-8427094 GCA_028533165.1 Leontopithecus rosalia | reverse complement strand
ATCTAAATTATTGTTAAAACTGTGCAGCAATCAAAAATGATGAGTTCGTGTCCTTTGTAGGGACATGAATGAATCTGGAGAACATCATTCTCAGCAAATTGACACAAGAACAGAAAAATGAAACACCATATATTCTCACTCATAGGCGGGTGATGAACAATGAGAACACATGGACACAGGGAAGGGAGTACCACACACTGAGGTCTATTGGGGGAAATAGGGGAGGGACAGTGGGGGGGAGCGGGGGAGGGATGGCATGGGGAGAAATGCCAAATGTGGGTGAAGGGGCAGAAGGCAGCAAAACACACTGCCACGTGTGTACCTATGCAACTATCTTGCATGTTCTGCACATGTACTCCAAAACCTAAAATGCAATAAAAAAATAAAAATAAAACAAAACTGTCTTTGAATATGTTTGTAAGGCCGTGTTATAAGTTTCAGAGATAAAATCTTTTAGATTTTTAGTTATTATCCATGGATTCTTTGGCTTTGTGAAAATATATAGTACAGAAAATTTCTGCAGGTCCAGCAGAAATAAACTTTATGGGGATAGACTGGGTATAAAAATTAATGGAGAGTATAAAGCCACTGTAGACTTGGATTACCAGTAGATTAGAAAATGAACAGGTATTTGCATGAGCAGTAGTTTGACTGCTTATTATACTTTGCTCTTTTCTCTGGTCACATTACATGATGTAACCCGATGAATCAGAGATTGGATCTGCATGGGGAGATGTGGATGACCACAATTTCCTACTAGTCACTGCTTCTACAGACATTCCCAAATCCCCTCAAGTCATTTTGGAAATCAACTAAAGCTCAACATTTGTTAGGAACATTTGCTAAAATGCTTACAGGTAGAGCAGATAGTGCTGACCTGATTCCTGTTCCAGAAACGTCTGTACCTGACCTTCAAGTAATCTTTGTACATTTAAGCTCTTTGTCTAATGTAGTCCTGTTCACTGTCTTCACCTCAGAAATGCATCATGTCCCCACCATGTTAGTGTTTATTTTCACGAGTCTCTGTGCTCATTATAAATTCTGCTCTTTGTACGTCTCTAGGAACTGGTCTTCATCCATGTTGTCTGTTCTCTGCAGGCTTGTATTTATAAAACAGAACTGGACTAGTTGGTAGCATTTACTCTTGAATGAAGGATGGAACTGGTAAGTCCACTCTCCTCTTCTTATACAACGCATTGCAGTTCTTCTTAAAATTTTGGATTTATTAGATATGGCCCTAAGGAAGTTTTCTTTTGAGTGTGGTCTTTGGACCACCAGCATCTGAATCATCTAAGGTGCTCATTAAAATGATATGATCTTAGCCTCCTTCCAAACATACTGAATCAGAATGTCTGTGAGTGGGGCTCACAAATCTGCATTTTAAATGTTTCCCTGGTGACCTGATGTACATTAATATTTATAAATTTGGAGGACTAAGCACCTTGTGTCAAGGTGTTTAAATTTCTTCCTTTTCCTTTTGTATAAATTTGTTCCCTTTTTTCTTATTTTCTTCTTCCCTCTCCCCAAATGTAAAATAAATTTTGGACCAAATTTGTGATCCATGGGGAATTTTAAGTTCTTTTCTGTAGGTGTCTTTTGACATTCACTGTGTCTGGGATCTGGGGCTGATCATATAAATTGCGGACCCTTAAATTTGACAGGTTTCTCTTGTCCCAAAGAATCTCCCATTTTAGGCTTCCCAATCCTTTCTCTCAGATGGATATTAAAAAAACAAATGTCATGTCTTTGGGTTACATGGTGGCTTTTACACTTGTCCAGTTACAGAATATGTGGCAGTCATAGATTCTAGAAACTTTTAATACCATAAAATATAACAAACTTTTAATTAAGTGATACTTTATATTAAATACCATCTGCTATGGCAAACGACTCGATTGTTGGATTATAGCATTTTGATAGTGGAATGCTTCATTTAGATTCTTGTGGTTTGAAGTGCAAAGGTGATAAAAAGGGGAAAAGACAGCAGTTGTCAATATATTTCTGTTAAAATGAGTCCATTACATAGGAAAGAAGAAGGGGTTCAGGAAGTTATTCTCAAAGTAAGGTGCTTACTTGCTTAGTAACAGCATTGACGCATTGGTGTCTAAGTCTAGGCTTACACAAATAATGGTGGGTGTGTTGGCTGGATCTGACGTAATGTGGTATCTGTGTCCATGAGACAATTGCTATAAATATTGGCCTATTAGTCAATAACATTACTATGATTGTTGGCTCAGAATGCATATATTAATGAGATCAAAGCAGATACAATCAGAGCTCTTGAGGGACCTATTGGAAAAGTGGTTCTCTTGTGCTGTTCCTGAAATTTTGAAGATCTGAGGCTACAGCTACTATAGCTATCTCGTCTCCATGAGGTGAGAGCTAGTTGGATAATGCCACCATTTCAGAGAAGGAGAGCCAGAAGTGAAAGAAACATGTTTGGAGTTACATCATTTAAACTTCTCTATCAGACGTCGTCTCCATGAGGTGAGAGCTAGTTGGATAATGTCACCATTTCAGAGGAGAGCCATGGAGTGAAAGAAACAAGTTTGGAGTGACATCATTTAAACTTCTCTATCAAACATCACTTGGCATTAAATGTATGTCTAAATTTTTTTCAGTTATAGGAGCCATTACATTCCCTCCTTCCCCTTGCTTTTTTTTTTTTTTGCTTAAGCCAAATTGTGTGTGTGTGTTTAACTTACAACTAAAAAAGTGTCTTAACCAATATGCCTTCTTACGATGCTGATCACATCCTTCATTATTTTTGCTTATGTAAGAGCTGACTTCCTTGCTGGACTGTAATCTCCATGAGAGCCATGTCTGTCTTGCCTGCTGCTGTCGTAGATAAAGATCTACCACAATGTTAGTACAGAGTAGGCATGCAATAAACATTTTTGAATGAATAAATACATAATTTAATATACTTAATTAATTTAATATTTCAGCATTTTTGTTATAAACTATTTATTTCCATATTTTTTAAAGAAAAACCATCCTACATTCCAGGTCCACTTTCCTAATTTCCTTTGCTGATCTTAAGACACATCTTGCCACCTACATCATTTTCTTCTCTGCCTGACTCTGGCATTAAACTAAATCAAAACAATTTTTTTGTCTGCTGATTTTTACCAGTTACTCCTGTTTTATTAGCCATTCTTTTGTCTGTGTTCACATATTATTTTATTGGTACTTCAATTACATCAGATTTTACAGTGCATTATACCTAATGGTTCATGATTTTCTCTGTTTCTTAAACTGTATTCTTTGGAAACAACCAAGTTTCATTTTACATTTATATTGCCAAATGACTATTACTGTGTTTTAAAAATGGAAAAGCTTGCAGACATTTTTCCTTAATTTTTTGTTTTACTCTTGCCAGTGTTTTATGCTATCACAAACATAACTGAATCTTCTGATATTTTTCTTCTTCTCATTTGAGAGTTGTTATTTATACTTACATGCCACCAGTTGGCATATTTTGTATGCGCTTCAAAAAGGACTTCATGGATGGCCAAAATACTGTGGAGGGAGGCTTGAAAAAATTATATTTTGGCAATAATCATTCATAAGCACTGATTTTGAGAATTAACTGGAAATGATCGTTATTCCAGGTAAAAATGGAAATAGAAAATTCAAGAACTGAACTGCGAAAGCAGAGACCCAGGGAGAATGTTCACAGTGAGGAGGAGCAATTGTGTTGTTATGGATTATCTGGACTTTCATAAAGAATTTATGGACAGTGAAGTATTAGTGGCAGTCACCATTGCCTATTGCATGCTCCTTCCCCAATTCTTTCTTGACAGAACCTACATTTGTTTAGGTATTGGGCAGGTAGCAGTGTTCTCAGGAAGGTAGTTTCCTTTTTCATCATTAGAGGATGTTATTTTTCCCTGTTCATGTTCTAATTGCCAATGACATTCTAATGATGAGCATTTTACCAATTCCTATTAATGATATGTAAGCCTATTTGGGTATCTGGGGATTATGGGAAACATTTTCTAAATAATACACACACACACACACACACACACATGCACACACACACGCACACGCACACACACACACAGAGTGCTATGAAAGGAGAGGGAGAGCACTCTGGATACTTCTTGCTTTTTGCTTCTGGATGCAGTCATAACATCTGGCCCTGCAGCAGCCATCTTACGCTCATGAAGAGACAAACCGAAGAACAAGGAGTCAAAATACTCAGGATGGTGAAGCAAAGTACGGAAGGACCCTAAGTTTACTGATGGCATTGTT
The DNA here is from genome assembly GCA_028533165.1 of Leontopithecus rosalia. Taxonomy (NCBI): domain Eukaryota; kingdom Metazoa; phylum Chordata; class Mammalia; order Primates; family Cebidae; genus Leontopithecus; species Leontopithecus rosalia. The sequence continues at coordinate 8,422,834 of CM052652.1, read as the reverse complement.
CAGTGGTTGAATCAACACAGATACTGCCTACTTCTAGGCTTGTCAAATGTCTGGGTTAAGTCATTCAGATTTCTGTCACTTGTAAATGCACTCTAATTAGGTACACTGTCATAGTTAAGGCAAAGAGTGAAAAGGTGGGGATGTCTTCTTCAAGTGTCCGCCTCACTTTGTGGTGAGCAATTGTGTGAGATTCTGGATTACAGAGATGTGTTACAACAGATAATATGCAATTATAGAATTGTGTAGAAAAGTAAGGAGGCATGTCACATTGGTTTTGATTGCTTCATTTTATCTTAAGCACGTCTACCAAGTTTAGTAAAATATGAGGCATTTAAAAGTTGTCTGTAGGCTACCAGAATTTGAATGAGTACTTTTCTAGTAAAATATGCTGGCTGCCCAAACCGAGCATTTTGACATATGTAAACTGAAAAAGGAAAAGAAAGCCATGCTTTGTGGCAATCATACCTGCTTTGCCCGATACTGTTTTTTAACCCTGTGGTTCGAGAGATTAAAATTCCTTGACTTCCGGTGATTTGTCATTGGGAGAATCGAGGCATCAGGGCATATGATCTCCCTGAATTAACACCATCCTGCTTAATATGGAGCCACCTATTCAGAATAATAAGTATTGTTTACATTTTGACTAATTTGCTCCACAATACCTTTGTCAGCAAGATATCACACAATGATCTACACTTTGCAGAAAGATTATGGTGACCATGTATGTAAAAAAATTAAATTGCTTGTAAATTTGAAATGTGAGAACATGGAATATGTAAATATCCAACAATATTGGAGTTTTACAAAGGCTATTTGAAGTGTTAGTGATATAATACATTTCTGATCAGATTGGAGATTTCCCTGCTTCCTTTCTTTAGAAGATATAAATACTTGTCACCTGTTGTGTTCTGGGGCCTGTGATGGTTAATTATATGTGACAACATGGCTAAGTTATGGTGACCAGTTGTTTGGTCAAGTACCAGTCTAGATATTACTGTAAAGGTACATATTTTAGCCATGATTCACATTTAAATCAACAGGCTTTGACTAAAGCAGATTGTGCTCCATAATGAAGGTGGGCCTTATTCAATTAGCTGAAGGCCTTAAGAGCAAGAATAGTGATTTCCTGAAGAAAGAGAAATTCTTCTCAAGACTGTAACATGGAAATCCCACCTAATTTTTCAGCCTCTTGGCCTGCTGAATTCAGACTCAAGACTGAAACAACAACTCTTATCTGAATTTTCAACAAGCTTGAAGTCTAGATTTCATATTTGTCAGCTCCCCACATTGTCTGAGCCAATTCTTTATAACTAATCTCTATCTCTATCTAAGCAACATATGTATACATCCTATTTGTTCTATTTCTTTGGAGAATCCTAATACAGGAGGCCTCAGTTCAAATTCCAGGACAATAGAATAAGTTCCTTTTAATTACCTATTAAATTAGAATCAAGTTTGATTAGTTATAAAAATTTTTAATACCTCTCAGGAGATGTTTCCTGTAACATGTAGTCACACCGGCACATGCACACACACACATAGTTAAGAGAGAGAACTCTCCAATCCCCTGCAATATGTCACCACAGATTATGAGATGAACATTAACTATTAGGGAAAAAGAGAAATAGGCAAATATTAGAGGATAAGCTAAATAAAAGGATTTTTACAAATTTGGAAACCATTCCCTAGTGACAATTGGCTATAGCCATAGAAAATAATAGACTGTTGCTCTACACATTATCAGAAAGTCCTCACCCTGAAACGCTACCAATCTAAGAGAATTTATAAAGTTAGATGTTGGTAATAGCTGTATAAAATCATAGAAAAGGAAAGATTCTGTAATAGTAAGCAGAAGCAGACGGGATATGACCCTCGTGTATAAGAACATAAAGTAAAACATATTATTTTGACTTCAGTATTACACAGGAGGAGAGAACTTGACCCACTGACATAAGGATCCTGGTTGGTTTGTTATTTATACTCTTTTGAGTGAGAAAAGGGAGAATTGAAAGATTACTATAGCTTGATAAAAATATTCACTTGTTTGGCCTGAGTAGGTTAGCATGAAGCAGAAATCTTATTATGAATTAGATTTTCCAAATAACTTCATTCTAGGAAGAAGAAACTTTGATTATCTGACTGATACATATGGCTAGTCCAGCGGCTATCAATATTACTTAAGTTATCATGAACCCATTTCTTCGAGTCTAGTTTCCTTTATGTGAATTTTATGTGTGGACCTGTGTGTCCTCGGAATATAGAGAAGGTATCCGACCTGAAAGACTATGCCAACCTTGCATGAAACATTAACTTAGCCATCTTGTAGATGACCAGCCTTGCACCAAGAAGAACCAGGCTGCAGCTGTATCTTGAGGAGACAGGCAACCCAATCACCTAAAGACACCCCTTTGAACCAAGAGAGTTTCCTGATTGAATGGAGCTACAGAATGATGCCCTCCTGTTGGGCTGTTTGGGGCTTCCTTCAGTTCTCTTCCACTGATCTCAGAAGGTCGAGGACAAGCTGCGGGGAAGCGCCCAGGTGCATGATGCTGGCTTTCAGAAAAAGTTGGAACAATCTGTTTTTCTCTCAGCACAATTTAAATTCTAAGCCTGCAGGGTAGGCTCCTACCCGTCCTTTTTGTTTGGCACGTTAGGCGCACTCCACTAGGTTTGGGGTGCAATATTTAGCCCTTTATTCCACACGCGGGTGTCTTGCTAGACGTAGGGGAATAGCAATGTGTCTGCAGGACTAGTGGAAACTTGCTTTCTGAAGTGAAATTCCACAGCAGCTTAGTCTCCTTCACAAACCAACCAACCACACGACGGCCAGAAATCAATGCCCATGGGTTCTAACCAGATGTTTCCAGTGAGTCAGTGCTGGCATTCTTGCCATTAGGTTTGTTGTGGTTTTTGGATAGCCTCTTATGCATTACCAGGTGTTCTGATGAGGGTAATATATTTTATTTAATGTTTCTCCTCTCAGTGAAAAATCAAGCAAATACGTATGTGGTTTTACCTAAATTTGACTTTCTACTAGCAAATCAGGACTATAGCTTGTCTTTTATTGGAGAAAATTGACCTTTTAATTCTGCCAATACCACTATTTTTTATTTGTCTCTCAAGTTTCTTCTCTATCCCAAAGCATCTTTGAAGAAAACATATTCATAATGTTAAAAATAAAAATTGAAATTTGTTGTCCACACTACTGAGTTTTAGTAAAAGCTCAGTTTCGCACATCACCTGTTATAGCCTTTTATGGTAGCAAACTCATTATAAAAACTTCCCCAGGAAAAACAGCCTGGGAGAGGGAGTCAAGATGGCTGACTAGATACAGCCAGAAAGAGTTTTCCAGCAAGAGACCAGACCATCAAGAAGACTGGCACACCACTCTGAGCAGATCTTCAGAAGGAAGGCATTGAGAGTGGTCAAAGGAAGGAGGCAGACCCCTGGCTGAAAGAGGGAGGAACTTGGCAATCCTGCATAGGACTGCTAAGCATCAGAACTTGTACTTGACCCCCAGAAGCTCCCGGAGAAGGGCTGAGTTAAATAGGTGAGAAGTGGCCCACTCTTGCCATAGACCTACGGAATCCTGGCAGCAGGGAATTCTATGTCCCCCACAGACATTTGAGCTGACAGGGAGAACTACTGGAAGAGGTGGCAGGGACAGAACTCCAGCCTCTACAGAGCCAATGGGATTTAGCACAAGAATGACTGCAGTGGGACACGGTCACCTAGCTCCTCTAGGTGGCTTGGGCCCTTGTTGACAGTCAGACCTGGACAGAGCATGGTGGTCTTGCTTGTGGAATGGGGCCAGTCTGATCTGAGTGCTGCCTTTTCTGTTGGTTTCTCCTAAGGCACCTGCCTGGCTGTGCCCACTAGCAGTGCAGCCTGGAGTGGCCAACTTGGGTACTTCCCAGCAGCTCCCACCATAGCCTCTTTGGTGGCAGACTGCACCTGACCATTGGAGGATTCTAGCAGACAAGCCCCACTGACAGGGACCCACCCACCTGCAGCTTTCCCCACTACAGCCTCCCCCAACTGCTTTGCTGATGTACACTCACCTGTAGCCCCTCTCCCCACTGCTTTGCTGCCATACGCTCATCCACTGTGTCCCCACCACTGCTTTGCCAGTGCTCATGAGTGAGTGGACTTTACTGCCCTCCCCTGATGGCACATACATGTGCACCCTACCACCCAGTTGTTGTCAGTATAAATGTACACACCCTGCCAGGCACTGGTGATGCACGCACACCTACACTGCTGTCCTGACCCTTTGCAGATGCCACCATCCTGCCTTGCTGGCACCCTGCCCCTGCTGATGTGAGTGTATCCTGTTGCAAACCTCTGTTGTCAACACATTCGGTTAGACACCACCCTGCCCCCACATGGATGTCACTACCCAATCCCCACCAGTGCTCTGTTTCCACCAATGTGTGTCCCCACCACGTGTCACTGCAGCTGACATGTGCATGTGAGTGCAGAGCCTGCTGCCATCTCTCCAGTGAAGCATTTTATCTGGCATCTCCCATAGAGTGTTATTGTCAGCAGACCAAGAACACACTGGCCCTTTCAGCACAGCAAGTGCTTAACCTTGAGGGGCCAAAGAACAAAGCCTTGGGCTTGGTACCTGCCCTGCATGGTTAAAGCATGAAGCTCAGGAGTGCTAATCTGAGCCTTGGCCCCCTAGAATCTTCCAAAAATGAAGTAAGTTGACAGAACTCACTTTATACCATAGTCAAACCCTTAAGGACATCAAAGAATATAAAGGCAAAAAAAAAAAAATAACCCACCAAAGTACCCATCCAAAAAACAGCAATTTCAAACAATAAAGGAACATCAACTCACACATATGAAAAAGAGCCAGTACAAGAACTGTGACAAGTCAAAAAGCCAGAGTGTCTTCTTACCTCCAAATGACTGCACTAACTCCCTGGCAGTGGTTCTCAACTGGCTGAAATGGCTTAAATGATAGACACAGAATACAGAATCTGGAAAGGAATGAAGATTATCAAGATTAAGGAGAAAGTCAAAACCCAATCCCAAAATTTTAAGGCTTCCAATAAATGAAACAAAGGCTGAAAGACAAAAATAACCATTTTAAGAAAGAACCAAACTGAACTGATAGAGATGAAAAATGCAGTATAAGAATTTCATAGCACAATCAGAAGTATTAACAGCAAAATACACCAAACTAAGGAAATAATCCCGGAGCTCAAAGACTTGTTCTTGGAATCAATTCAGTCAGGCAAAACTAAAGAAAAGAGGATACACAAGAATGAACAAAACTTCTGAGAAATAAGTCATTATGTGTAGAGACTAGACATAATGACACACTTGGCATCCTTGAAAGAGACAGAGAAAGAGCAAGCAGCTTGAAAAACACTGTCAGAGGATATGGTCCATGAAACTTTCCTTAGCCTTGCTAGAGAGGTTGAGATTCAAATTCAAGAAATGCAGAAAACCTCTGTGAAATACTATTCAAGTCAACCATTCAAAGACACACAGTTAGCAGGTTGTCCAAGGTAAATTAGAAAGAAAAAAAATCAAAGGCACCTAACAGTGTACCTCTAAGAAGGAATCCTACAAGCCAGAAGAGATGAAGGGACCTATACTGAAAGTTCTTAAATTCCAATTAATAATTTTATGTCCAGCCAAACTAAGCTTTATAAGCAAATGAGAGATAAGGTCTTTTTCAGACAAGAAAATGCTAAGGGAATTCATTACCACCAGACCCACCTTAAAAAGGTCTTTAAGGGACTGCTAAGCATGGAAATTAAATGCTGTTGCTGATCACCACAAAAACACACCTAAGTGCATAGACCATACAAGTACATAGACACTATAAAGCAACTACACAATTAAGTCTGTATAATAACTAGCTAACAACATGATGATAGGATTAACCATGTACACATCAATATTAACATTGAATGAAAATGGGCCAAATGTCCCACTTAAAAGGCACAGAGGGCCAGGTGTGGTGGCTCAAGCCTGTAATCCCAGCACTTTGGGAGGCCAAGACAGGTGGATCACGAGGTCAAGAGATCGAGACCATCCTGGTCAACAAGGTGAAACCCCATCTCTACTAAAAATACAAAAATTAGCTGGGCATGGTGGTGCACGCCTGTAATCCAGCCACTCAGGAGGCTGAGGCAGGAGAATTGCCTGAACCCAGGAGGCGGAGGTTGCAGTGAGACGAGATCGTGCCATTGCACTCCAGCCCGGGTAACAAGAGCGAAACCCTGTCTCAAAAAAAAAAAAAAGGCACAGAGTGGTAAATTGGATAGAGAAGCAAGACCCAATGGTATATTGTCTTCAAGAGAACCATCTCACATGAAATGACACCTATATGCTCAAAGTAAAGGGAAGGAGAAAAATCTACTAAGCCAAGAGAAAACAAAAAAGGCAGGAGCTGCTATTTAATTTCAGACAAAACAGAGTTTAAGTATCAAAAAAGACAAAGAACAACATTATATGGTAATGGTTTCAATTAAACAAGAAGACTTAACCATCCTACGTATATATGCACCCAGCACAGGAACATTCAGATTCATAAAACAAGTTATAAGATACCTGAAAAGGGCATAGATAACCCCTCAATAATAGTAAGACATTTCCTCACTCCTGTAATCCCAGCACTTTGGGAGGCCAAGGTGGGTGGATCACGAGGTCAAGAGATCGAGACCATCCTGGTCTACACAGTGAAACCCCGTCTCTACTAAAAATACAAAAAATTAGCTGGGTGTGGTGGCACGTGCCTGTAATCCCAGCTACTCAGGAGGCTGAGGCAGGAGAATTGCCTGAACCCAGGAGGCGGAGGTTGCGGTGAGCCGAGATCATGCTTGCACTCCAGCCTGGGTAACAAGAGCAAAACTCCATCTCAAAAAAAAAAATAGTAACACACTTCAATACACCATTGAGTATACTAGACAGATCATCGAGACAGAAAATTAGCAAAGATATTTGGGACCTAAAGTTGATGTTTCACCAAATAGACTTAAGAGACATCTATAGAACACCCCACCCAGAAACAACAGAATATATTCTTCTCATCTACACTTGACACATACTCTGAAATAGATGACATGATTGGTCATAAAATGATTCTCAGCAAATTCAAAAAACAGAAATCATACCAACGACACTCTTGGACCATAGCAAAATAAAAATAGAAACCAATACTAAGAAGATTTCTCAAAAACAATACAATTACATGGTAAACAGTCTGCTCTTGAATGACTTTTGAATAAACAATGTATTAAGGTAGAAATCAAGAAATTCTTTGGAACGAATGAAAACAAAGACGGAACATGCCAGCATCTCTGGGACACTGCGAAAGCAGTTTTAAGAGGGAAATTTATACTGCTAAATGCCCACATCACAAAATAAGAGACATTTCAAATTAATAACCTAACATCATACCTAGAGGAACTAGAAAATGAAAAGCAAATGAATCACAAAGCTAGCAGAAGAAAATAAATAACCAAAATCTGAGCTGAACTGAAAGAAATTGAGATTTAATAAACCATCCAAAAGACTGATGAAACTAAAACTTTGTTTTTTGAAATAATAAATGTGACTGATAGGTTTTTACCTAGAGTAATAAAGAAAAAAAGAGAAAAGATCCAAATAAACATAATTAGATATGACAAAGGGAACATTACCATTGACATCCCACAGAAATACAAAAAAACCCTTAAGAGACTATTACAAACACCTCAATGTACACAAACTAGAAAACCCAGAACAAATAGATAAATTCCTGAAAATATACAAACTCCCAAGATTGAAGCAGAAGGAAATGGAAACCCTGAACAGACCAATAATGAGTTTTGAAATTGAATCAATAATAAGAAGTCTACAAACCAAAAAAAATTCCTGGACCAGTTGGATTCACAGATGGATTCCCCCAGACATATAAAAAAGAGCTTAGTACCAACATTACTGAAGCTATTCCAAAAATCTGTGGACGAGGGATTCCTCCTTAACTGATTCTGTAAGGTCAGTATCATTCTGTTACCAAAACCTGGCAGAGAACTAACAACAACAAAAAATTTTAGGCCAATATCTCTGATGAACATAGATGTAAAAATCCTCAACAAAACACCAAAAAACCAAATCCAGCAACACATAAACAAGCTAATCCACCACAATTAAGTAGTCTTTATTCCTGGAATGCAAGGTTGGTTCAATTTATACAATTAAATCAATGTGATTCATCACATAAACAAGAACCACATGATTATCTCAGTTGATGCTGGAAAGGCTTTTGAGAAAAGTCAACATACCTTCATGTTAAAAACTCTGAACACAGTAGGCATTGAGGGAACATACTTCAAAATAATAAGAGCCATCTATGAAAACCCACAGCTAACATCATAACAAATGGGCAGATGCTGGAAGCATTTCCCTTGAGAACTGGAACAAGACAAGAATTCCCACTCTTACCACTTCTAGTCAACATAGCATTGGAAGCACTTGCAGAGCAATCAGGCAAGAGAAAGAAATAAAAGTTATCCAAATAAGAAGTGAGGAAGTCAAACTATGTCTGTTTGTAGAAAATATGATCTTATACCTGGAAAACTGCATTGTGTCTGTCCAAAATCTCCTAGGTATGATATATAATGTCAGTATTTATGTACAAAAATCAGTAGCATTTCTACAGCAACAATGTCCTAGCTGAGAGCCAAATCAGAAACATAATCCCATTCACAATAGCTGGAAAAAGAATAAGATAGCTAGGAATAGAAATAACTAGGGAGATGAAAGGTCTCTACAGCAAGAATTACAAATCACTGCTGAAAGAAATCAGCGACAACACAAAGAAATGGAAAAACATTCCTTGCTCTTGGATAGAAATAATCAATATTGTTAAGATGTCACACTGCCCAAAACAATGTATAGATTTAATGCTATTCATATCAAACTACCAATGACATTTTTCACAAAATTAGAGAAAGTTATTTTAAAATTTATATTGAACCCAGAAAAAGCCTGAAGAGCAAAGGCAACTGAAGGCAAAAAGAACAAAGTTGGAGATATCACATTACTCAACTTCAAACTATTTTACAAGACTCCAGTAACCAAAACAGCATGATTCTCGTACAAAAACAGACACATAAAATGATGGGATAAAATAGAGAACCCAGAAATAAAGCTGCACACTACAACCAACTGATATTTGACAAAGTCAGCAAAAGCAAGCAATGGGGAAAGGACTTTCTATTCAAGAAACGGTGCTGGGATAACGGTTAGTCATATGCAGAAGGTTGAAATGGGACCCCTTCCTTTTACCATTCACAAAAATCAGTTCAAGATGGATTAAAGACTTAAATGTTAAACCTAAGAGCATGAAAATCCTGAAAGAAAATGGAAATAGCATTATGGACATAGTTCCTGGCAAATATTTTATGACAAAGACACAAAAGTAATTGCAACAAAAACAAAAATTGTCAATGAGATCTAGTTAAACTGAAGAGCCTCTGCATAGCAAAAGAAACTCAGTAAAGAGATAACATACAGAATGGAAGAAAGTATTTGCAAACTATGCATCTGACAAAATCCTAATATCCAGAGTCATAAGAAACTTAAATCAACAAGTTGAAAACAACCCCATTAAAAACAGGGCAAAGGCACGAACAGACACTTCTCAAAAGAAGACATAGATGCAACCAACAAGCATATGAAAAAATGTTCAATATGACTGATCATTAGAGAAATGCAAGTCAAAACCACATGAGATACCATCTCAAACCTGTCAGAATGGCTATTAACAAAAAGTAAAAAAATAAAAGATGCTGGTGAGGTTGTGGAGAAGAGGGAATGCTTATACTTTGCTGTGAGAATGCAAGTTAATTCAGTTACTGTGGAAGGCTGTTTGAAGATTTCTTGTAGAACTTAAAGCAGAGCTGCCATTTGGTCCAGAGCTACCATTCAGCCAAGCAATCTCATACTGGGTATATACCCAAAAGAATGTAATTCATTCTATCATAAAGGCACATGCATGCACATGTTCATTGCAGAACTATTCACAAAAGCAAAGACATGTAATCAATCCAAATGCTTATCGATGGTGGACTGAATAAAGACTATGTGTGTACATATATACCACGGAATACTATACAGCAATAAAAAAGAATGAGATCATGTATTTTGCAGCAACTTGGTTGGCGCTGGAGGTCATTATCCTATATGAATGAATGCAACTATGGGAAAACCAAGAACTTCACGTTCTCACTTATAAGTGGGAGCTAAACATTGAGTACACAAGGACACAAAGAAAGGAACAATAGACACGAGAGCCTGCTTGAGAGTGGAGAAAGGGAGAAGGGTAGAGATAAAAGACTGCTTCTTAGGTACTATGCTTATTACCTGGGTGATGAAATAATCTTTGCATTAAGCCCCTGTGGCATGCAATGTACAAAACCCCACACATGTGCCCCTTAAACCTAAAGTAAAAGTTGGAAGGAAGAAAACCCAAAATATTTCCCAACTATAATCTCTGAATCAGGTTGGTTTTCCCTACATATTTTTCTTTTGTTAATAGAAAATAAATCTCTATTATTTTATGATGTGGTATAATTATTTCTCTCTTTTTGTCATTACTTAACTTCTATATTTGTAGGACAGGTATTAACTCCACCTTCTCTCCTCCACATCTCTGATACATCTTCTTTTCAATATTGAAGATTATTTCCCTACTTTTTATGCACACCATCAAGTACTCAGATAGTGGCTCTTATTTTGTTTCCTTTTTGTCTCTATCAATATGGGTTAATTTCCCTTGATGTAACATTTTGGTTATAAAAAATGTGATAATATGCCTTCTAGAAAGTGCGTATTAGAAAGAAGCACTATGACAGTGCTTCTACTTGAAGCACTTTATATTTTTCCAGTTGTATGAAGGAATGGGTTTTAACATTTCAGTAGAGCTTCTTGTGATATTGTTTCTTTATAATGATGATCATAGCAATGGCAACTTATTGAGTATGTACTTGGTGTTAGAAACAAAACAAAGTATATTATTTAAACGATTGTATTCAATCGTTACCGTTGCCCATGAATGAATATTACTGTTCCCAAGCAAAGATAAAGTAACTGGAGATCATGAATGGTTTGGCCAAGATAGTCTTAGCACTTCCATTAATTGACTTAATTTAATAGGCTTCTTTCTGATTCAGGCCCCTGATCTCCTTTTTCCTTAGAACATTTTCTTTAGAAAACTTGTTATTGTCAATTCTTTCTTTGTCCATTTGAGATATAAATCTTTTTAAAAGCTTCTTGCCAGTTTTACAACTCAGGAATCTCTCTGTCAAGGTCCTGGAAGCTATCTCTGTGAAATGTCAGCAGGAAAGCTAGAGCCCATCTGCCAGTCTCTATGGAAGGGTAGGAGTGTAACTTGGTGGGTGTATGATTTATTTTGAAAATAAATATTGGAATCATAAATATATAAATATGGTTTCCTTGCAATATAAATGAGTGTATAAATGAAGAATAGGGTAAAAGGACTGTAGAGTTAGGAATATACATTAATTTGTAGATTAAAACCATTCACAACTACAAATTAAACACAAAATGCTTCCTGGTTGGTGTATACATTTTCATCTTATACTGTGGATTTTGATGATTAAATAGCGAACTTTTTTTTTTTTTTTTTTTTTTTTTTGAGATGGAGTTTTACTCTTGTTGCCCAGGCTGGAGTGCAATGGCACTATCTCGGCTCACCGCAACCTCCGCCTCCTGGGTTCAGGCAATTCTCCTGCCTCAGCCTCCCAAGTAGCTGGGATTACAGGCACGCGCCACCTTGCCCAGCTAATTTTTTGTATCTTTAGTAGAGACGG
>CM052652.1:8399724-8410894 GCA_028533165.1 Leontopithecus rosalia | reverse complement strand
AATAGCGAACTTTTTAAGCACATACTCGGTATATAAATAAATGATGATAGAACTTTATAAAGGACTTTCTGTCTGAAACCTCTCCAATTAGTGTTCAGTGAACTGAGTGAAGATTTTCTTGCTAATGGTTTAGTCGTCTTTGACTTTATGTTTCTTATTAAATACGGTTATTGTGTGTGTGTGTTTTATTGAAGCAATGAGAGACAATAGTACAGGTATTTGAGATGGAGTCTTGCTCTTGGTGCCCAGGCTGGAGTGCAGTGGCATGATCTCAGCTCACCAAAACCTCTGTCTCCAAGATTCAAGCGATTCTCCTGCCTCAGCCCCCTGAGTAGCTGGGATTACAGGTGCCTGCCACTACGCCCAGCTAATTTTTGTATTTTTAGTAGAGACAGGTTTTCACCATGTTGGTCAACCTGGTCTCAAACTCCTGACCTCAGGTGATCTGCTCACTGCAGACTCCCAAAGTGCTTGGATTACCGGCGTGAACCACTACATCCAGCAATTTCAAAATATATTTCTAATCAATGATAAACTGGAAGTTTTAAGTAAATTTAAATTATATTGATATTGACCTTAAACTTCAACAAAATAAATGCTCAACAACAACAACAAATGGTTACTCAACAAAAGTAAGAGCAAAACGACACACAGGCACTGACAGATGGTGAGGAGTCATTATCCTAGATTAACACCTGGTCAGCACATGTTACCTTTTCCCCAAGTGGTTTCCAAATATAACTTGAATAAACAGGTATTTGAATAAAAAGATGCTGGCTAAATATCTTTTAAATAATACATTTATGCTTATGTTAATTAACAAGATCTGGTTTTATTAGGGAACTAAAATATGTCAAAAAAAGGAGAAAACTTTTTCCCTTTCTTATACTAGTAGTATTAATAAACCTCTTGTGAAAGACTTGAAAGAGAGCAGTTTTTCAATAAAAACTTGAAATAGAGCAGAAAGTTTACTGAATGTCTTCAACGGAACAGTAGGTCTTCTCTAAGCACATCCCTCAGGGTTAATTGATTCTATGATGTCTCTGAATCTTTCACTGCAAATTATTCTTGCGCATAGATATGTAAATGAATATCATCTGGGTGTGGTGCAATTGATTCCCTATTCTCACCTTTTGGAATAAGCTAATTTTTCATTTGTGTAAGTTAATTTCAGCAGTTACAGCATCTTACTTGTTTCTTCATTAACTCACAAGTTAAATAAGATATTTGACATGTATTTATTTTATATTTGTATGTGAGTCATGATTATATCTGTTAAAATTATTTAACGCTATGCTTAGCTATGTTGTTAGAATATCTTTTGTTTATTACCTAGAGGTAATATGTCTGAAATTTTATTTCAGTCATAGAGGTAATATGTCTGAAATTTTATTCTTAAAATATTCTTTTAGAAGATGGAGAAATAACACCCTATAAATGACATGCGTGGTATAAAATATGATATGCTCATATGGCTATTTAAAGTTTTCTACAAATATTAAACATTTATAAGATTGATACTGAGAATTGCTAATAACTCAATGACAATGTTAAAAGTGTGGTTCAATTCTAATGTTTAATTACTCATGTCTTTATTAAATAATACAATGGCTGGGTGCAGTGGTGCCTGCCTATAATCCCAGCACTTTGGAAGGCCAAGGCAGGTGGATCACCTGAGGTCAGGAGTTCACGACCAGCCTGACTAACATGGTAAAATGCCATCTCTACAGAAAAAATTAGCCAGGCATGATGGTGCATGCCTGTAATCCGAGCTACCTGGGAGGCTGAGACAGGAGAATTGCTTGTACCTGGGAAGAGGAGATTGCAGTGAGCCATTGCACTCAAGCCTGGGTAATAAGAGCAAAACTCCTTCATAAAATAATAATAATAATAGTAATAATAATAATACAACCATTATGGTCCATTTTCCAAACTTATGTCTTTGAACTTAAAAATTGTGCTGAAATTCTGTCTCAATAAAAGGCTTATTTCATAGCTTCTAATCAAAATAATTTGGTAATGACTGACTTTGAAAGTGTTATAATTGAATAAGTAGTTTTCATTTTCTTGATAATTTTGTTTTTGAGCCTCATGTAATAATGTAAAATACAGAAGTGAGACTTAAACCTTTTAATACAAATGCTATTTTGTCAGAAAGCAAAAATAAGAAAAATTTTACAATAACTAAAAATATCTGATTATCATCATATTAAAGTTGAAATGTGAAAAAAACAGGTGGCGTTACTTCCAAGAATCACATCTATGGGATTAGATAGATGGATCTTTACCTGCCAAATCTACCTACCTAGATAGAAACAACTTAATGCCTGTGGAAATAACAAATACCATCTATCATTTGTCTACCCTTCGTAGGAATTCATTTTTATACATAAAAATTTGTGTGGGCATTTTACAGAAGAGAAAATTCAAATGGTCAAGGAATAAAACAAAGCCACTCAACTTCACTGATTGTCTTCAAAATGCAAATTAAAGACATAATAAGCTATATTTCTTATCCATTAAATTGACAAAAGGATGATAACATCTAGTATCTATGAAGATACGGTGTATCTCATACTTTGCTGTAATTATTTTATTTTATTTTAGTTTATTTTTTTTGAGATAGAATTTTGCTCTTGTTGCCCATTCTGGAGTGAAAAGGTGCAATCTCAGCTCACTGCAACCTCTGCTTCCTGGTAAACAATTCTCATGGGTGTGGTTTTATGTGCGTATGTGCATGCCTGGGCAAACACCATCAGCATTTTCAGTATGAACATTTCCTGAAATCGTTACTTAAAATTTGCATTAGGTAATGAATGATGCTGCTTTTGATTGGGAATGTAAGAAAAAATTTTGTGAAATGTTCCATTCAACAACTAATCTTCAGTGAAGTCTTATGTGATTTTGATGGCTAATGTGAAGAAAGGAAGACCCAAAATGTGAAAATAAGGGAAACGCTTTTTGCAAAACTTTGTTATAATCCATAAAAAGTGAAGGCAGTAAGGTTTTTGTGTATTAATGCGTAACTTTCCAAATTCGAGGGAAATATTTCTAGTTATTGTATCTGAGTCTTCATTTAGGAAGATGCAGTTTATAATTTTGCAGATAATGTACTACATGACAAGGTTTAGGAAAACCTAGTTTTCTAAGCTGAGATATAGCATTCCTAGATAAGACCTTATGTCCCTAGAACAAGAGGCCTAGCCCAGGGCTCATTGCCCAAAGGTATTATTTGTATACATTGTCAACCTTCTGGTATCCTGAGGAATTGGTTCCAGGACTTCTACAGATATCAAAATCACCAAATGATCAAGTCCCTTATATAAAATGGCATAGTATTTGCTTACTGTGTAACCTACACAATCTTCCCCTGTAGATTAAATCATCTCAATATTACTTATAATACCTAGTACCGTGTAAATACTATGTAACTAGTAGTCACACTGTATTGTTTTTAGACTTGTATTTTTATTTTTATTTTATTTTATTTTATTTTTGAGACGGAGTTTTGGTCTTGTTACCCAGGCTGGAGTGCAATGGCACGATCTCGGCTCACCACGACCTCCGCCTCCTGGGTTCAGGCAATTCTCCTGCCTCAGCCTCCCGAGTAGCTGGGATTACAGGCACGTACCACCATGCCCAGCTAATTTTTTGTATTTTTAGTAGAGACGGGGTTTCACCATGTTGACCAGGATGGTCTCGATCTGTTGACCTCGTGATCCACCCGCCTCGGCCTCCCAAAGTGCTGGAATTACAGGCGTGAGCCACCGCGCCCGGCCCTAGACTTGTAATTTAAAAACTTTTGCATTTTTTTTTTCCAATGCTTTTAATCTGCTGTTGGTTGAATCTGCAGATGTGGAACCAGTAGATACAAGGGGCTTACTATATTTTGGTGTATGATACAAAGTAATAAACATATGTATAATATCATTATTTCTATTATTATTATTGTTTAGAAGAGTGGAATTGTGAATAACAATCGGTTTGAATCTCCAAGCCTTCAATAGGGGTGAAAGGTAGGTAGGGATAAATTACAATGTGGACCAAAGCACTGGATAGGACTCAAAGGATAGAAAAGTACTTAACTGAGAGAGATTTCTAACTTCATTGTTTATTCATAAAGCAACTCTTATGTTCTTTTTTTAGCTAAAATATTTTCCAATCTTCATACATATCTCTACATGTATTATACAAATTATGGTATAGTTACTGTATTGTTTGTAGGTAACATGATGTATGGACTAGAAATAAGTGGTTAAAGCCTACAATCCTGTGCCAAAGCAGGACAAAAAGTAATTATCAGTGAAGGGTGGGTAGGGGATTTTAACACAGTTCACATATCAGCAACCTTCTGTGCAATGCATAATTTCCTATAGGTCTGGACAAATTAATTTTATAAAACCCTAAGACTAGGGAAGATGGTGGCGGGGAAGTGGCTGGCTGCAGTTCAAACGGCATTGGATGTTAGTCTTGCCAAATTTCTGTAGCTTGTAGCTAAGGAAGGTACAGTCTACAGTCTGATTGATATAAATCCCCGTTTCCTTCCATGTAGCAAGCACATACTTTCCACAGCAGCATAGTATCATGATTTATAATTCCTTCAGGTATTAAGTGGAAAAACATCTGTTCACTCGATTACATTTATAGATACACACAGATATTATAATGGCTAATTTGGAATAGATCATTTGCTTATCAGTTTTAAGTAATATTAATATACATAAATTCTGTATATGTGGAGTTGTGATCTCAAAAAGATCTGGAGGCAAAATCTACTCTCACTTTTTTCTTTACATGTGTTGTACATGTGAGCAACTGAGCTAATATGATAGATAATAAATAGTGGATGCCCAACTTGCATTGTAAGGTTTTACTGAGCTGGGAGAGAACCATTAATATTATTACATGATTGGCCAGTATCCTTAAGGAACTTTGAATTTTTACATTTGAAGGACGACTTGAGGGAAGATTAACTAACATTTGTTAAACCTATGGATTTAATCAATTTATGGTTAGCCAGCAAAACTGTGAGTAAGAGAAATCTGCCTCTAGGGAGATCATCTATTGGCTTTCTTTTCCTTTTATGATCTCCTTGCTCTGCTCCACCCATTTCAACATATCAACTCCTTATTTCCTGGATAGCTTCCATCACCAATCTCTGCATTAAAAATCTGCTCTCTTAGCAATTGTCAGATCTGTAATATACTAATATCAACTATAGTCACCATATTGTACAAAAGATCTCTTAAATTTATTCCTCTTGTCTAACTAAAACTTTGTGCCTTTTGACCAACATCTCCCCATCTGCCTCTCCCCAGCCTTTGGTAACCACCATTCTCCTTTGTTTATATGAGTTGAATTTTTTAGCGTTCATGCATAAGAGTAAATTTTAAGATTTTTTTTTAGATGGAGTTTCACTCTTGTTACCCACACTGGAGTGCAATGGCACGATCTCGGCTCACCGTGACCTCCGCCTCCTGGGTTCAGGCAATTGTCCTCCCTCAGCCTCCTGAGTAGCTGGGATTACAGGCACGCACCACCATGCCCAGCTAATTTTTTGTGTTTTTAGTAGAGACGGGGTTTCACCATGTTGACCAGGATGGTCTCGATCTCATGACCTCGTGATCCACCCGCCTCGGCCTCCCAAAGAGCTGGGATTATAGGCTTGAGCCACCACGCCAGGCCAGATTTTAAGATTTTAGGTAGATATATATAAATAAGTATATGAAGCAATGCATATGTTAATTAGCTTGATTTAGCCATTCCACAAATATACACATTTTAAAACATTATATCATGCCCCATGAAATATATATACTTTTTATATTAAAAAATAAATCTGCCTTCAGTCACACGTTAAGATGTAACACACTCATATCACTCTAGATCATATTTTCTGCTATAATAACCCCACATTAATAAGATTAGCCCAAATTGTAAAGCTCTTTTAAGAACTTTTATTATGAGGTATGGACTAAAAATAAGTATTTAAAGCCTACAATTCTGAAAGAATGTTCAGGGAACCCAAGTCCTAAGTGACTTTTTTAAAGAAGATTCCATGGTCAAATGTTTAGTAAAGGTTATTTATCCCTATACTGGGATTTCAGTATTTACTTTAGGACAGTAAAGACTCAGTTTGTGAAAATAAATTTTTAATTCTGTTTAACGTGGTGTTTGGCAATTGTATTTGACCATGAAAAGCAATTACAGCTGGCCCTCTCTATCTGTGGAGTATGCATCGACAGATTCAATTAACCACAGATAAAAAACTATTGGATAAAAAGTTGTGCCTGCCAGGCGCGGTGGCTCACGCCTGTAATCCTAGCACTTTGGGAGGCCGAGGTGAGTGGATCACGAGGTCAAGAGATAGAGAGCATCCTGGTCAACATGGTGAAACCCCGTCTCTACTAAAAATACAAAAAATTAGCTGGGCTTGGTGGCGCACACCTGTAATCCCAGCTACTCAGGAGGCTGAGGCAGGAGAATTGCCTGAACCCAGGAGGCGGAGGTTGCAGTGAGCCGAGATCGCACCCTTGCCCTCCGGCCTTGGGTAACAAGAGTGAAACTCTGTCTCAAAAAAAAAAAAGGTGTGCCTGGGCTGAGCACGGTGACTTATGCCTGTCATCCAGCACTTTGTGAAGCCAAAGTGGGTGGATCACTTGAGGTCAGGAGTTTGAGACCAGCCTGGCCAACATGGTGAAACCCCATGCCTACTAAAATTACAAAATTAGGTGGACATGATGGTGGGTGCTTGTAATCCCAGCTACTCAGGAGGCCGAGGCAGGAGAATCACTTGAACTGAGGTTGCAGTAAGCTGAGATCACACCATTGCAATCCAGCCTGCACGACAGAGATGGACAGCCTCCATCTCAAAAAGAAAGACGAAGAGTTGTGCCTGTACTAAACATGTGCAGACTTTTTTCCTTGTGATTATTCCCTAAAATGCAGTATAACAACTACTTACAAGCATTGACATGGGTTATATGCAAATAACCATTTTATTTCAGACACTTGAGCAGCATTAGATTTTGATATCCATAGAGCTCCTGGAAGCAACTACCCAAAGATATCAAGGAATGATTATTGATGGCAGCAGTAGCTTATCTGGAGCAGCTGCTGCCACGATGGCAGCTGCAATGGGGGAGATGCAGCTGGGGTTGCATGCTCCATGGAGCCCAGTAGCCAGGAACAGGCAGAAGTCTTGCACCCTTCCAAGCTGGAGGGTCAAGAGCTCCACCTCCTCAGGTGGCAGCCACCCAACTGTAGCTGTGGATCTGGACATCTTGGCACTCTTGGGGGCTCAGGAAGCCCCTCTTCCCCTGCAGGCTTGGAAGTGCCTGCTCCTGTTGCCTGGCCTTTCCCTGCTCCAAGCACCTGCTTCAATTTTGGAGCAAAGTTGTGGCCAAGCCTGGGTTCTGTCATGACCCAGCTGGGTGTGTGCACACTGGGGCAGTGCTGACATGCCAGTCCCTTGCTGCCTCTACCCTCTCCAGACTTCAGGTACTGATGAGCATGCAGAGAAAGGCTGAGGAGGAATAAGGGCAGCTTGGTGCAGGCCTGCAGGCAACCCTCAGCACAAACAGCCTGGATGCCATGAGCACAGTGGATGGCAGCTTAATGGTGGCAGGAGGCAGACAGGCTCCTGGGTGGAAAGGGATGGGTCCCAGTGAAACCATACCTTCAGGCCAGGGATAGCTTGAAGCCTGGAGGTTGGATTGCCAATTCTGTATCAGAGTGAGAACTTACTGTGCTTTTTCTGAGCCTTCCCATGGCCACCCATGGACAAATCAGCACATACTTCCTCCCCCGTAAAGCCCATAAAAGCCCCAGCCTCAGCCAGACTCTGAGAGACATCAGGACAACCTCCCTGCAGAGAGAAGCTACCCACTGCTGGTCTCCTCTGAGCTGTTGTGTCACTCAATAAAGCATCTCCTCACCTTGCTGATCCTCCACTTGTTGGCATATCTCATTCTTTCTAGACATGGGACAAGAAGCAGGGACCTGTAAAATGGTAGGGCTGCAAGAGAAGTAACCAGGGTTTTTATGGGCTTCAGAAGGGAGGAGTAGATGCTCATTGGTCCATGGGCAGGCCTGGACAAAAGGCTGAAACATACCCCTTTTTCACCATGTTGTGGGCGATGACCTAGTAGCTCTCAAAGCCAGGGCTGCGACACCCTCTTTGGGGCTCTGTGGTTTGTGATGTTACCAAGCTTCTGGGTGACACCACTTCCCCTGGTGCCAGCCATGGAAGCTGCTTGCAGTATACCTGGTCTAGTGACAGCCTCACTGGCAGCCCCTGCTCATGCTGACACCTGGAGCTGCCCACCCCATTGCAGTCAGTGTGCCTGCCTCTGTACAGTGGCTTGACCTTATGCTGGCTTGGTCACACAACCCTCACCACTCTGCACCTGGTTCAACCTTCACAGGTGTGGGATCCAGATCAGTAGTGAAAGCCGAGCACAGCCTGCCAGGTGGAGTCATGGTATGAGCTAGCAGGTCCAAGCAAAACTTGGGCAAAGGCACCATCGGCCACAGAGGTTTCTGGCCAGAAAAGCAACACCCCAAGTATTCTGTGATAGCATTATTTGTTTCTATATCACCTGTTAATATTTATCAGAGAAAAGCTTTACTGAAAATGCTGCTTTAGGGGCTTTGTCCATTGCCTGTGAACTCATACCACATTAGTTGTTTGGCGTTATGACATTTTGGGATAGAGGACTGTGCCCAGTGGTCTTTTCCACAAAGGACAGAAGAAATAAACTAAAATTATTTACTGATAAGATTTCTGTGACATTGATCACACTTTATACTTTGCATTATCAGGAGGAGATCTGAGGACTTTAGAATGAAAGATGGTTTCTTAATCTTTGGGGTTAAGATGTGAGATATTGTATTGTCTTATAATATGAGGCTGGATAAATATAAATGAAATATTTCAAAGTATGTTTCAGAGAAATTTTATTTCACTGGACTTTAAATTCCTGTTTTTTAGTTCTCAAATAATACTATCTTCTTCCTTCTGCATTATTTTCATCACAGCATTTACTACCATCTGATACATATTTTTCTTATTTATTTTGTTTACTGTTGCTTTTGCCTTCCTCCACCAGGATGTAATCTCCAAGATGACAAGTGACATAAAATTATTTTCAATTGACACATAATAGATGCACATATCTTTGGATACATATAATAGTTTAATACATTCATGTGATTTGTAAAGATTGAATCCATTTAATTGAGATATCTATCACCTTAAATATTTATGTTTATGCTAGCAACATTTAAATTATTCTTTTAAAATTATATAGATATAAATAGATCATATTTTAATATAAAATAGAAGTATAACCAATTATTATAAACTATAGTTACCCTACAGATATAACAAACACTAGATCTCATTTTTTCTATCATACTGTATGTTTGTACTTGTTAATGAACCACAAATGCATTTTCCCTCCTCTTTATTTTTTTTAGAATTGATTAAGGTGAACTTTATTAGAATTAAAAAATTATGCTCTGCAGAAGACATTATCCAGAGAATTAAGAGACATTTCACAGACTGGGAGAAAATATTGGCAAAAGACACATTTGATAAAGGACTATTGTCCAAAATGTACAAAGAACTCTTAAAGCACAACGATAAGAAAAGGAATGACCTGCTTTAAAAATGAGTCGCAGACTTTTACAGACATCTCACAAAGAAGATACACATATGTAAATAAACATATGAAAAGATGCTCCATATCATATGTTATCATGGAAAAGCAAAAGAACAATGAGACTCTTATTCATTACTGGTGCAAAATGTCACATCCACTTTGCAAGGTAATTTGGGACTTTCTTCAGTTTCTTACAAAACTAAACAGGAACACATGATCCAGCAATTATGCTCTTTGGCATCTATCCAAGGAATTTAAAACTTATCTTCATACAAAAACCTGCATGCAGATGTTTATAACAGCTTTATTAATAATTGCCAAAGCTTGAAAGCAACCAAGATGTCCTTCAATAGCTGAACGTCAGACAAAAAACTTTGGTTCATCCAGACAGTGAATTATTATTTCGCACTAAGGAGAAATGAGCTATCAAGCCATGAAACGACAAGGAGGAATCTTAAATGTGTGTTACTAAGTGAAAGGACCCAACCTGAAAATAATATACATGTATGATGCCAACAATTCGATGTCTGGAAAAAACAAAACAAGGCAGACAGTAGAGAGATCAGAGGTTGCCAGGGGTTACTTCTGGCAACCCCTGGCAGTAGAGCAGAGGGATGAATAAGCAGAGCCTCAGGATTTTTATGGGAGTGAAACTACTCTGTATGATATGCTAATGCTGACTACATATCATTATACATTTGTCCAAACCCACAGAATGTACAACACCAAGAATGAGACCTAATATGGGTTTTGGATAATTATAATGTGTGTGTGTGTGTGTGTGTGTGTGTGTATCTTATTGCTGGATTTTGTATATGTGGTGATTGTCAGCATCTTAACATATGTAGTTTATTTTGACTTATTTTCTCATTCTACATTAATATACATTTAAAATCTAATTTTGTATTCATAATTCTGTACTTTTCTAACAGATGACCCCATATACATATATATATCTACTTTACAAACCTAGTCACATCCTTGAATCTCTGCATAGTATTTTCTTTGTTTTTTATTATACTTTAAATTCTAGGGTACATGTGCAGATCATGCAGGTTTGTTACATAGGTATACATGTGCCATGGTGGTGGTTTGCTGCATCTATCACCCTATCATATACAGTAGGTATTTCTCCCAATGCTATCCCTTCCCAATCCCCCCATTCCCTGCTATTCTTCGCCTAACCCCTCAGGCCTCGATGTATGGTGTTCCCCTCCCTGTGTCCCTGTGTTCTCATTTTTGAAAACCCACTTATCAGTGAGAACATGTGGAGTTTGGTTTTCTGTTCTTGTGTCAGTTTGCTCAGAATGATGGTTTCCAGCTCTATCCATGTCCCTGCAAAGGACATGAACTCATCCGTTTTTATGGCTGCATAGTATTCCATGGTGTATATGTGCCACATTTTCTTTCTTTTTTTATTGAATTTTAGGTTTTGGGGTACATGTGCAGAACATGCAAGATAGTTGCATAGGTACACACGTGGCAGTGTGATTTGCTGTCTTCCG
>CM052652.1:8373312-8399224 GCA_028533165.1 Leontopithecus rosalia | reverse complement strand
CAGTGGACTTTGTACGGAGTGCTGCTGCACTGCGGCCCCAGCCCAAACAGCCGTGCCGGCCAAACAGCCAGGCTGGTGGCCCGTGTGGCTCCTACACCTGGGAATCTCCTGGTCTGTGGGCAATAAAGATCCATCTGGAAATGTGGCGTCCACTCACCATCTGTGGATTCACTGGGAGCTGCAATCCTGAGTTGGTCCTATAGCACCATCTTCTCCTTTCAGTCGTGCCACATTTTCTTTATCCAGTCTATCATTGATGGGCATTTGGGTTGGTTCCAAGTTTTTGCTATTGTGAACAGTGCCACAATAAACATATGTGTGCATGTGTCTTTATAATAGAATGATTTATAATCCTTTGGGTATATACCCAGTAATGGGTCAAATGGTATTTCTCTTTCTAGATCCTTGAGGGATCGCCACACTGTCTTCCACAGTGGTTGAATTAATTTACACTCCCACCAAGAATGTAAAAATGTCCCTTTTTCTCCACATTCTCTCCAGCATCTATTGTCTCCTAATTTTTTAATGATCACCATTCTAACTGGTGTGAGGTCATATCTCAATGGTGGTTTTGATTTGCATTTCTCTAATGACCAGTGATGATAAGTGTTTTCTGTTTTCCATATGTTTGTTGGCTGCATAAATGTCTTCTTTGAAAGTGTCTGTTCATATACCTTGCCCACTTTTCGAGGGGGTTGTTTTTTTCTTGTAAGTTTGTTTAAGTTCTCCATAGATTCTGGATATTAACCCTTTGTCAGCTGGGTAGATTGCAAAAATTCTTTCCTATTCTGTTGGTTGCTGGTTCACTCTATTAATAGTTTCTTTTGCTGTGCAGAAGGTCTTTAGTTTAATAAGATCTCATTTGTCTATTTTGCCTTTTGTTGCCATTGCTTTTGGTGTTGTAGTCGTGAAGTCCTTGCCCAAGCCTGTGTCCTGAATGGTATTGCTTAAGTTTTCTTCTAGTGTTTTTATGGCATTAGGCCTAATGTTTAAATCTTCAATCCATCTAGAGTTAATTGTTGTATAATGTGTAAGGAAGGGGTCCAGTTTCAGCTTTCTGCACATGGCTAGCCAGTTTTCCCAACACCATTTATTAAATAGGGAATCCTTTCCCCATTGCTTGTTTTTGTCAGGTTTGTCAAAGATCAGATGGTTGTAGATGTGTGGGGCATTATTTCTGATGCCTCTGTTCTTTTCCATTGGTGTATAACTCTGTTTTGGTACCAGTACCATGCTGTTTTGATTACTGTAGCCTTATAATATAGTTTGAAGTCAGGTAGTGTGATGCTTCTACCTTTTTTTTTTTTGGCTTAGGATCGTCTTGGCTATGTGGGCTCTTTTTAAGTTACATATAAAGTTTAAGGTGGTTTTTTTCCAATCTGTGAAGAAAGTCATTGGTAGCTTGATGGGAAAAGCATTGAATCTATAAGTTACTTGAGGCATTATGTCCATTTTCACGATATTGATTCTTACTAACTATGAGCATGGAATGTTTTTCCATCTGTTTGTATACTCTCTTATTTCCTTGAGCAGTAGTTTGTAGTTCTCCTTGAAGAGGTCCTTCACATCCCTCTTTATTTGTATACCTAGGTATTTCATTCTATTTGTAGCAATTGTAAATGGGAGTTTTATCATTATTTGGCTGTTTGTCCATTATTGGTGTATAGGAATATTTGCAATTTTTGCACATTGATTTTGTATCCTGAGGCATGGCTGAAGTTGCTTGTCAGCTTAAGGAAACTTTGGGCTGGGATGATGCAGTCTTCTAAATACACAATCATGTCATCTGCAAACAGGAACAATTTGATATCCTCTCTTCCTATTTGAATATGCTTTATTTCTTTCTCTTGCCTAATGGCCCTAGCCAGAACTTCCAGTGCTATGTTGAATAGAAGTGGTGAGAGAGGGCATCCTTGTCTTGTGCCAGTTTTCAAAGGGAATACTTTCAGTTTTTGCCCATTCAGTATGCTATTGAGTGTGGGTTTGTCATAAACAGCTTTTTTTAAATTTTGAGATACAATCCATTGATACCTATCTTATTGGGAGTTCTTAGCATATAGGGCTCTTGGATTTTGGCAAAGGCCTTCTCTGAATCTATTGAGATAATTGTGTGATTTTTGTTTTTGGTTCTGCTTATGTGATGGTTTACATTTGTAGATTTGGAGATATTGAACCAGTCTTGCATCCCTGATGAAGCTGACTTGATTGTGTTGGATAAGCTTTTTGATGTGCTGTTGCATTCAGTTTGCCAGTATTTTATCAAAGATTTTTACATCAGCCTCCATCATGAATATTGGCCTGAAATTTTCTTTTTTAGTTGCAGCTCTGCCAGGTTTTGGTATCAGGATGATGTCAGGCTCATAAAATGAGTTAGGGGATTGTAATACTCTTTTTGTATTGTTTGGAATAGTTTCAGAAGGAAAGGTACCAGCTCCTCTTTGTACCTTTGGTAGAATTCGGCTGTGAACCCATCTGATCCTGGACTCTTTTTGGTTGGTAGGGTATTAATTGCTGCCTCAACTTCAGACCTTGTTATTGCTCTATTCAGGAGTTCAAATTCTTCCTGATTTAGTCTTTGGAATGTGTAAGTGTCCAGGATATTATCCATTTCTTCTAGATTTACAAGTTTATTTGTATAGAGGTGTTTGTAGTAATATCTGATGGTGGTTTTTATTTCTGTGGGATTGGTGGTGATATCCCTTCATCATTTTTTATTGCATCTATTGAATTTTCTCTCTTTTCTTTTTTTTATTAGTCTGGCTAGTAGTCTATCTATTTTGTTGATCTTTTCAAAAAACCAGCTCCTGGATTTATTGATTTTTTGAAGGGCTTTTTGTGTGTCTCTCTCCTTCAGTTCTGCTTTGATCTTAGTTGTTTCTTGCCTTCTGCTGGCTTTTGAGTTTGTTTGATCTTGTTCCTCTAGTTTTTTTAGTTGTGACATTAGGGTGTTGATTTTACATCTTTCCTTACTTCTCTGGTGGGCATTTAGTGCTATAAACTTCCCTCTAGACACTGCTTTAAATGTGTTTCAGAGATTCTAGTACTGTGTGTCTTCATTCTCATTGGTTTTGAAGAACATCTTATTTCTGTTTTAATTTTATTATTTATCCAGTAGGCATTCAGGAGCAGGTTGTTCAGTTTCCATGTAGTTGTGTAGTTTTGAGTGAGTTTCTTAATCCTGAGATCTAATTTGATTGCACTGTGGTGTGAGAGACTGTTATAATTTCCTTTCTTTTGCATTTGTTGAGGAGTGTTTTACTTCCAATTATGTGGTCAATTTTAGAATAATTGTGATGTGGTGCTGAGAAGAATGTATATTCTGTGGTTTTGGAGTGGAGAGTTCTGTAGATGTCTATTAGGTCCACTTGGTCTAGATCTGAGTTCAAGTCCTGGGTATCCTTGTTAATTTTCTGCCTTGTTGATTTGTCTAGTAATGACAATGGGGTGTTAAAGTCTCCCACTATTATTGTGTGGTAGTCTAAGTCTCTTTGTAGCTTATTAACAACTTGCTTTATGTATCTGGGTGCTCCTGTATTGGGTGCATATGTATTTATTATAGTTAGCTCTTTTTATTGCGTTAATCCCTTTACCATTATGTAATGCCCCTCCTTGGCTCTTTTGATCTTTGTTGGCTTAAACTGTGTTTTATCAGAGACTAGGATTGTAATACTTGCTTTTTCTTTGCTTTCCGTTTGCTTGGGAAATCTTTCTCCATCCCTTTATTTTGAGTCTATGTGTATCTTTGCATGTGAGATGGGTCTCCTGAGTACAGCACACCAATGGGTCTTGACTTTTTATCCAATTTGCCAGTGTGTGTCTTTTGAATGGGGCATTCAGCCCATTTACACTTAAGGTTAATATTGCTATGTGTGAATTTGATCCTGCCATTTTTTATTCTATCTGGTTGTTTTGCCTGTTAGTTGATACAGTTTCTTCATAATGTTGATGTTCTTTACAGTTTAGTATGTTTTTGCAGTGGCTGGTACTGGTTGTTCCCATTGATGTTTAGTGCTTCCTTCAAGAGTGTTTGTAGGGTAGGCCTGATGGTGACAAAATCTCTCAGGAGTTGCTTGTCTGTAAAGGATTTTATTTCTCCTTCACTTTTGAAGCTTAGTTTGGCTGGATATGAAATTCTGGGTTCAAAATTCTTTGTTTTTTTAGGATGTTGAATATTGCCCCCCACTCTCTTCTGGCATGTAGGGTTTCTGCGGAGAGATCCGCTGTGAGTCTTATGGGCTTCCCTTTGTGGGTAACCCAGCCTTTCTCTCTGGCTGCCCTTAGCATTTTTTTCCTCATTTCAACCCTGGTGAATCTGATGATTATGTGCCTTGGGGTTGCTCTTCTTGAGGAATACCTTTGTGATGTTCTCTGTATTTCCTGTATTTGAATGTCGGCCTGCCTTGCCAGGTTGGGGAAATTCTGTATAATATCCTTAAGAGTGATTTCCAATTTGATTTCATTCTCCCTGTCACTTTCAGGTACACCAATCAAATATAGATTTGGTCTTTTCACATAATCCCATATTTCTTGGAGGCTTTGCTCATTTCTTTTCACTCTTTTTTTCTCTAATCTTTCCTTCTTTCTTTATTTCATTGAGTTGATCATCAATCTCTGATATCCTTTCTTCTGCTTGATCTATTTGGCTATTGAAACTTGTGTATGCTTCATGAAGTTCTCATGCTGTGGTTTTCTTCAACTGGTTATTCTCATTAGCATTTTGTCTAACCTGTTTTCAAGGTTCTTACTTTCCTTGCATTGGGTTAGAACATACTCCTTTAGCTTGGAGAAGTTTGTTATTACCTACCTTCTGAAGCCTGCTTCTGTCACTTTGTCACACTCATTCTCCATCCAGTTTTGTTCCCTTGCTGGTAAGGGGTTGTGATCTCTTGGAGGATAAGAGTCATTTTGGCTTTTGGTGATTTCAGCCTTTTTGTGCTGGTTCCTTCCCATCTTCATGGATTTATCTACCTCTGATCTTTGAAGTTGGTGACTTTGGGTGGGGTTTCTGAGTGGACGTCCTTTATGTTGGGGGTGTTGAAGCTATTTTTTTCTGTTTGTTAGTTTTTATTCTAATAGTCAGGTCCCTCTGCTGCAGGTCTGCTGGAGTTTGCTGGAGGTCCACTCTAGACCCTGCTTGCCTGGGAATCACCTGTGAAAGCTGCAGAACAGCAAAGATTGCTGTCTATTCCTTCCTTTGGTAGCTTCATCCCAAAACGGTACCTGCCAGATGTCAGCCAAAGCTCTCCTGTATGATGTGTCTCCCGGTTAGGAAGCATGGCGGGGTCGGGGAGTCACTTGAGGAGGTAGCCTGTCCCTTAGTGGAGCTCAAGCACTGTGCTGGGGGATTCATGCTCCCTTCAGGGCTGCCAGGCAAGGATGTTTAAGTCTGCTGAAGCAGAATCCACAATGGCCCCTTTTCCCAGGTGCTCTGTCCCAGGAAGGTGGAGGGTTTGTAAGTCCCTGATGTGCTCTTTTTTTCTGAGATGCCCTGCCCAGCAAGAAGGGAATCTAGTTGACTGTCTACCTGCAGAGGCCTTGCTGACCTGCTATGCTGGGCTCTATCTAGTTGCTGTGTAAACTTCCCAGGTGCTTTGTTTACACAGGCAATGTTGAAACCACCTACAGGAGCCTCAGCAACGGTGGACACCCCTGCCTCCACCAAGCTCAAACATCCCAGGTTGAGCTTAGGCTGCTGTGCTGGCTGCAAGAGTTTCAAACCAGTGGATTTTAGCTTGGCATTGCAGGCTTCGGAGGCAGTCTCCTGGTCTGCAGGTTGTGTAGACCATGGGAAAAGCACAGTATCTGAGCCGGACTGCTGGAGTGTTGGTAAAAGTCCCTAATGGCTTCCCTTGGCTGAGAGAGCAATTTCTCTGGCCCCTTGTCCCTTCTGGGTGAGGCAGTGCCCCACCCTGCTTTGGCTTGCCCATCTTGGGCTATTTCCACTGTCTAACTGTCCCAATGAGATGAACCTGGGACCTCAGTTGGAAATGCAGAGATCACTCATCTTCTGGCATGCTCTCGTTGGGAACTGCAGACCAGAACTATTCCTGTTCACTTCCCTCCTTTTTTACTTATTGTTGTACCTCTAGAGTCTAGAATAGTGCTCAGCACATGAAAAGTATTCAAAATGCTGTATTTTTTAATAAATGAAGTAGGCCCTGAATTGAATGTATATTAATATTTAGCAGTCTCATCAGCATATAGGTAGTAAAATATAGCCACAAAAATAGATGAATCCATCAAAAGAGGATATATAAAATGAGATAGTAAAAATCCTTGAGTTGAAACAGTGAGTGTCCCCAACATCTATAGGGAGGCAGAGGAAGACAAACCTAAGTGGGCACTGAGAAGGAGAAAGGGGGAAAGAAGGGGAAAACCAAGAGAGAATGGTGACTTACAGATAATTGGAGAAGAAACCACAGAGAGGGAAAACCTGCTAAGACCTTAGAAAGATTGGATACAATAAACATCTCTCCCCTATAAAGGCCCACTTTGAATTATCATACTGTATTTTATAAGAGGTATTCCTAATTTTATACAATTTCTACCAGGGAAATTTTTTAGCACCTTTTACAGTATTAAAGAACTTTTAATATTCATGCTGTATGTAATGTATGTATGTATGTATGTATTATGTATGTATGTATGTATGTATGTAATGTGCCCTTGATTTGGAAAAAAATCAACATGTAATGAGATTCACCTTTGGAAGTGACTTTGGAAGTGAAAGAGTTAATTTTTTAGCATCGTGCATAGCTCTAGGGGAAGTGTGTAGAGTAAATGAAAAATGGAGCCGTAGTCCCAACTCTGTTTAATCTCAAACCACGTGATATTCTCCTGAGGCTGATTCTAATCAAGTTTGCTGTATGAAAGGTGATTTCCATTATCCTGTGAGGCAGGACCTAAAGAGAATAATGACAGACATTAGCTTTTAATAATGCAATAGGAGTTGAATTCTCTTGACTACAGGCAGATGCCAAACCTCTTTGTGGTGGCTTTTGTACCCATTTGTATGTAATTTGTAATAGTATGAATGTGCTATGGGTATTTTTCTTTCTGGATAAGTCTGTGCATACATGCAGACTTCCCTAGTTGTTGGAATAGTGGCAATGAAATTATTTTATGCTGTATATTCTATTTAGATTCAAAGTGTGGTGGCCTTTTAAGTTTAATAAGAAGGAGTCTAGGAATATATGTATTTCTGGTGATTTGTAAAAATATTAAATCACCATCTCTATAACCAATAGCAGCATGCGTGTTTGGGAAGCTGAATTCTACTATTCTCTTAATGATTGAATGCAGGAAGTTTTCATTTACTACATTGCACTTCAGAATTATACATGAGAAAAAATTTACACATAAGAAAGACTTTATGTGTATATTCTTTAACATCAACAGCTTTTGGTCCCATTTAATATTTTGGTAGCTGTATAAATGTGCTTCAGCAATTATAATTATCAGTATTAATTGATAAGTGATTATAATATTAGCCTATTTTAAAAAACACATATCAGAATGACATAAAAATCTGTCACCCACTACTGTTATACTTTTTAAAGAGTGAGCCACACTTTAATCCCAGAAAAAGAAAATGCATTTGACAAAAATAGGTGTTTTTAATAATTGTTAATATGTTAACATGAAATTTGACACAACCAGTGCCTTGATGTAATGGAAAGAAAATTAGATTCTCAATTAGGAGTCTTAGGTTCCAGCCCTAGTTCAATCACTGTGTTTGCCCTTTGATGATCTCTAGGCCTCTGTTTCTTATTATGATTCCTTTCTTATCCCACTCTGTCTTTAGTATCTTATGACTGTGAGTTATATTGATTGAATGAAAAAAGAAACCATGTACAAATTTGGGTTATGTCCACATTTGGATAATCTATTGAAATTGCATCAGGTTTTTAAGTACAATAAGATGATGGATGTAGGATTTTGCCTTTCTTTTAATGCCAGAGTCCTCATAGAACAAGAGATGTTCAAATCCTGTGGTAGAGAGTTTTGTAAATTTTGTTCTACCAACAGCCCAATTCTCTTGACATGTTTTATTTTTGCTGTTGAGGGGTCTTTGAAGTTTCTTAGAAGAAGCCCTCAGTGCTCTATGGAGAGACAAATCAGGATAAGCCGAGTTAATATGAGGAATGTGGCACATGAGCTTGAGGTTGCTGGTTCTAATTGTCATTTCTTGCCAAGGACTGGTGCAGCTTTAGTTGCTGAGAGTGGGAGCCTGGAGTTATCTCTTTACTAAAGCATTAAGCCTGGGCTAAAGAATTGCTGTCATCTTAGCTAGTACCTTGTTTTGCACTCTTTAAAATATGGACTGTCCTTTTCTTAACTTTTTTATAATGATTTTTTATGCTGGTGGTCTGTGTTGAAAAACACTGGGGAAAGTAAGAATAATCTGAAGTCTAGGTTACTGCTACAGTTGTAAATTTCTAGGTGTGTGTTTGACATGTTTAAAAAATGTAATTGGAAAGAAGACTAGGAGAAAATATGCTTTAAAAACACTTGCAGATCTTGATATATGAGCCAGAAATGGGAATGGTAAGGGATATATTTGTTTGATGTGCAAAAATCCATTTAACATTACGTAAAACACCCCCCTCCTCCCCGCATGCCCAACTCTTTGATGTGAAATATCAGGAGTCTCCTAGCTGTTTTCTGTTGAAGTAGATAAGACAATTACAGGCTCTGGGCTGTCGTTCTTAGGCAGTTTTCTGTGTGGGTATACTCATACTCTTTTTCTTCTGAAATTTTCGGGAATACTTTCCAGATGTGGTCTTTATTCATTTTGAACATTAAAAATATTGTGTCTTGTATACACCCAGAGCTGTGAGAACAGACTTGAAGGAGAAAAGAGAACTGCTGAGTAAGATTTCCTTGAAGGAACTCACAGTCTAATTTTGGGGAGATATTAACACAGATAAAGCAGAGTATACTTTACAAGATATCATTATATTATGAACTAAGGAAATTCTGAAATACAGTAATTCACTTAGGTCTCTATTACAATGTTTTTTAAACAATTATCTCTATTCTTGGAAGACGAGATACTCCATTTGGGAATTTTTTCAAATAATTGAAACTTATCACCTTGATATTTTTATAACATATAACATCATCTCTTCCTGGATAAAATATTTTGCAGTTATAATGTGATATATCAGGATCACATTGTGGACATTATATTACAGATTATTTGAGCTATAAATAAACTTATAAGTGGTCTTACCTGATCTTTTTATTAGATGGTTGCAGAAACTGAGCCTAGAGAATGTCCCAAGGAAGATCAGGGACTAGAATCTAAACTTTGGTGACTGTTGGGATTTTATTATGGTATTATGTTGTGCTTTTGATATTATCTTCTGGGTTTCTGATGTATGTAGGGCTACTTTTTCACTGTGGTAAATGATCCTAGGCTGTTAGGTTTTTATAATATTTCTCTTTGTTACCTATGGTTTTCTCCACATTTTTCTCCACTGTCAGCTGTGCAGCAGTTTCTAGTACTGTCAAGGTACCTGGCTTAAAGTGGGAAATGGCTTCTAATTGCTCCTCCCAAAAGTCAGTAAGTACCATGGAGAAAAGGGAAATGGTGATTAAGGGGTTTTGAGAAGACAAGCATGTGGTTTCCTGTCTTCCCCTCTATTCCACATTTTGTCTTCATCCTGGTTGACTTCAACAGTTCTGATAATGATGGATCTAAATGCTGGACTCCCAGTTCTTTGAGGGCCTCATTTCCCATGTTATTTACCTCTACTCCACTTCAGTCACTTATTTTCATGACCATTCCCTTGGCCTTGTCATTACCCAGATACTTTATCATTGAAACTTGAAGACATTCTTTGTCATTTAGTGTCTTTTTGGCATGGTGACTTATACCTGTAATATTAGCACTTTGGGAGGCCAAGGCAAGGGAAACATTTGATGCCAGGGGTTCTAGATCTGCCTGGACAACAGAGTAATACCCCAACTCTACAAAAAAGAAAATTAGCCAGGTGTGGTGGTGTATGCCTGTAGTCCTAGCTACTCGGAGGCTGAGGATTGTTCCACTGTACTCCAGCTTCAGTGACAGAGTGAGACCTTGCCTCTATTAATATTTAATAAAAAAAGAGATACCTAGGCCCTTGAACTGATTTATATTTATTTTTCTGTCTCCTCCTGTGTCTGTTTTCTTTTCTGACCAGCCTGTAGTTCATATCAATCACTTTGATCAGTTTCTTGACATTATTTGTAACTCCTTGCAACCCACTGTGAAATTTCTTAGTCTGTTATTAGTAACTTATGTAAAATGTCTGTGTTAAGTTTATACCAGAAAGCTGTTGGAAAGCTGAATAGCTTTGAGATGGGTGCCACCATAAATTCAGTCTCTTATCTCATATGGTATTTAAATACTGCCCAAAATTTTCTCTACGTTTACCTGGAACAACTCTTTCTCTTATTCTCCACAACTTACAAAGTTCTTCATTTTTTCAAACATGTTTCTGTCTTGCTTTTACTGTCACTATCAAGTGTTCTTACCCTATGAAAAAAGAAAAGAGCACTTCAACTGCCTGTCACCAACCCTAAAATATAGCAGCCTTCGAATGTTTTGTTTCCCTTTTCACTTTCGTTAAAGGGTATATTTTCAGCTAGGGACCAATTTTATTTTACTTTTCCATATGACTAATTCATTGTCCCAATGCCATGCATTGTATAAGTAATTTCCTCACAGCATTTTTTGAAAAAGTTATGACTCTATTTTTTCCTTGCATGCTTGCTCTGTTCATGAGCTCTCTATCTGGTTAATAAGTCTATTTCTCTCTCATGTATCAATTATCACATACTTTAATGACTACAGCTTTTTTTTTGTAGATCTTGATATCTGAAGGGCAAGTCCTTCTACACATTTTCTTCAAAATGATTTTTATCTATTATTGAGGTTCTCTTTTACATAAATTTAGAACCATGTTAAGTTGCTTTTAAAAAGTCTTTTGGGGATTTTAACTGGAATAGCACTGAATTTATATGTTAACTTGGTTGAGAATATAAATCTTTATAACATTGAGTCTTCCTATCCATGAATATGGTATATCCCTCCATTTAATTATTCTTTTATCTCCTCTAATAATGCTTTCTATTTTTCTCTATGAAAGTGTTTTCAGTATTTTTAGGATTTTCTCTGAGTATCTTATAATTTTTGAGGCTATTTTGAATAAGAATTTTTCTACTAATCTTTCAAATCACTCAATGATCTTTGAGCATTATTTACTCAAAGCAAGAGATCTGCCTAAAATCTTTCAAGATATTTTCATTGCCCTTGGTATTAACATTTAGACTCTGATAGGAGATACATATTTCTCTTAAACTGGTTCTTCTCTCCCCAGCCTCATCTTTCATACTAGTCTTATCATTCTCTTTAAATTCCAGCCACGTAGAACTTGTGTTAACCTTGATTTATTTTTCCCCTTAGCTCCTCAGGCCTATTGAATTCATGGACAAGTGCTGTTAAATCTACCTCCACAACTCTATATCCAAAATGCAGTCATTTTTGTCATCTCCAGTGCTTATATTCCAAACAAAGCCAGCATTCTCTCTATCCTGGCTAACTATAGTAGCCTCTGATTGATTTCCTTGCTTCCTTTGTCAGCTCTCTAAAATGCATTTTCTACATAATAATCAGAGTGATCTTTAAAAAATGTAAATCAGACTACACACTTCCTCTGCCTAAAGCCCTTTGGTGGCAAATAAAATAAAAATCTCTTATTCTAAAAAAATCAAGTCCATATAGGACTTGATTTCTGCCTAGATGCCCACTTTATTGCAGGCTACTGTTCTCCCTGGCCAGTATACTGCAGCCACTCTGGTCCATTCTATGTTTCTCAAACACATCAGGGCTTTGCAGTTTTTACTGTTTCCTCTGTCTTAAATGTATTTTGCCTAAGCAAAATGTAAACAGTAGGAGAGCAGAGGCTTTATCTGTCTTTTTCATGGCTCTATTCCCTGCAATCTAATGGTTCAGTAAATATTTATTGAATAAATGTATGAATGCATTTTTTTTTGTTTCCTCAGATGCACTGGATTCTTGTCTTTAGTTCATCTCAATGTTTTTCTTTGCCTGAAACAGCATCTTTCTCTGTTTGTCTCTCACAAGCTTTCCCACCTTTGCCCAGAAATATTATCATCTAAATGTTAGTTTGGCTTCAACCTTTGGACAATCTTCCCTGATCCCTACCCTGCCATCTTCCTTATGGATTCTGGAGTATTGGTTACAGGGGTTTCCGATGTGTATACCTGTATACTATGTACATGTACATCTGCTTTCTTTTTTCTTTTTTTTTTTTTTGAGATAGATACTCACTCTGTCACCCAGGCTGGAGTGCAGTGGCATGATCTTGGCTCATTGCAACCTCCACCTACTGGGTTCAAGCAATTCTCATGCCTCAGCCTCCTGAGTAGCTGGGATTACAAGCATGCACCATCACACCCAGCTAATTTTTGTAGTTTTAGTAGAGATGGGTTTTCACCATGTTGGCCAGGCTGGTCTTGAATTCCTTACTTCAAGTGATCCATTCACTTGCCTCAGCCTTCCAAAGTGTTGAAATTACAGGTGTGAGCCACCACGCCCAGCCTACATCTGCTTTTGTATCATTATATTTTCTACTAGACTATAAATCCCTTGGGGGCAGGGATTATTTCCCCCACTGTATTTGCAATGTCTAGCACTCTGCCCTGCTCATAGTATAATTACTCAACAAACGTCTGATGAATCAACAAAGGAGTGAATGAATTCCTAAATCTGTTTTAAATTCCCAAAGTACCCATTTAATTTCATTTATGTCTCTTATCTATGTCCTAGAGTAGTGGTAGTATCTGAAAAATAATCTCTAGATATCAAATTAATATAGCTCATTTGTTGTTCCTTTTATTTAAGAATCTCAGAGAAATTCAGAAATATTATTTGAACAAAGTCTATTTTTCTGGCTTTGTAGTGTATCCCTAATGAAGGTAGGTAAAAGTTGTTGACAGGAAAAAGGAATATTTTCAGGGCACTAACATACTAATCTCTACCATCATTATTATTGTTTTCTCAGGCCACATCAATCCTTTAAATGCCTCAGGAACATCCTGACCCAGGGGCAACAAAACACTTTGGACCAGTAAGTAATCCTTTTGGAGTAAATGTTCTGCAATTTGGGATTTGCAAATCTCTGAATTTGATATCTTTCCTCTATTACCTGAAGATTTTCTCTGGTTTGATCCTGGCTTCACTCCTTGACTCTCCAGCTTCCTGGTTGATTCCATCTTGGTTCTCTGAATACTTGTGTTTGCTCATCTGCTGAGCTGCATTTTGGACCTGGGTGCAAGCCTTCTGTTTGCAGGTTACCTTTCCTTTCTGACACTCAAGCACTGGACCCAGCCATTGTTAATTTTTCCAGTTCCTCAGGGAGCAACAAATATTCTAAAATAAAAAAAGCAAAATATTTAAAACCTTTATGTACAGAAATATAGCATCTTAATCTTTAGTTTTACATGGCTGGTTAGAAGTTATAGTTTAAAAAAAATCTAAGTAGTAAATACTGCCTACTTAAAAGTAGTTCTACATTTGAAATCCTGTTTATCTTGGATATTTTAATAATTAAATATTTTAAAGTTACTATACCATAGATCAAATTTTAGCAATTAAATAAGAAGAATGATCAAAAAGGATGATTTAACCATCAGAAAGACACTGAAATTGCACATAACTGTGTGAGAGAAAAATTAATCTTCAAGCTGTGTATTAAATTAAAGCAAAATTTAATTTCAATGATGATGATGATGGTGATGATAAACTAATCTGGCATCTATTAATACAATTAATACAATGGTAAGTTCAATTCAACTAACGTTCTGCTTACTTGACATTCTAAAATATGGCATGATTAAGTTATTTTTTACTTTGGCTTCAGCTAAAATGATTCTTTCCAGTTTTCTGGAGAAAACATTTGCCAGGAAACAGATTCTACTGTCCAGATTCTAATGAGTTACTATGATGAGTGAGCCAATTTTTCTTTAGCCTAGGTAATATTTTACCAGTAATATTTTAAAAAGCATAAAATATGATGAAAATTACCTTTCCTCCATAATCATACCTAATACATTTACCTCATGTTATATGCTAGTGCAGCCTAAGAATAGTTTCAAAACATGCTTTGCACTTTAAAAATTTCCTAGAAGCCTAATATACAGTAGTATCTAATTTTCAGCTAGGGTAAGGTGAAGCCTCAGAGCAGATACAGTTTACCTTGCCACAAAATAGTGCTCAGTGAGAAGCAATTATCAATGTGGTTATTAACCACCATAATTCATATTCCTTTCATTTCTTCAAGTCCATATGCTTTTTATTTTCTTATTGAATTAAGTAGGAATTCCAGTACAATGCTGAATAAAAGTAGGGTGAGAGGATACTCCCTGCCTTGTTCCTAATCATAGCAATAAGGCATGTAATTTCTCACCATAAGCATAAAATCAGCTGTAGGTTTTTTGTAAATATTTCTCATCAGGTTGAGGGAGTTCCCTGCTATTCCTTGTTCAGTGAGAGTTTTAATCGTAAGCAGGTTTTGGATTTTCAAAATACTTTTTCTGCATCAGTTGATAAAAAAGTGTTATCTTTCATTAGCCTGTTGATGTAATGGATAACACAGATATTCTAATGTTGAACCAGGCTTTCATAGGTGAAATAAAATTCACTTGGTTATGATGTGTAGTTCTTTTTATGCATTGATTCTATTGGCTAATATTTTGTTGAAACTTTTTATATCTGTGTTCATAAGAGATACTAGTCTATAGTTTATCTTTCTTTTCAAAAAATTAACTTTATTTTTTAATTATTAATTTAATTAATGAAGAAAAAATTATATATATTTATGATATATAACATGTTTTGAAATTGTATACACTGTGGAATCACAAAATCAACCCAGTTAACATATGCATTGTCTCATGTATGTTTCTGTGGTGGAGACCACTTAAAATCTACTCTTTTGACAATTTTCAAGCATATAATATATTGTTATTTATTGTAATACATATGATGTACAATAGATTTCTTGAACTTATCCTTCCTGTCTAACTGAAATTCTCTATCTTTTGGCCAACATTTCCCTTACCTCCTCCTTCTCCAGCCCCTGACAACCACCATTCTACTCTCTGGTTTCTCTGTATTTGATTACACTGGATACCTAGTGTTAGTAGAGACATACAGTATTTGCCCTTCTGTGACTGACTTATTTTGCTTAATGTCCTCAAGGTTCATCCATGTTGTCACATATAACAGGATCTCCTTCTTATTTAAGGGTGAATAACGTTCCATCTTATGTAAATGCCACATTTTCCTTATCTATTCATCCAGAAACCTAAATTGGAAATTTGGGTTGTTTCCATATCTTAGATTGCAAATGATATTCCAGTGAACATGTAAGTGCAAATATCTCTTTGTGATCTTGTTAAAAATTTTTTGGAAAAGTACTCAAAAAATGGGATTACTGGATCATGTTTTTTTTTTTAATTTTTTATTTTTTTATTTTTATTGCATTTTAGGTTTTGGGGTACATGTGCAGAACATGCAAGATAGTTGCATAGGTACACACGTGGCAGTGTGTTTTGCTTCCTTCTGCCCCTTCACCCATATTTGGCATTTCTCCCCATGCCATCCGTCTCCTGCTCCCCCCTCCCGCTGTCCCTCCCCTATTTCCCCCAATAGACCTCAGTGTGTGGTGCTCCCTTCCCTGTGTCCATGTGTTCTCATTGTTCATCACCCGCCTATGAGTGAGTATATACGGTGTTTCCTTCTTTGTTCTTGTGTCAATTTGCTGAGAATGATGTTCTCCAGATTCATCCATGTCCCTACAAAGGACACGAACTCATCATTTTTGATTGGTAATCGTTCTACTATAAGGACACATGCACACAAATGTTCATTGCAGCACTGTTTACAATAGCAAAGACCTGGAATCAACTCAAATGCCCATCGATGATAGACTGGACTGGGAAAATGTAGCACATATACACCATGGAATATTATACTGGATCATGTTTTTAAAAACAGTTTCTATATTTCAAATTATAATTATTTTGAGGAAACTTACTGTTTTCCATAGGGGCTGCACCATTTTACATTCTCATCAACAGTGCACAGGGGTTCTAATTTCTCCAAATGCTTGGTAACACTTAATATTATTATATACACTATATTTTAATAGAAAAAGATTCTACCAAATGTGAAATAATATCTCATTGTGGTTTTGTCTTACATTTCCCTTATGATTAGTGATTCTGAACATACATATGTATGGTGGCCATTTATTTTTCTTCTCTTGAGAAAGTGTGTATTCACATTCTTTGCCCACTTTCTTTTTTCTTTTTTCTTTTTTTTGAGATGGAGTTTTGCTCTCGTTACCCAGGCTGGAGTGCAATGGCACGATCTCGGCTCACCGCAACCTCCGCCTCCTGGGTTCAGGCAATTCTCCTGCCTCAGCCTCCTGAGTAGCTGGGATTACAGGCACGCGCCACCATGCCCGGCTAATTTTTTGTATTTTTAGTAGAGACGGGGTTTCACCATGTTGACCAGGATGGTCTCGATCTGTTGACCTCGTGATCCACCCGCCTCGGCCTCCCAAAGTGTTGGGATTACAGGCTTGAGCCACTGCACCCGGCCATCTTTGCCCATTTTCTAACTGGATTTGATTCTGTCAGGTTATAGATATCTTTCACTTTGTAAAAATGATTTCTCTGGACAGGGAATGCTCTCATTATTTCTTTCAACACTTTCATATTTTAATCCACTACAACTGTGTGCTATTATCACTGTAATGACTTTCCTGTCTAGTTGGAATAAAATCTAAATTCCTTATTATGACCAAGAATGCCCTGGTAATCTTGCCTCCACCCAGATCTCCAGCCTCTATCTGTTTCCTCTCCTCCATCCACACTGTCTATTCTTTCGGTCTCTCACATCATCACTGTAAGCTCATTGGGGCAGTTCATGGCACACCCATTCTCTAGATTAGTGCTTCTCAACTTTTTGAACACATGCTTCCTCCTCGTGAATGTAGAAGGTACAAGCCTTACTTTGTGCTTCCATTTTCTAATATTTTTCCACGGGCCAAGATTCGACTTTAGTTTCTGCAGTTCTTATCATCAACATCGAAGCGTTTTATTTATCTTCCAATTATACGATTAGATTCTGATATCTGTCTCCTTGCAGTTAAGGTGTGGATTAGTGGGCAAAGGCCAACACACAACAGCTACTTCAAATATCCAATATATAGACTGGGCGCAGAGGCTCATGCTTTGAGAGGCTAAGGTGGGTGGATCACCTGAGGTCAGGAGTTCGAGACTATAAGGTTAGCCAAGAGAAAGGAGAAAAGACCCAAAGTCAGGCAGAGAAAGGAGAAAAGACCCCAATTCAGGCAAGCACGTTTTATTAACCTCCTGGGCTGCCCTATAACAGTCAGAGGAGGCAGCCCTGAGCTTATAAAACAAGGGGTTTATATGGATAAGAGGGGCATAAGGGAGTTTCAGGACTGAGATAATCTGTCAGCTTGTAACAGGCACAGTTTTTTTAACTGGTAACAGACTTACAATACATCATCCTGTGACTTTTGTGGCTGTAGTTTAAAAAAAAACAACTCAGGATTTTACAGGTATATGTGAAACAGGAATTTACAAGTATGAATAGCAAACATTTGTTTTCCCTGTCCTCCCCCAAGCTGCCCAGTTGGTTGGAACCAGGCTTTGCTTAATTGTAGCACATCTGGCAGCCTTGATGTGGTGCCTAGGCAGGAGTTCAGAAAGCAGCTGCAGAGCAGTCAGAGTAGGGGGGAAGGGTCAGCTTGGGCAGAGGGGATTTTCTGAGGCAGCTTGTCCCTAACAGAGACCAACCTGGCCAATATCGTGAAACCTCGTCTCTTCTAAAAATACAAAAAATTAGCTGAGCATGGTGGCAGGTGCCTGTAATCCCAGCTACTCAGGAGGCTGAGGCAGGAGAATTGCTTGAATCTAGGAGGTGGAGGTTTCAATGAGAGGACACCATGCCATTGTACTCCAGCCTGGGCAACAAGAGCAAAACTCCATCTCAAAAAACAAAAACAAAAACACCAAAAAACAAATATCCAGTATATCTCAGTCCAGAACACAGAATTTAATGGAGATGAAACGGCTGCATTCAACATAAGCAAACAGCGGAATCTCTTGGGTTTCTAGCTGGTGCCAGTCTTCAAGATGGTAACATCCTGCAATGGTTGAGAAAGAAGTGCAGCTTTTGCACTGCCACTGCGTGACTTTATCATACAAATCTAAGATACATTGTTGTTGCCTGGATACAAGTGTTTGTTTCCTGCTATAATAAAAACAAAAAATTAATTTTAACTAGCAATGTGTCAGAGGACTTGATTAGACTTGAAGGATACCCAAGAAGTGATATATAGCAACTTTCAGCACATAACTATTTTAAAAGGGTAACTATGTAGTGGAGGGTAGGTATTTAGTACTATCTGGAAAAATTTATCATTGTTTCTTTATCAAAGTTATTGAATAGCATGAAGCAGGACTTCCACAAGTTTTCCTGGACATAAAATTTATGTAACTAATTAAAGATCTAAAAATTTAACTATTTTTGCGATTGAGTTAGACGATTTCATTTGGTAAATGGGTTTTAGAAAAGATAGAAAAAACAAGGATAGCATTCACTTATTATTCCTGCTGTCTGGGATTGTCAGGAATATAAAGGACACATAAATTTACAGAGTATAAAGTGGATGACTTTTATGCTCTAAAAGACAGATGGAGGTATGAAAACACCTGTAAGTAAGGAATGTGATTCATTCGACTTTCATTTTGTATGACTGCACATGTCTAGAATTCAGTGTGGTGTTTTTAAATGATAATAACTCTCTTTTCTAAGAAAGTATAAATGAATACACAATATTAATCAAAAAATATTTCAATATATTTTAAATATATAAATACATTTGTTGATGTGTTTTTTGATTGTTAATGAGAAATAATTCAGAAGAATTAAGAGAAAATAGGTGTGCTTACTATTTTACTATTTGTCAAGTAAATCATTAGAATTGCTAAAACGTTTCAAATTTTACATTTTAAAATGCACAAATAATCATAAAAATTAAAAATAGAGTTGGTTTTTTTGAAATTTACGTTTTACTATTACCCATCACAAGTATCTATCCTGCACATTCATTTGAAATAAAGTTAAATTCATTAATGTCATAGAGGCTAGCAGGACTGGGTTAATGAAATGTTTATTTATAGTAGATAATATTTGGGTTGTTTATGAATAGAAGTGTCAGAGAAGGAAATTTTTTTTTTCAAATCTGGTTTTTATTCTTTACCAATTTTTATCTCTTTAAAATTGAAGATGAAAATATCACAGCACAGAATATTTTTGGTAATAAAATAAAAACGGAGGGATATATAATTATAAACGGAGTTATGTTAATTAATTCAACAAATATTCATTGAATCACTTACTTTGTGTTGGGGATACTTACTACAGTCCTTGCTTTCTCAGGGACTTACTACAGTCTGTATTTACCTGTGTTCTGGTACTTACTACACCCTAAAAGCAGCGATGATGTTTTATGTATACCTAATCAGAGGTATAAATAATCACAGTCTTTCTTTTCTACTATTTACAGAGAAAAACATGACAAGGTTTGTGATCTTATAGCATTTGTAGTCTACCGGGGCAACCCAGACAATAAAATGTTAACAATACAGATCATTTGAAATAGTGCTGACTGCTGCGAAGAATTCTCGGTAACCGGATGGTAATAGAGAGGGTGCTATTTTTGTAGTGTGATGGAGGAGGGCCTTTCTTCCATTATATTTGAGCTGAGAATTAATGACAACGGTCAGTCCTACTATGATTTGGGGTCTGTGCTTCATAAGTGTAAAGGTCTAAACTGGGAATTTAGTGATGAAAAGAGACTTTAGAACCCAATAAATAGTAGAGAAGAAAGATTATAATTATTTATACCTCTGATTAGGTATAAGTAAGACATCATAAGCTGATTTAGGGAGTAGTAAGTATCAGAATACAGGTGAAATACAGGCTGTAATAAGTATCTGAACAAAAGTATCCAGGAACTTACTGTATTTACATGACATTTAAAATGGAAACAATGTATTGCCCTTTCAGACTTGCTATCTGGAGTTTAGCGATTGTGATGGACTGAATGTTCGTCTCCTTTCAAAATTCGTGTGTTGAAATCTAATCCCCAATGTGATGGTGTTTGGAGGTGGGCATTTTGGAGATAATTAGGTCATGGGGTGGAATCCTTATGAATGGGATCAGTGCCCTTATGAGAAGAGGCCAGAGAGTTAGTTCACATGGGAACACAGTTAGAAGGTGGCCCATCTGCAATCTGATCAAGAATCCGTGCTAGAACCTGACCATGCTGGTCCCCTGCTCTCAATATTTCAGCCTCCAGAACTGTGAGAAGGATATTTCTGAGGTTTGTAAGTAATTCAGCTTGTGGTACTTTGCTCTAGCAGCCCAAACTAAGACAACTGAACTTCATTAACTCAGCCACATATTAATTTTCAAACTGTATTTAAACATCTTCAATTTATTAGTCTTGGAAGGCATAGCCATTATGAACATGAGAGATAAGTGCATTCGTTTCGGCAAGAGGTGGGCTTAGAAAACCATGATTTAGTAAGCATAGTTTAAAAATGTAAATTTGAGAATGCCATCTCTGTGCTAAAACTTTCCAGCAGTGGCCATTGCTTTAGGATAATGTCCCCCATTTTTTAACATGGCTTCTAAGTCACTGCATGACCTGGCCCTTTGCCATGTTTCCCCAACCCCTGAACCCCCATACTGAAGTACATGCTCACCACCCTGCTATGCTTCTGATACAGGACTTATCACACATGCTGGTCCACTTGCCTGCAGCACTTTTTCTCACTGCCCTTGGGACTCTGTCGCCTCACTAAGCCCTTCTAACTCCAGCTTAGCCTTTATAAAGTTCCAGGTTATGTCACTTTCTCAGGAAGTTCCTCCCTGAGCCCCTGAACTAGGTTTAGTTTCTCTGTGAAATGCGCTTATGTTTACTCTTTCTGCATCATTTTTGTTTATTTTTCTTGCTATGATATAAACACAATATAGGCTGGGCTTGGGTCTCCCATATTCTCTGCAATTTTCCAAGAGATTCAACAGTAGGGACTATGCTAGCAATGTGTACATATTTCATTTAATATTTATTGCAATGGCATTAGCTAATTAATATTTCCATTTTATAGATGAAGAAACGGAGAGTCTGAAAACCAGGCATTAGGAGCCATGGTTAAAAAGTCCATGTTGGTTTGTATACCTGGTTAGCACTGCTTACTAATGGTTTAAAACAGAAGGGTAGGATTTAATAATAAATGTATATTAAAT
The DNA here is from genome assembly GCA_028533165.1 of Leontopithecus rosalia. NCBI lineage: Eukaryota > Metazoa > Chordata > Mammalia > Primates > Cebidae > Leontopithecus > Leontopithecus rosalia. The sequence goes on along the minus strand of CM052652.1, from coordinate 8,377,797 downwards.
ATATTTGCAGAGAAGTTAAAAGTGATTTTAGAGGAGACTGGGGTTAAATCAGAGGTTTGAGGACAGTGGTAAAGGTTTGGGATGGCATCTAGAGGAGAAGAGAAAAGAAGCAGACAAAGGATAAATGGAATTGTCTAGCTATTTTGAAGGCCTCGTTGGTGGTAGCAACTGTAACTTTGAAATGGTACCAACCAGGACTGCTGGCTGACTTTCTCCAGATCTACCCTGCCTGTTTGGCCTCTCGTCTTCAGTCCCATTTTCCATTATTGAGCTTGGGCTTCCCAGGTGCTTTCCCACATCTGTACCTTTATTCCTGCCATTCTATTCTTTATGGGTGATTTCTGCTGTCTCAGCAGCGATTTCTCATTGCAGTTTAACTCACAGAAACACCAGTGGCTGAGAAGCGGGCAGTGTATGGGCACGGGCAGCAGGAACCCAATGCAGGTAAGACCCAGAGCTGGAAAGAGGTGAACCAGCTCAGTGAGAGTGAGCTGTTAGGGGGATTGGAGGTACAGGAGAAAGTAGTTAAAAAAGAAAGCTGTCAGATCCAAGTTAGATAAGGAAAGGAGTAAGAATATGGGGGTGCTGGTTTCTTCCCATCGTTGTAAATTTATCCTCCTGTCGTCTATTAAAAAAAAAAAGGAATATGGGGGTGGATAGGGAAAGTACACATCAGGTTGAAGATATTCTGAGCTTGAAAAATTGTTAATGACTCCAAGGATGTCACCCCTTGGTCAAAACACTCTAAATAGTTCCCCAAATTCAAAAGGACTGTAATATCCTGATTTTCAACTTGGAAAATAGATCTACCCAACCTGTTCGGCCTCTTGTCTTCAGTCCCGTTTTCCATTATTGAGCTTGGGCTTCCCAGGTACTTTCCCACATCTGCACCTTTATTCCTGCCATCCTTTTCTCCAGGGGTGATTCCACTGTCTCAGCAGCTGTTTCCTCATTTTAGTTTAACTCACGGAAACACTAGAGTGGAGGGGCTGAGAAAGGGGAAGTCTGGCACCAACAGGGTAGGCCAAAAAGTAAAAGGACAAGTCTAACACTGGAGGCTTCAAATGAGTCACAGATGAAAAAATGTCAACATACTAAAGCCAAAGGAAGAAGATACTTACTCAGGTCCTTAGATTGCACATGGATGTGTCATTTTGAAAGTGTCTTGGAAAGTTGAGCTTGTGTCCGAGCATCCACAATTAAACTCACCCTTTCCTAAGAGGAAAGAGGTAAGCATGACATGATTTGATTGCTAATTAATCACGGAAGGCAAGTAGGTGACAGAACAAAAGCCACAGTGAGTGTGATATCAGATTGTCTGGCTCTCCAGTGGCTCTCATTGGGGGTTGGAAGTGGAAGATGATACTGCAGATCCAGATGGACCCTCCTCTGATGGTTATTTGCAGGAAACCTCTAGCAGTCAAGTGATGACTTTCAGGAAAAATGGAATTTGTCTGGTTTATGTCCATGCTGCCAACACCCACGCACATGGCTGACATATAATGAGTAGCAAATAAATGTTTGTTAACTGAATCCATGAGTATTTTGACTATTAGAAACAGACTTTCTTAGAAATTGGTTGTGAAATTGGTTAATTGTGCTAGGAGGTTATTTAGAGGTACCATTTTCCGTGTTTCCTGTATAGGTTACTAGATTTCTCTTCCATTATTAATCAATTGCTTCTTCTTAATGATCAGGATAATGGAGATTTTATGTTCTTTATCATATGAAAATAACCTACACATTTTCATGAAATCCTTGTAGACACAGATTTAGAACTTAGTGTGCATTTTAAAATCACTAGCTACAAACCGGAGAAACATCCCACTATGGGATTATATATTATAGCTTTGGTCAACAATTCTGTTATGCTCTTTTCTGCAAGTAGAAGCCATAAAATTAAAAAAAATCATTGTTTATTTTTGATTCTTTAGCTCTTTGTATTTTAAGAAATCATTGCTTTCATCTGAAGTTAATAAGTGTTCTGGATCCTATAAATGATATAATGTTTCCAGAATTTTTCCTTAGGCTATGCAATAGCAAAAGTCAGGCACTGCAAGACTCAAGGTAAACTAAGGGCAGGGTCATATTTATGGGAATAAAATGTTCCCGACAATGTTCACATGCTTAAATAGAAGTGAGTAGTACAATAATAAAAAGAGAGAGAGAGAAAGAAAATATACTCCAATATGTGCCTTGAGTTTTGTCTTGTTTTCATCTTGTTTGTTGTTTGCTTGTGAATTTCTTTGCTTTTTCATTCTTAGCCTAACTGTTCTCATTGAACAGATGACATTTCATGAGAAAGCAGAGCTGCTAAAGGGATAATTCATCCTCAAAATCTTGTGTTTTTTTAAGTTCTTAGAAATGGAAAAATGAACTAGCATATTGTCATCAGCTATCAGAGAAATTCCCAGAGAGGTAGATTTTAAGAGTGGGAGTATGTTTAAGATACTTGTTGGAAAATATGCTTCCTGGTCCCTAAATTCCTAAGAATCTATCAACATGTTTCATTTCTACATCTTTGGAAAAAAGCTGTTTCACAACCTCTAATCCTTACTTGTATAAGGAAAACCAAAAACCAAACCCCCAAACCCTACTAAATCACCTAACCTCATTTTGGATTTTCTTGAGGTTATTCAGGGTTAAGTAAATAATAAACAATATGTGTTGACTCATTTGTTTATGGAAGGAAAGGAGTCTCTCTGACTGAGGACTGGTCCCTTTTATGCTCTCACTCACTCACTCACTGATGTCTAACAAGGAGCAAGTAACTTGATTAAATAGTTGTTAGGAGTTTCTGACTTTCTGTGCTAGCATTTATTCATGTTTGTGCTGTTGATTAGGGCATGAATGAAAGCTTATTTTAACACTAAATTGTTAGAGTAATCATTAGTACAAAATATTTAATGACCCATGTCTCGACAGTTACATGATCACTTCTATATTTTCCTGTGAAAAAAATAAGTGGCCTACCAAATCCTAGCTTTTAAGTCCTTTGAGAATTTGGAGTAGAAGGTAAAACAGCACAGTTAGCAGGACAGAAAAAAAAAAGCAAAACAAAATCATCCTCAGACAGATTTGGGAAAAGTTATCCTAGAATACTTTAAAAGCAGAAGGAAAACAGTGCAGAATAAAAGAAAGAGCCCCTGAGGATGAAGAACATTCAAGCAGGAATAAAAATGTTAGGAAAGCTTGGAAGATACTCATTTCCTCATAACTAAACAAGTAAATAAAGAGATGCAATATAAGTGAAAGGATAAAGGATGTAAGAGGTAGACAGTCAAGCTCAAAGATTTGACATCCAGCTAATTTTAGTTTCAAAAGGAGGGCAGTATTCATGGAGAGAAGAAAAATAGCAACACAATGCCAGAAAATGTTCTATAACTGAAGTTATCAGTTTCTAGACTAAAAGGTCTGGCCAGGTATCCAGCACATAAAATGAGAAATGAGTCATGCTAAGCCTCATCATGGCAAGAGTCCAGAATACCAAGAAGAAGATGACCCTAAAATCTTCCAAAGAGACCCAAAGCAGAGTATATACACAAAGGGACAGAGATCAAGATGACAGACTTTTTAAGGGCAACAATAGTAACTGGTGGACAAAGGAGCAAGCTGGCCATGGAAATTAACTTTTCAACCTAGAATTACACGTCCAGCCAAATTGTGCGTCATACACTGCAGGTAGAAGAAGACAATTTGAGACATTGGAGTTCTAAAAAATGTGTATCTCTTATAAACACTCTTAGGAAGTGAAAAGATGATCTGCTACAACAAAAAGAGAGAAGCCATGAATGAGGATGACCTGGGGTCTAGAAAATAGAGTCCAGCAGGAGAGAAGAAATACATAGGATGTGGGTAAGAGGAAATGCCATGGGCCAGCTGAGCAGCAGGTATAGCTGACAGCAGGCTGGAGCAGGATAGGGAGTGCTCCTGGAGCCATGCAGCAAAGAAAGAGTAGTTGGAACTCTTTGATTAGGAAGTTTGATTGTATTAAGGGAGTTTTTTTATTTTTAATGCAGCAAAGAAAGAGTAGTTGGAACTCTTTGATTAGGAAGTTTGATTGTATTAAAGGAGTTTTTTTTTTTTTAAATAGTCCTTTCAAAGAATTTGGGTAAGAATTAGTGTCACGTGTATAGAAAATAAGAAAAATTCAAAAATTGGCAATTCTGAGAGAAACTAAACTTTAGTACATGATGTGGATCGGTTGTGGATAATATTTAAGCCCTGTTAATGTGAACTAGGACCATTGGTTTAGCGTTTGTGTTGTAGAGAGGAGTGATATTGAGAGCGGATTGGCAGAAGAGGAGTGAGAGAGCAAGTGTGTGGGAATATAAAATAGGTTAATTTCCATCCTTCATAGGAGGAAACTGATCAATAATGTTTGAAACTTTCAAGTCAAAAATAGATATGTAAGTCTGTCATTTAGACCTATAGAGACAGAGAGCAGAAGAGCAAGGAGTTAAAAGTAGTTTCCGGGGGGGGGGG
>CM052652.1:8347842-8366178 GCA_028533165.1 Leontopithecus rosalia | reverse complement strand
TTTTGCAGCAACATGGGTGGAGCTAGAGACCATTATCTTAAGTAACCTAACAGAGGAACAGAAAACCATATACTGCATTTCTCACTCATAAGTGGAAGCTAAACATTGAGTATGTATGGACATAAAGAAGGACACAACAGACACTAAGGTCTACTTGAGATTGGAGGGTGGGAGAAGGGAGAGGATCAAAAAACTACCCATCAGGCACTATGATTATTACCTGGACGATGAAATAATCTGTACACCAAACCCTAGGACATGCAGTTTACTTATATATCAAATTTGCACGTATACCCCCAAATGTAAAATAAAAGTGTTTTTTTTTAAAGGAAAAAAAAAGAGAAAGGTTGAAGGTAGCAGAAAGGAGCTCATAGGGTTAAAGGAAACCAAACTATCTATGTAATATAAACCAACATAAAGATGCAGGGTGAAATTGTAATTGCTGATGTGGAAACTGCAACAAGTTATCTAGAAGATCTAAGATCATTGACAAAGGTGGCTGTGCTAAACCATAGATTTTTAATGCAGACTAACAGTCGAGTATTGGAAGAAAATGCCATCTAGGCCTGCCTAGCTAGAGAGGAGAATTCAATGCCAAGTTTCAAAGGATAGGCTGACTCTCCTGTTAGAGACGAATGCAGTCTGTGACCATAAGTGGAAGCCAGTGCTCATTGATCATTTTGAAAATCCTAGAACTCTTAAGAAGGATGCTAAATCTACTCTTCCTGGACACTGTAAATGGAGTAACAAACCTGGATGACAGCACACCTGATTATTTTATGGTTTACTGAGTATCTTAAGCCTGCTGTTGAGACCTACTGTTCAGCAAAGAAGATTCCTTTGAAAATATTACTGCTCATTGACAGTGCACCTGGTCATTCAAAAGCTCTGATGGAGAAGTGCAAGGAGATTAATGTTGTTTTTCTGCCTGCCAACACAGCTCTCATTTTGTAACCCATGGATCAAGGACTAATTTTGACTTTGAAGCCTTATTATTTAAGTAATATATTTTTTTAAGACTAGCTGTCAGAGATTCCTCTGATGGATCTGGGAAAACTAAGTTGAAAACATCTGGAAGGAATTTGCCATTCTAGATGTCATTAAGAACATCCAAAGTTCACAGGAGCAGGTCAAAATAACAATGAATGTTAACAGGAATGTGGAGGAAGTTGATTCCAACCCTTATAGATGACTTTGAGGGGTTCGGGACTTCAGTGAAGGAAGTAATTGCATGTCTGGGGAAATATCAAGAGAATTAGAATTAGAAGTGGAGCCTGAAGATGTGACTGCATTGCTGCAATTTTATGATAACAAAACTTGAATGGATGAGGAGTTGCCTCTTATGAATGATCAAAGAAAATGTTTTTTGTAGTTGAATCTACCACCTGGCAAAGATGTTATGAACGTTGTTGAAATGGCAACAAAACATTTAAGCTATTGTATAAATTTAGTTGATAAAGGGAAGGTTTAGAAGACTGACTCCAATTTTGAAAGAAGTTCTACTGTGGGTAAAATGCTATCAAATGCATGCTACTGAGAAAATTTTCATGAAAGGAAGAGTCAATTGATACAGCAAATTTCATTGTTGTCTTATTTCAGGAAATTGTCGTAACCACCACAGCCTTCAGCAGCCACGTCTTAAATCAGTCAGTAGCAATCAACATTGAGGTAAGGTGGCTCACGCCTATAATCCCAGCACTTTGGGAGGCCAAGGCGGGTGGATCACAAGGTCAAGAGATCGAGACCATCCTGGTCAACATGGTGAAACCCCATTTCTACTAAAAATACAAAAATTAGCTGGGCATGCTGGCGTGTGCCTATAATCCCAGCTTCTCAGGAGGCTGAGGCAGGAGAATTGCCTGAACCCAGGAGGCGGAGGTTGCGGTGAGCCGAGATCGTGCCATTGCACTCCAGCCTGGGTAACAAGAGCGAAACTCTGTCTCAAAAAAAAAAAAAAAAAAGACACTCCACCAACAAAAAAAAGGGTAACCCAGTGAAGGCTCAGGTAATCATTAGCCTTTTTTAGCAAAAAAGTATTTTTTCCAGTCAACAAATATTTACTGAGTAGTGATGCTGTAGATGGTCTATATATCCCCTTGGACTTCATCTTTCCTACACATATCAACAGGTTCTTTTAAAAAATTATACAACAAAATTGAAACTATTTTTGAGATCATATTTTATTGTTACATAATTGTACATATTTATGGGATACATGTGATATTTGATACATAGACATAGTGTGTAATGATTGGCTCAGGACATTTAGAATACCCTCACCAATAAAGGGAAGAAACCAGCCTAAGAAGGCTGAGAATGCCCAAAATCAGAGCCCCTCTCCCTCTACAGGGGATTACAGTTCCTCATCAGCAATGGAACAAGCCCTGATGGAAAAGGACTGTGTCCCATTATCTGAAGTAGGCTTCAGAAGGTGGATGGTAAGAAACTTCTGGGAGTTAAAAGAACTTGTTCTAACCCAATGTAAAGAAACTAAGAACTTTGAAAAAAGATTTGACGAAATGCTAAAAAGAATAGACAATATAGAGAGGAATATAAATAAACTAACGGAGTTGAAAAACACAACACAAAAACTTAGTGAAATATGCGCAAGTTCGAATAACCGAATTGATCAAGCAGAAGAAAGGATATCAGAGATCGAAGACCTACTTAATGAAATAAAACGAGAAAACAAGAATAGAGAAAAAAGGATAAAAAGGAATGAGCAAAGTCTCCAAGAAATATGGGACTATGTGAAAAGACCTAATTTACGTTTGATAGGTGTACCTGAATGTGACGGAGAGAATGAATCCAAGCTGGAAAATACTCTTCAGGATATTATTCAGGAAAACTTTCTGGATCTAGCAAAGCAGCACAATATTCAACCCCAGGTAATACAGAGAACACCACAAAGATATTCCTCAAGAAGAGCAACCCCAAGGCACATAATCGTTAGATTCACCAGGGTTGAGACGAAGGAGAGAATACTAAGGGCAGCTAGAGAGAAAGTTCAGGTTACCCATAAAGGGAAGCCTATCAGACTTACAGCAGATCTCTCAGCAGAAACCCTACAAGCCAGAAGAGAGTGGGGGCCGATAGTCAACATCCTTAAAGAACAGAACTTTCGTCCCAGCATTTCATATCCTGCCAAACTAAGTTTCACAGTTGAAGGAAAAATAAAGTCGTTTGTGAACAGGCAGGCACTCAGAGATTTTGTTACCACCAGGCCGGCTTTGCAGAAGATTCTGAAGGAAGCATTATACATAGAAAGGAGTAACCAGTATTAGGCTTTTTAAAAATATGCCAAAAAGTAAAGAGTATCAACATAAAGAAGAATTTGCATCAACGAATGGATAAAACAGCCAGTTTACATCAAATGGCAGTAACCCTAAATTTAAGTTGACTAAACCCCCCAATCAAAAGATACAGCCAAAACCCAAGGGTATGCTACATTCAGACCCATTTTACATTCAAAGATACACAAAGACTTAAAACAAAGGGATGGAGAAAGATTTACCAACCAAATGGAGAGCAAAAATAAATAAATAAATAGAATACCGTCACCTTGAACATTCATCATTTCTTTGTGTTGAAAGCGTTTCAAATCTTCTAGATACTTTGATATATACAATAAATTATTGTTAAATATAGTTATAGTCACCCTACTGTGCTATCCAACACTAAACCTTGTCCTTCTATTTAACTGCATGTCTGCACCCATTAGTCAACCCTCTTTAGTCCCCTATACCTCCCAAGCATCTGGTAAGAATTATTTTATTCTCTACCTCTATGAAATCAATATTTTTAGCTTTTACATATGAGTAAGAACAGGTGATATTTGTAGCAATGAAGTATTTTTAATTAAAGCATATACATTGTTTAGATATGATGCTATTGCATTCTTAATGCACTACAGTATGATGTTAACCTAACTTTTGTATGTACTGGGTCACCATAAAATGTGTGGTTTATGATGATATTTGCTTTACCATGGTGGTCCAGAATATCTGCAATATCTCCAACATATGCCCAGACAGTGTACATCAAAGTACCAAGACCACTGTAATACTAATGTCTATCTTTTAATAGATATTTTCACCTGTAATTCCTGTCTCTTGTTATTAACCTTGTTTTAAAGAATAATCATAAATATTGAGGTGTTAGGGTTATCTAACATTAGATTCCAAATGTTTGGTTTGGTTATAGGTAGTTCTAATAACTTGTGTGAAATTCAGATTTTGGAAATTCTTATTTTAAGACTTTGAGAAGAGTTTAGTTCTTAAAAAATCATCCTAGTACCTTCAGGTGTTGGAACATAGACTATACATCATTTGGTCTTTCAGATACAGAATGCTGAATTTGGAATCCTTGGCTAACCAACTTTATTGAAATAAAATTTAGGGGAAAAACAGAACAGTTCATTGAGTTATATAGGTCAGAAAGGACTGGAAATAAGTGAACTGCACTTTTCCACGTAGTTTATAGAATATGGTTTCATGACTCATGAGATGAAGTAAGCTTCAGTAAATCCACTGGGTCGATTACATGTGAATTTCTAAAAGCGATGGGGTTACAGAAATGGAACAGGAGATCCCACGAAAAAAAGATGATGATGTTTATTTATGGTGTAAAATTCTGCCATAGTCTCATTGAGATGAACCCACAGTCTGATGTTTTTCTTGTGTAACTGAGGTTGTTTCCCGAGGGATAGCTAAGCTTGAGGTCAGCGTCTCGCCAACCAGACCATTTTCTTCCTGGCTTGGAGAGGCTGCCATCCATTCTACCCCAAAGAGTGAAACCTTAATAACCTCTCACTTGAAGGATTATAAAATTACTGGAAAGAGAAACCGGACAGAGGCTCTGGCCCTTTTCAGACATTTACAAAGTTAAAAAGTCCAGTGAAGACTTCTTCAGCAGTAGGTTCTACTGGATAGGTCAGAAACCGCTTCCCTTTGATTTCAGTTTCAGGCCATGTATCTCTATTAGTGATTTTAATCAATTCAGGCAGCCAACCAGTTGCTTCAGGGAGTGGAGTAGAAGCATAGTACATACATAAATACACAAAACAAACAAAAATGGTCAAGCTAGTTTCTGATTTATTTGCTTAAGCACTTACCAACATTCACTTGTGTGCCACTGGGGCCCAGCTGTCTGCTGCCATGGGCTCTGTAGGTAAGGAATATTTCTGGCCTTTCTACCATTAATTTGGTTCTGTGCCACTCTACCAGAACAACTGTCCTAGCATTTGTCAAATCTAAGAGGCACAAGCTAAGAAATATTTAATGTTTGCCCACTGCCTAATAAAGTATATATGCAAGTTTGGAATTAAAACTTTTTACAAGGTAGCTCCTAAATACCTTTTACTTATTTAATAATTTAGTTTTCAAGCATCTGTTTAGTTTTTTTTTTTTTGAGATGGAGTCTCACTCTGTCATTCAGGCTGGAGTGAAATGGCATGATCTCCACTCACTACAACCTCTGCCTCCTGAGTTCAAGCGATTCTCCTGCCTCAGCCTCCCAAGTAGCTGGGATTATAGGCACCCACCACCATGCCCAGCTAATTTTTGTATTTTGAGTTGAGATGGAGTTTCAACCATGTTGCCCAGGCTGGTCTTGGACTCAGGTGATCTGCCCGCCTTGTCCTCCCAAAGTGCTGGAATTACAGGCATAAGTCACCATGCCTGGCTGCATCTGCTTAGTTTTTAAGCAGTGTGTATTGTGTTTGGTGCTGCCTATAGAGCAATGAGCTAGTGATACGTCCTTATGAAATCACCTGTTTCCCTGTGGGAAGGCAGGCATCCAACAAGTAGTCACGAAAATGATTAATCATAATGTAAAAACAAGAACATGCAATGAAAACTGAAAGGGCCCTCAGCTTTGGCAGTTAGGTCACTAACTTTAGTCTGTTGAGTGTGTGATTTCAGAAGTGGGAGAACTGTTTCCGAAGTGTAAGGGATAATCTAGAAAACACACAGACTTTGGAAGAAAAAGAGTGTGAATGCTGGACACACCGAATGCCTGGCTGATCTATGGCTCCATTCTGATAATTCATTTGCTTTTGTCATAGTGTGTACCTCACGGTCACTGTTTAGTAGTTACATGGGCAGGTGTAATTATTGTGCAAAATGTTTCACAACATGGGACAAAAGTAAACCTAAAATCCTGTTGTTCATGACAATGTGGGGTGAGGGCTGGGATCCCCACAGCAACCTCCAGTTCCTGAAACATTCGATCCTCAGCACTTTCCCATGGTTTAATTTGCCTAGTGTCAGAACACTGGACATATACCTTCTTCATTTAACATAGCAAATACTTTTGCTCCTAAGTAAAGATGACTCTTGAATTACTCTAATATAGCCAGTGTTTTGGTCACTTTGAGTTGCTATAACAAAGGATCACAGAACAGGGTGCTTATAACAACAGGTCTGGAGCCTGAGAAAGGCTCTTTTCTGCTTTGCAGACTGCTGATGCCACATATCTTCACACGGAGGAAAGAAAAAAGGCAACTCTCTTGGGCCTCTTTTATAAGGGCACTGATCTCATTCACGAGGGCTCTACTCTTAGATCTAATTACCCCTCAAAGGCCCCACATTTCAATAAATAAATTTTGAGAGCTAGAAACATTATCCATAACAACTGACCGGCTACAAGATACATACTTTCACATGTTTTAGTAATATTTTGGAGAAATTTTCTGGCTCCCTAACTTAATAATATAATCTCTCCAGTTTTGTAACAAAGGAAAGAGCAATGCATCTGTAGTGGGGCAGTTGGACCTCATAGTTCCTGTTCTTATTACACTGTGATGCCTCTTCTCCTGGAGGCTTCATCCTAATTAAGGCCGTCACTGACCTAGTGGACGTGAGTCTCTACTCTTTTAAGGCTCTGATTAACTAGTCACTATCAGGTAGGACAAGCCTGGAACATGATCATAGAACATTATTAAAGGCTTAGTGCAAACACAAGGGAAATAACTAGAAAGCAACATACACCTACAGAAAATGACAAGACAGATTCTGTTCATCCTCACTTGTACTTTGCTACAGTGATGACCTTCTGTCAGCTAACTCTCCTGACTGTAGAGGACAGAGAGAGTGTGATCCTTAATGCCATTTTATTGAACAAGTTGGTTGCTAGGTATAAGATCTGTTACTTCTCATCACACTTCATTAAGCTCTGTCAAATAGCACCTGCATCTTGGCCATGTGCCATGATATTTCTGGTTACTCTTAAACAATGAAAAGTCTGCTTCAGCATAATCACATTATCCCCACACTGTCGTGCAGTTTCCAGTTTATCTCTTTAATTCAGGTATATTTCAGGCCTGGAAGGCTCAGACCCCCTGCAGAGAGAGTCACTATAGGCAGTGTCTTTTCTGTCTGCCCATCTTCTTCAGCTCTACTCATTCTCTGTCATTCTTTTGGGCATGTGGCTCCTCCAGGTTCAGAGCAGGAGGGGCAGAAGATTAAGGTATAGAAAGGTCTTACTTAGTGAGGTGTATCTGGTGTTGATGTCCTCTGGTAGTTGCTGACTGGAAACCATATTTTGTTGTTGTTTTTATGGACTCTTGCGATTCTTTTGAGGACTCCCCTTCCAGTTCCTTTGGCATGGGGGATGCTTCCCATTATTAATTGCTTACAATCTTCCTCCAAGGCTTTTGGATTCCTACCATCAGATGTGATTATTTCTGCTTGATCCTCTCATACCTCCAAGCTTTCCTCTTTAGCAGAGGCCCACTCAGGATGACGCAGTCCTGCTGCTTTCTACGGAGTTCCCATCCAACTCTAGAGAAACTCACACAGCCTTGAATATGCAGGATATTCTGACTTAGCTGTCTTTTGCTCCTCTAATGCCCCAGGACAATTGGCTAATGCAATGCCTTTCTTTTGTATTCTAGGTGGGAGAACAAATCTGCCCCTTTATCCCTCAGCTTTCAGGGAATACCTATCAGCTATTCAAAGTTGTTTCCCGGATGTGAGGGTGATCTGGCTGTGACATCTGTACCCCATTGATTGCAAGGGTTGATTCGGCTGATCTGGCTGGCTAGGCGGGTGTCCCCTTCCTCCCTCACTGCTCCATGTGTGTCCCTCCCGAAGCTGCACACTCAGTCGAAGAGGTCGACCATCCCCGATGGAGGAGGACCGGTCTTCGGTCAAGGGTATACAAGTAGCTGTGCTCCCCTGCTAGAACCTCCAAACAAGCTCTGAAGGTCCAAAGTTGTTTCCCAGCTTGAGATGTGAGGGAATCATTCCATTTCTTTACCCTTAAGGGAAGAAAAAAATTCACAACACTCTGACAAATTTCACCAAAGCAACCTTACTAATGCCATATTCAATCTCTTTAAAACCTCTCAAATAAACACATCCTTCTATTCACTTAGCCTGGAAGTAGGTGATGAGCTGAAGCTAGCAGAATCTTTTAAAATCCCTTAGCCCCCCTTGCATAGGTAGCCCAAAATTTTGCTTTAAGATACAGAAGTAGTTGTGTTTCCTTTTTTTACTTCTCTGATAATAAGCCTTCTGTTGAAATTCTGAGAAAACAAAAAATGTTACATTTAACAACCTGCTGCACTGTCCCAAGGTCTTTTAACATGAGTCCACATTTCATAATGTCCAAAGTTAAGTCTAGGGAGGCTCTAGAAGAGAACGGAGACCCCTCTCCTGCCTGTTTAAAGTCTGTTTCCGGCCGGGGGTGGTGGTTTGTGACTGCAATCCCAGCACTTTGGGAGGTTGAGGTGGCTGGGTCACGAGGTCAGGAGATCGAGATCGTCCTGGCCAATATGGTGAAACCCTGTCTCTAGTAAAAATATAAAAATTAGCTGAGTGTGGTGGCTTGTGCCTGTAATCCCAGCTACTTGGGAGGTGGAGGCAGGAGAATTGCGTGAAACAGGGAGTCATCAGTTGCAGTGAGCCGAGACCGCACCACTGTACTCCAGCCTGGTGGTGACAGAATGAGACTCCATCTCAAAAACCAAAAAGGAGTCTGTTTCCCAAAAGTTCTGGTAACTTGTTCTTGAATATGCTTATTCATATTCTCCAGTGACTCGCGTCGGGAATGTCTTTTATGCTAGGCTCTCTTAGTGTCTTTCTACCTGATCTTTCTTCCAGAGTCTCATTGGAACAACTATATCTCAGTACAATGCGGTAAAGCTCACAGACATGCACAAGCGCAATAGCAAGCAGTTCTCTCATCACCATGACTCTTCCTTTGCCTGTTGGCTTGTTCACCCTTATGCCCTTCTGATGTTTGGCTGCGGGTAAAGCTAGAGCGTATTGCCTTGCAGCAGCATGAACAAAGCTGATAGGTCCATAAGGAGACCGCAGCTGGTCTCATAATGCTCCAATAAATGAAGCCAGCTAGAAATAGCATCCTCATAAGGGAATACACTATCCTTACTCAATGGTTGGATTCAAGACAAAAAAAATTTTAAATTTAAAAATCTAATTACTTTCTAATGAGTTGCCATCATCTTTTATAACAGTCTCTCTTAAAAGGTTGCTGTTTTGCAAACTAACACAGGAACAGAAAACCAAACACTGCATGTTTTCACTCATAAGTGGGAGTTGAACAATGAGAACACATGGACACAGGGAGGGGAACATCACACACCAGGGCCTGTTGCTGGGTGTGGGGCTAGAGGAGGGATAGCATTAGGAGAAATATCCAATGTGGATGATGAGTTGATGGGTGCAGCAAACCACCATGGCACGTTTATACCTATGTAACAAACCTGCACATTCTGTACATGTATCCCAGAACTTAAAATATAATTAAAAAAAAGAAAGAAATGTGCAGAATAGTCAACTCTATAGAGTTTGAAGTTAGATTAGTGGTTGCTCAGGGACAGTGGGTAGTGATGGGACAGTGGATTGATATATAAGGGATATGGAGTTTCTTTGTGAAATGATGAAATGTTTTAGAAATAACTGAGGAGGGATAGTTGCACATATATTTAAACATGTTAAAACCACAGAATTGTATATTTTAAGTGTGTGATTTATATGGTATATAAATTGTATCTCATGAAGGCTCTTTATACAAAAGAACACTCTTGTAGCTTAGACCAAATATTACATAGCAGGATTTGACACAAATTTTATAGTCTAAAATCTAAGCTTTATTTATGAGGATACTCACTTTTTGCTGAGGTGTGTCAATGAAACATATTAGTAAATTTATAGGAACAAAATATTAGATCTATTACTGAGAAAATACAAAACCTGGAAGTAGTAATATATCTTTAAAAAGAATCCTATTTAGAATCAAGGGAAGTTATGAAACATATCAAGGAAATTAGGAATTGCTAAATATTGCGTTAACATGTTAGACATTCCTTCTCACTGATTACAGAATACTTACATCAAATGAAATTAGATTAAATGTACATTTGAAAGGTAGCATCCAAAGTAGAATAAATTTATTATTTTGTATCCTAGAAAAAAAAGGTTGCTGCTTTTAGAGATGTTTTGCAGGAAAATGAACATAGAAAGCATCTCTATGGACCAAATTGTTTCATATTCTGCAGTATTTCACCAACATCCCACACTCCAGATAAATGAAGAAACTAATTCATCTACTTGTTTGTACACAAATTTTTCAAGATATGAGCTCTCCATTGGGAAACAATGATTACTCAAACATTCAATAATTATGATGTTGTGACAATATTTTTGGAAAATTTATCCCTTAGTCTTGAAACTTCTGAAATCATCTGAAAGTTATCTTTCTACTAATCAATCTATGTCTCTGAATTCTTAAGAGAGAAAATTATGCATTGGCCCATTGCCCATAAGCACGGATTTAAACTGGGAACATTTGTGTGGCAGTGAATTAATGATTATTTGTGTCTAGGTCTATGCTGCCAATAAATGTTCATTTGTCTGGCTTGGATTTAAAAAAAGAAAACAGGCAGATTTCCCTGCTATTGTAAGGCTTAGGTTTACCTGCTGCCTTTGTCTTCTCAGTGACCCCAAATACAGTCACAGGTGCTCTCCACCTTCAAACTCAGCCTTAGCTGAATTCCCAAATCAATCCAACTTTGTAATGGAGCCCGGATCTAGAATTCAGAGTTCCAGGAATGAACCCTGGGCATCTCTTTAGTTCCTTAGCATTTATCCTTCCTTCTGCATTATTGTCCAGTCTGGCAATAGTTGGCTCATTGCTCATCAAAGGCTTGAAATCCTGCCTAACTTCTGAGCACTGTCTTATGCCATTATTGCTGGTGTTGGACCAGGGTCCTTCATAAACTTACTAATTGCTTGGAGCCAAGGCCCTCCCTACCACCTTCATTAGGGAGTGCCTCCTAAACTCTATGACCTCCTAGACTGGATTAAATTCTGCTGATACTAATGATCTGCAAACCGTATCTAATGCAAATTGTCACAAACAGCTACTCTTGAAAACTCCACTCTCTACTCTCTCCCTTTGTTCCCTGCCCCATATTTCTGAGATTCTAGAACACCTTGAACTTGTGCTCTGGCAATTGAGTGAGGGTCTGTGGAAATGATCCTTATCACAGCATACCCAGAATTTCTAGGAATATGGCAGATGTGGAGAAGAAAATCCCCTTGATGAAAGGGAATAAATGGGTGGAAAAAGTCCTGTTGAATGAATTTGTAGGTGTTTGATGGTCGGTGTGTTTTGATAGAAAGCAAACGCTTTGCTAACAGACAGATTTGGGTGTGAAGTTCCATACTTCCAATTTCTAATTTTGTGACTTTTGGCAAGTTACTTTTCTACCCTGAGCCCCAATTTCCTCATCTGTCAAAAGAAGGCTTTTAATAGCCAGCTCCCATGAGTAATATGAGAATTAAATAACATGCCACAAGCTCTAGGCACTCATTGATCTTGTACGATGTGTCTAATCCATATTCATCTGGGTACTAACCGGGAGAGCTGTCTTTAGTGGTATCCTGGTGACTCAGAATATGTTTAATACATTAATCTTTGTGATTTGTTGAAGGTTTTTATTATACACGTTGGGTATATAAGCATGAAATGAGTTTATTTCTTCTAATACTTGCAACCAACTGTGTTATTCAACCTTTTTTTTTCCTCCTCTACTGAATAGTAAGTTCCCTAAGAGAGTTTTGGCTAACAATGCAGATGTATAAAAGTGAATTATTCATTTAGAGGAAGCAAATAGTTTGACTAAGCAAATCAAGGAGATTTTCTGTCAGGAAGTGGTGTAAAGCATTTTACAAATGAGGCAAAGGTGGCCTCTGTGTATTGACCCCTAGGTTGTTAATTTTTTCCCCACAGGCTGAGAACTATTAGCACAAAAGCCCATCAAGTGCCGAACTCAAATTTTCTCTATATTCAGTTATTTAAAAAATAGCACAAACAAGTAGATTTTTAGCTACTCAGAACCTACCTGCTTTGCTCACCCTGCCCAACCTCACCCCACATTTGCAAGCAATAGATAACCTCCAATCCATACAGTCCCAAGCTGCTTCTGCCCTTGGGAACTCTCTGATCCAGAGACACAGTGCTGCCAAGTGGATATCAGCAGATACCTAAGCCCCTGGTTCATTGTGCTTCACCCCCAGAGACTTCCTTGCCCTCTCCTGCCTTCCCACTGGGCCATCTGTGCCATTCATTGGTACAGACTGCGCTTGTTAGGGACTTCATTCACATGCACACCCGTCCAGCCATCACCCAGTAAAGCTGCTGTGTCCTATTGCTTCTTGACCTATCTTTTTCTTTGATCAGCTCCCCAAGCTCTGACCCTCCTACAAGAGGTTACTGGGTTCACAGATACAGTTAGATAGAACAAATAATATGTTGTATTTCATGGCACAATAGGGTGACTACAATCAATAATCATTTATTGTATTTTTTAAAATAACTAAAAACATGGAATTGGCGTGTTCATAACACAAAGAAAGGATAAATGCTTGAGGTGATGAATACTCCAATTATCCCAATGTGATTTTGACACATTGTATGCCTGTATCAAAACATCACATATGCCAGGTGTGGTGGCTCATGCTTGTAATCCTAGCACTTTTGGAGGCTAAGGAAGGCAGATCACTTGAGGCCAGGAGTTTGAAACCAGCCTGGCCATGTTGGTGAAACCCCGTTTCTACTAAAAATACAAAAACAAAAAAAACTAGCCAGTTGTGGTGGTGGGCATCTGTAATCCCAGCTACTCGGGAGGCTGAAGAGAACCGCTTGCACCCAGGAGGCGGAGGTTGCAGTGAGCTGTGATCACGCCATAGCACTCCAGCCTGGGTAACAGAAAGAGATTCTGTCTCAAAAAAAAAAAAATCACATGGACCCCACAAATATATACATCTCCTAAATACTCATAATAATTAAAAATTAAAAATACAAGGTAAGGTTGAGGAAGCAGCAGAAGATAGATTGTGAAGGAACTTGCATGTTATGCTGAGATGTTGGGGTATTATCTATAAGGACAGTAAGTGGAGGGGGCACGTTTCCCATTATGCATTAGGAGGTTCACCCTGGCTGCAGTGTGAAGACTGAGTTGAAAGGAACGGGGATACAGGTAGAGCTGCTGTTATCATAATCAAGAAAAGCAGTGCTGAAGGCCAGTGGGAAGGAGAACCGGGGTGTAGAGCTTGGTGGCCAGTTGGAGTTTGGCAGGTGGGTGGGTAAAACAATGAAGAGTCAAAGTGACTCCAAGATTTTTTTGGGGTATCTAAAAATTGGTGTTGTTATTACCCTTGGCAGAGAAAATAAAGGGAAAGAGCTGATGAGGTGAGAAGGATGAGAGCTTCAGCTTAGGGTAAAGTGGTTTTCATAGGAACAAGGTGGTGAGGCTTTTGGAGGGAATTAATCCTCTTAGAAGAGTATGCAAAATAGCCAGGCATGGTGGCTCTCACCTGTAATCCCAGCAAGGCAAGAGGGTCACTCGAGGCCAGGTGTTGGAGACCAACCTGGGAAACATAGAGACCTTCGTCTCTACAAAAAGTTTAAAAATTACCCTGTTAGGGTGGCACCCATGTAATCCCACTACTTGGGAAGCTGAGGTGAAAGCATTGGTTGAGCCCAGGAGTTTGAGGCTGCAGTGAACTATGATCTTGCCACTGCACCACTCCAGACTGGGCAACAGAGCAAGACCCTGGCTTTAAAAAACAAAAACAAAAAACAATCAACAACAACAAAAAACGAAAAAGGAGTAGAAGAGTGTAGAAGTGTAGAAAGTAAGATGTGAAGAGGACTGAGGACTGAAGATAGAAAGTTCAGCAACGCTGGGATTTGAGGAACTTGTGGAAGAAGGTCAAGAATCCACAAATAAGGCAGGGAAGAATGAATGTGAGAAGCTGGGGAAAAGTCAGACTAGAGTGCTGTTGTGTGATCCAAAGGTAGAATATTTCGAAACAAGAGCAGTGATCAGCAGCAGGTCAAATGCCACTGAGGTCATGTCACAGAAGGACTGGGAGTTGTCCTGGAATTTTGGCAGTCCTGAGAGCATCTGGACTTCTTTGAAAGAGATAGAATTCATTTCTCTGATTACATCACCTAGAAATAGACACTACATGATTAACATTCATGAACAATGATGAAAGATGTAAATAATTACTAGAAAATTGTGTAATTTAAATGGTTATGTCAACTAAGTGACACAAATATGGTGATAAATTTATAGATGGACTGCCTCTGAGAAAACAACATTAAACATATCTGAACTTTGCATTTGACCTGGTGAATTCAAAACCCCATGGAGATCCTAGATAATATGGAAAGTATGTATAACTTTATTTCATATGAATTCCTATGTGCCTAATGATGACCTGTGTTTGAAAGAAAAAATGTGTTTGAAAGACATGTGTTGAAAAGAAAATGTATTTGAAAGAAAAAAAGACTTTTTCACAAGAGTTCATAAGGTTTTATGCCAGTGCACATAATAATTGTTACTATAGAAATGTTATTTGTTTTACTAAAGTCATTTTCAACATTTTACATTTACATAAAAAGCTATAATGAGTTTTCTTCCTAATGCTCTTACTGCATTAAAATCTTTGCATATAGTCATATTATATTAAAGAATATTCTGTTTTTCTTCCCCTAGAACAGCATGTAGATACCAGCACAAAGTAATACCTTACTATGTTTCTAATTGTTTCATTTCTCACTCAGAATTTTAGCTATTGTAACTATTTTCTTTGCACTTGAGAAAGTTAAATGGATTGTTTCTGTATGTCAGTTAAAACCCACTTCTGAGTTCTTATTTTTTCTGCAGGGAGAAGAGATGGAATCATATAATCTATCAAACCAGAGGTGACTGATAGACGTGCAATGTTACTGGAGCAAATATTTCTAATGTGTGCCTAGAATATCCTTCCTCCTCACTCTCCAGCTCACTTCCTCATTCTGTAACCAGCAAATCTTTATTCTTTAAAACAATAGTACCTTTCTGTTTTTTCTGAAGCATCAGCCCTCTATTTCCAGGCAGTGCCCATTGCCCTGTTCTTAGACCCCAGTAGAGAACATCTGCCCCACTGTTTGTGGATGTTTATTTGAGTTCCTCTAAGTTATGATCACATTGAGGGCCAAAAGTGACATCTTTATATTTGCAGAGGACAGAAAACGTTATCATATGTTTGGTGCACAATAATTTTTTTTTTTTTTAAGACGGAGTTTCACTCTCGTCCGGGCTGGAGTGTAATGGCACTATCATGGCTCACCACAGCCTACACCTCCCAGGTTCAAACTATTTTCCTGCCTCAGCCTCCAGGTAGCGGGGATTATAGGAATGCACCACCACGCCTGGCAAATTTTGTATTTTTAGTAGACTTGGGAGTTTCTCCATGTTGGTCAGGCTGGTCTCGAACTCCTGACCTTGGGTGATCCACCCGCCTGGGCCTCCCAAAGTGCTGGGATTACAGGCGCGAGCTCCTGCGCCCAGGCACGATAATATCTTTAAGTTAATAGTGATTGATTTGACTTTTCTAATCTTAATCATACAATCAGGTAGGCAGGCTAGATTATATCCATCTTACATACGAAGAAACTGATGACCAGAATACACCTCTGGCAGATATGGAAAATAATGCTCTAATTCTCTTTCTACCACAGGATACAAACAATCTTTTAGTAGTTGTCTGATGACATTGTGATATCAATGTTATTCTTATGGACTAGTGTTTATACTTTCTTTTATTTGAAATCCTCATTAGAATTTCTTATAATTTTCATTGTAATTTTCTTTTTCTTTTTTTTTTTACTTCATTTCCACCAGGGATTTCATCTTTGGTAAATTGTTTCTGTATCAACTTGGGGTTTATGAACTTGGATGAGAAAAAAATCTTTCTTTATCTCTAACCATAATTTAGCGTCTGTGACTGGTTACTAGTATAAACCACAGATTACCTTAACATCACTGCTGTTGAAGCTATCTTGAAATATGATTTATATTTATCACTACTTTGAAATTATGCTATTTATTAGACCTGCTGCTAGATCCCTTTAGTTAGTATAGTAATAAAATAGCCTACATTTTATTGTATCGCAAATGCAATTGTTAAAAATGTTTATAGCTTTATCATCAATGCTTTTCATTTGATGTATTTTATTTTTTAATTTGAAAAACTTATTCTGAGGAGACCAGGTTTCACCACTGCTCAAAGGGTCTATGATGAAAAACATTTTATTATTATTATTATTATTATTATTATTAGTTCGAGACGAAGTTTTGCTTTTTTCACTCAGGCTGGAGTGCAATGGCATGATCTCAGCTCACTGCAGCCTCTGCCTCAGTGCAACCTCTGCCTCCCGGGTTCAAGTGATTCTCCTGCCTTGGCTTCCAAAGTAGCTTTAATTATAGGTGCACGCCACCACGCTTAGCTAATTTTTTGTATTTTTAGTAGAGATGGGGTTTCCATGTTGGCCAGGCTGGTCTTGAACTCCTGACCTCAGGTGATCTGCCCACCTCAGTCTCCCAAAGTGCTGGGATTACAGTCATGAGCCTTCATGCCTGGCCTGAAGCATTTTAAAGAATGACTGCTACAAAGGAAAACCAGTTTCACAAAGTCCTTCTGTTTAGAGCTTCACGTCCAGACATTCCAGCATCATGTCTACATTTTTTGCTGTTGTTGTTAGTGAGTGGATGAGACTGGGTGAGTGTAGTGAAGCCTGAGATGTGCCAGTCAGCTTCCCTCCTACCCTTGAATAGGACAACTGCTCTCAGCTGATTCCCGCAGAGAGTCTGCTGGGTTGAAAAGAGCCCATCTGGATGAGGTCATGCCCCCTTCTGGGACAACCCGCATTCAATGACTATCTTGAAAGGGTTCAAAGGTCTGGCTACTCCCTTCCCAAATGGGGGGCTATTCTGAAGGGTCGTCTATCTCCAGAGCTCCCTCTAGAATGGGCCCAGTGAGACCTTTGCTGTAATTGCAACTTCCTTTTCCGTGGAGCACTTCTTTCTTCACTTCCCACACTAGTTGATCCTGAAAGTACTCCCAAGTAGAGAGCCACGTAAAATGCAGAGCACACAATTAAATTAGAATTTCAGACAAATAATTATTAGTAGAAGCATGTCCCAAATATGGCTTGGGACATAAAATATACTAAAACATATTTATTGTTTATCTGAAATTCAAATTTAACCAGGCATCCTGAATTTTTGTCTGCTAAATCTAGCAAACCTCCCCTACCACACAAATACCTGTCTCAGAGTTAACTTCCCAGGTAACCCAACCTGCCACAGCAGGTCCTCATGATATTTAATGACAGTCAGGACTAACAGGTAGGGAGGGCTGAATCATACACAGCCCTTCCTCACTCCTGTACACACCGACTTCCGTGATGTCAGGTAGGAAAGCAAACAAGGACAACGGGGTGATAATGAGTAGATATTCGCTAGTTTGAGGATACTTGAGATTGGGGAAATCTGTCATGTTAGGTGTGAAAGTGGCAGTATCAGTCATTTCAAAATCATCCTTGGGGCTGCATGAAGCATATGTCAAGAGTATTAAATATAAAAGTACACAGAGCATTTAATATAACTTGCCCAAACTTTATAGCTTTAGAGCAGGGCAGATTGTTGTCATTGCTTCCACTGTCACTATATACACTAGGTAGACCAAGAAACAATAGAGCTTGGTGATCATTTAATTTTTAGCATGGAACAATAAAAGCATTATTATGTTTTAAAATTGTTTTAGGGATGAGGTCTTGCTCTGTGTCCCAGGCTAGACTGAAACTCTTAAGCTTGAGTAATCCTCCCACTTCAGCTTCCTGAGTAGCTGCAACTACCTCCAGGTGCACACCACTGCACCCAGCCCGGAAGCATTATTTTTCTGTGTTAAACAGAACACAAAAAGCTAAGGGATTCTAGTTCTACTTTTGCTTACCTCTTTTTTTTTTTTTTAA
>CM052652.1:8328924-8347342 GCA_028533165.1 Leontopithecus rosalia | reverse complement strand
AAGTCTCTTCGTAAGTCATTAAGAACTTGCCTTATATATCTGGGTGCTCCTGTATTGGGTCCATAAATATTTAGGATCGTGAACTCTTCTTGTTGTATTGATCCTTTTACCATTATGTAATGTCCTTCTTTGTCTATTTTGATCTTTTTGCTTACCTCTTAAGTGCTCTGGCACTTTGAGAAACATAAAATATGGCAGGATGCTACTGGAGATTACACCAATAATCACATACCTTCCTAAGAGGTAATAGACTGAATGTATTTTGAGAAACATTCCACTTTTCCAGGAAGGCTTTATGTTGGTGGTTTATGTTACTCTGAAGAAAGGGAATGGGACAAGGGTAGGAAAGGGATATTGAAGTATGATGGGAGTAATAATACTTTCTGATTTCCAACATGTAAAAACGGAATTACTATTTCAATATTTTACAAGAAGAGCCAGGATATATATTCAATAAAATAAATATACTCCATTTTTTTTCTGAAGCTACGTTAAAAAATATATAGTGGAATCAAATGTCTCTGATATGCTGTCTTTTAAACATTTCCTGTCACAGAGTTCAATAAATTGCCCCTATACACAGCCCTTATGATTTCAATGGCTGTGTAAACACTCCGTTGGAAGCTTTCTCAAGAGTATCTTTCAAAATATGTCAATATTTATGAACAGAAAAAAGAACAAATTATTTAAAATAACGTATTTGGATCTTAATTGCCATTGTCTTTGACAATGACGCTTGTAAACAGAAAGGAATTTCAGTGCTTTGAGTTATGTATAAGGGCTCAATGATTCAAGTTATGTATAAGGGCCCAGTCATGACCTTCATTCTAAATCTAAGGAATAATCAATAATGTTTTATTTAATTACATCTTTGGTAATACTTATTTCTAGAAGTAGTTTTCAATGAGTTTCTGTATTCAACTTGGCATGTGGAAATAAAGCTGAGATGATTATTTTTAATGGCTGTTTTTTTCAAACTAAATGAGGCAAGAACCACATTTACAACCCTTGAATACTGTTTAGCTTCTTTCTGGACCAAGTAAGTCCATTTATGTAGTTAAGTTTGCATAAACGTGTTTCCTTGGTCCAGAAACAGCCTCCAGTGTTAACTTTTTCTTGATTAACTCCTGTATTGCTACAGTGCGTAATATTGGCTAAGACCATTACCCTGGCTGAAAACTAATCCTGATGGTCAAATGTTTAGCAATTCCATGTAGCTTAAACACACTGAGGATTGCAGAGAATTCTTCCACCCAAAACTTTAGGGAACAGTGTAATCTATCACCATTAGACAAGTATGTGTGGGTGTGTGTATACGTGTGTATATGTACACATACACACACTTCTATTAAAGAAAAACAAAATGCACTCTGTGAATGTTTTCAAATCCCTAGAATTGAGAGATTCTGTATGAATTATCTGCTCTGAAAACTCAATGTGTTTAAGCTACATGGAATTGCTAAACATTTGTCCATCAGGATTAGTTTTCAGCCAGGGTAATGGTCTTAGCCAATATTATGCACTGTAGTTTCACAAACTAACGCAGCAAATCATGCCATTTATAACTTCTGGCTAAGTCAATCAGTGCAGTCTGGTTTCAAACTAAACACTTTATGCATCTATTTTCAACATGTGTGGAGATTAATAACACATATTTCCATTCCTCTAAACTATATGATTAGTAATAAAAAATCTTTTCTCCTATAATGTAGCAATACAGGAGTTAATATAAATGCTGAAGCACACACACCAAAAAAACAACCTACATATTGTATTCTTCAAGGCACATAGAAAACACTTGCCAGTCAACATGGATGAGACTCTTTTATTTCATTAAAACAAAAGAGAAGATTTTATTCTTCCAGATCAAGATATATTTATTTTAAGTATGTGGCACAAATCCTTTTTTTTTTTTGGTACATACCAATAAGATATCTGATAAGGCATTTTATTCTGATGGAAGTAACAATTTAAACTAGAAACGGGAAATAGCTAAAGATTGAATTGAACTTAAAAAAAAACAGTAAGGAAATCTAGTAAATGATTCATTTTCACCTTGATGAGGAGGAGGAACCTCTGTGGAAGATGTGGTAGAGTGCTTCCATCTTAGATGCCTGCATTCTGGAGACCTGATTTTCCAGGCAACGCTACTTGTTAGGTGCACAGAGTGTGAACGAACAACAGAGTGCCTCCTGAATTTGGTGCCAAAAGAGGTTCTTCTTAAGTGTTTAAAGGTCCTGGGTGAAAAAAACCACGTCTTATACAGAAAAATTAAACAATGTTAAGAACTGTCGTTTGTACAGAGACTATGATCTTATTACTGTTTGGTAAATAAAAATCACTAAACACATGTCAGAAAGCGATAGGTGCTACTTCTGAGAAGTGGCTCAAGTTTGGGTCAACTGCCAGCATCTCCATGAATGTGCATTTATTGTTGCTTTTTGCTAGGCTTGGGTCCTTCTCTTTCTACCTCCCTCTAGACACGGGGTGAAAAGTAAAGAAAAGCATAGGATATAGGCCAGGCATTCAGAACTGAACAAGGAGGAGACCAACAGCGTAAATAAGACAGAGCTGGGCTATTTGTGACTTTAGAAAAGTTAGTCATTTAATCTCTCTGAATTTTAATTTCTCATTTAAAACATGGGATGATTTCTACTACAAAAGTGCTGATTTCTTTTACGAAATGAAGGTTGCAGTAGATGGAGGCTGTTTGTGGGTATTTTCTTCTTCTTTTCCTCCTTCCTTTTCTCATCATTCTCCTTCTCCTCTTTCTTCTCTATCTCCTTTGCCTGTTTTCTTTCTGCTTCTTTCCTGTTTTAGTTTGTTTTTATATGTCCTAAGATGACAAAATAGAAAACTTATACTTTATGTAGGTTAGTTAACTGGTTTTTAAAAAAATATTTCACTGGTTCATGATATTTGAAAGCATGAGCACCTCTGAGCTACTTCAAGGGCATGGGTTTCTAATACACCCTAGTTGGAATTATGGTTCTAAATAAAATCGGATGTATGGCCTTGAGCTTGTTACTTAACTGACAATTAGTTAAAAAAATAAATACACCTCCTTCTTAAAGTCGAGCTGAAAAACAGGTAAGATCGTACGTTAAAGCATGTAGCAAGGCGAGTGGCTCCAAGTAGATTATCAGCCTGTTTTGTTTCCTGTCCTTCTTTTGAATGGCACAGGAAACAATGCGTTTCTTCCCCACTCAGTGTGAGCTTAAGTACAACTATACTCCACGGAGGAATTCTTACTATAAAGTGACCGATGGTTAAAAGCTGGTTACTGTTTTCAGCTTAAATCCTGATTCAGTCCCTTCCTTGTTGCATAACTGTGAACGAGTTACCTTCTTACAGCTCACCAGAGTTTTACTAGAGCTTACTGGTGGGTGGGCCAATAATAACACTCATTCATAGAATAAAAAATAATTTAGTCTATCCAAATCAGAACAGGCTCTGTTTTCTTTCCAACCCGCCCCCTCTTTTGAGCAAACTACTCTTACTTAACTAATGTGGTTTTGGTGGGTGGAGCTAAGCACCAACGGACCCCCAGGCTTCAATAGTGGGCTTTTGTCTTGGGCTGCCCAAATGTGAGATTCTGTCATTTTGGCTACAGGCATGTCCTGGAATCCCAAACAGGGACTCAATTGTACAGCTCTCTGTGGCTTGTTCTTTGTAGAGCTGGAGCTAGTAGGAAAATGTCTTCTGGACAAGTTTCCAAATGATGTGATTCTAGAGAAATTTTGTGTCTACATATATTCTTTATAATCTGGATGAAGTCCCACACAAAGGAGGGGGAGGGGAGAGAGGATAGTGATGGAGTGTCCTTCTTCTGGTTCAGTACTGTGAACTAAAACGACATCATAGGAATGGTTCCTGTGTTTAAGCTAGTGCTCCCTGCGTTTTAGGCACTTATCCCTGAATATCCAGCATGACACATTGCTTCGTATACTAGTTTTAGGAGTTACTAGTGTAATGAGTCTATAAAGTGAGAGACGCTGCTTACCGGCAAAATAGGAGAGTGTGATGGTTAAGAGGAGGGACTTGGGGACAGATTGCCCATGTTACATTCTCAGTTCTGTCACTCACTAGGTTGTGTCTTTTGGCTTCTTTATATACAGTGTTGCACATTCTGCATGTGTAAAACCAATTTAGCCAGGCACAATGGCTCACACCTGTAATCCCAGCACTTTGGGAGGTCGAGGCGGGCGGATCACGAGGTCAAGAGATCAAGACCATCCTGACCAATATGGTGAAACCCCATCGCTACTAAAAATACAAAAAAAATTAGCTGGGCGTTGTGGTGCGCCCCTGTAGTCCCAGCTACTCAGGAGGCTGGGACAGGAGAATTTCTTGAACCCGGGAGGCAGAGGTTGCACTCCAGCCTGGTGCCTGGTGATGGAGTGAGACTCTGTCTCAAAAACAAAACAAAACCAAAAAAAAAAAAAAACCAGTTTAATGATAGCACCTACCTCATGGTTTGTTATGTGAATTTAAAATGTTACGAATTAAAAATGTTTAAAAATTTTGTCATTTGTGAAAACATGGATATAACTGGAGTGCATTATGTTAAGTGAAATAAGCTAGGTACAGAAAGATAAATACTGCATGATCTCACTTGTATTTGGAATCTTAAGTTGATTTCATAGAATCAGAGTAGAAAGGTGGTTTCCATGGCTATGGGGAAGATGAAGGCTGCAGAGAGGGAAGATGTCGATCAAAGGGTACAAAGTTTCAGTTAGACTGGAGGGGTTATCTATTGTAGTATATGGTGACCACAGATAATAATAATGTATAGTCAAAATTGGCAAAATAATAGATTTTTAATGTTCTCACCACAAAAAAATAAGTTGGGAGGTGATGGATGTATGTTCATCAGCTTGATTTTTCTGCAATACATACATAGATCAAAATATGACATTTTGACCAGGCATGGTGGCTCATGCCTGTAATCCCAGCACTTTGGGAGGCCAGGGTGAGTGGCTCTCCTGAGGTCAGGAGTTCAAATCCTGGCCAACATGGCAAAACCCCATCTCTACTAGAAATTCAAAAAATCCATGGTGGTGGGCACCTGTAATCTCAGCTACTCAGGAGGCTGAGGCAGGAGAATGACTTGATCCTGGGAGGTGGAGGTGGTAGTGAGCCAAGATCACACCACTGCACTCCAGCCTGGGAGACAGAGTGAGACTTCACCTCAAAAAAAATTCATTTTACCCCATAAATATACAAAATTATTATATGCCAATCAGAGATAAATAAATAGAAACTTCAAAATGATGTTAATATTTGCAAAGTGCTTAGGCCAGTGCCTAGCAAATAATTATTTAGTGTATTTTTAATAGTTACTAAAGAGAAATAATAACATAAAGACAATAAGCCAAATGCCTAGCACATTATAAATACTCAAGGTATGTATTTCACTTACAGGAAGTAGATGGATGGTCTCACTTTAATATATGATGGCTAATTTAGAGGTGAAGGTGATAGAATCATGAAAAGCTCTATAATTAAGAAACACTTGTAAAGTGACACTTTGAACATTGTGTGAGACAAGTCCCCTTTAAATTGTCTCAACTAAATAAAGGGGATAGTAGTGAAAAACTGCTTTCCAAACAAATAGACCTGACCTTTTCAGGAGAGAAACAACTGTAATTTGAATATGGATTTTGGAAATAAGGTTTATTCTTCTTGTAAAAAGTAAGGCCCATCCTTATGATACACATGAAAGCAAGAATGGAAAGAAGAGGACTAAGAGAGGTTCTAAGCTGTGTTTGTAGGTATAGGTGAAGTTGGGAACAATTCTGTAGTTTAAATTAATTTTGGAAACATAGTACTATGGCAGCTAAATACAAAATAGGTGGAGTCACTCCTCATGCTCCTGTGGGGGCTAACTGCCTATTTTTCTTTGGAAGTTTATATAGATATGAACCTGATAACTTCCTACAGTTTACTTTTTTAATTATTTTATTGCATTTTAAGTTTTGGGGTACATGTGCAGAACATGCAAGATAGTTGCATAGATACGCACATGGCAGACTGTTTTGCTGACTTCCTCCCCTTCACCCACATTTGGCATTTCTCCCCAGGCTATCCCTCCCCAGCTCCCCCCCACTGCGCTGTCCCTCCCCTATTCCCCCCAATAGACCCCAGTGTGTAGTACTCCCTTCCCTGTGTCCATGTGTTCTCATTGTTCGTCACCCGCCTATGAGCAAGAATATACAGTTTACTTTAAGCTGCCTTCTTAAAAATAAAGGCCAGTAGAATAAGTATTACTTATTAAAGTGGAATTTGAAAATAAGAAATGCCCAAATGGCTAGACCTATGGATACACTTAACACTTACTGATTTTGACTTTTTTCAAAAACTCTGAAGCTAAGTGAAAAAAATGTAAAATGAAACAAAAAAGGTAAAATTAAAAGAAAAAAAAAGAATTAGAAAAGCAAGAGCAAATCAAACCCCAAATTAGAAGAAAAAAGAAATGGAGATCAGAGCAGAAATAAATGAAGCTGAAATGAAGGAAACATTAGAAAAGATTAATGAAACAAAAAGTTGATTTCTTACAAAAGATAAAATTGACAAGGCTTTAGCTAGATTAAGAAAGAGAGAGGATCCAAATAAAATCAGAAATGAAAAAGGAGACATTACAGCTGAAACCACATATATTCAAAGGATCATTAGAGGCTAGCATGAGCAATGATGTGCCAAGTACTTGGGAAACGTAGAAGAAATGAATTAATTCCTAGACACAAAAAACCTGCCAAGATGTAATCATGAAGAAATTCAAAATCTGAACAGGTCAATAACAAATAATGAGACCGAAGCTATAATAAAAGTTCTCCTAGAAAAGAAAAGCCTGGTGAAACCCTGTCTCTACTAAAAATACAAAAATTAGCTGGGCATGGTGGCGCACACGTGTAGTCCTAGCTACTTGGGTGGTTGAGGCAAGAGAATCACTTGAACAGGGAGGCAGAGGTTGCAGTGAGCAGAGATCGTGCAACCGCGCTCCAGCCTGGGTGACAGAGCGAGACTTTGTCTAAAAAAAAATAAAGTAAATGTAAACATCGCTTCTCAAAGAGATCTTCACTGGACTTGCTATTAAAAGTGTTCTTTACTTTTAATATATTTTTTTAAATCACAGTATCCTTGACTGGAGTTTCATGCTCATGTGTGAGATGTGCCTCCCTCAGATCTTGTTATGATGTCAATGCTTTAGCTGTCTGATGTGAAAAATAAAGAAAAAATTAAAGAAGAAAAAAATGAAGAGGTAAAATAAAAATTGTGGTATCTCATTGATTTTTCTGATGCACTGCTCTATTTTCTGTAATTATTTTAATCGCTTATTTATTAACCAATACAATTTATAAGAATGTGACTATATAGATATCTTATCTCCCTATTATCCTTATCACCTAGCACTGTGATTAACACAAATAATACTTTTTAAATGAATGACTGAAAAAACCATAAAATTCTAAACCTATAAAAGCAGTGATATTTATATACAGTATAAAGAATTAGAATAGAAATAGCATATATAAGGCTAGAGCATTACCAGATCTCAAAATACATTGCAGATAGATTATAATATTTTAAAATAGAATTGCTAAGACAATGTATGTTAATAAAAAGATGCCGGATAGGGCCGGGTGCGGTGGCTCACGCCTGTAATCCCAGCACTTTGGGAGGCCGAGGAGGGTGGATCACGAGGTCCAGAGATCGAGACCATCCTGGTCAACATGGTGAAACCCCGTCTCTACTAAAAATATAAAAAATTAGCTGGGCATGGTGGTGCGTGCCTGTAATCCCAGCTACTCAGGAGGCTGAGGCAGGAGAATTGCCTGATCCCAGGAGGCAGAGGTTGCTGTGAGCCGAGATCGCGCCATTGCACTCCTGCCTGGGTAACAAGAGTGAAACTCTGTCCCAAAAAAAAAAAAAAAAAAAAGAGGTGCTGGATATAAAAAAAGCTATTAATGCATGAAAGAAACCAAAGGGAAATATCAGATATGATCATATAAATAATTTAAATCTTAGAAGTAAAAGGTCAAAAAAGGGCAAAGAACCAACCATTGTTGGGGTGACTGTTATTGATAATCAAATAAATGAAACGTTATTGCTACATAGAGCAAGAGAAAAAATACCTAGAATTCTCCAGAGCCTTTGGGGGCCGTCCCTAGAGCTGTGTGAGAGCAAACAGAAGATGGAGTGTGTAATGCAGGAAGGAAGCTGTAAATTATGCAGCCTTGTGACTAGTTGTAGTACTGAAGACTAAAATATTATTTTTCTTCTAGCTCTGATATATATGTGATGCTCTCCCTCTGTTTTCACCAGAATTTTCTATAAGCATGGTAGAGTAATCTTAATCATTTATCCCAAAAGTTACAGCCTAGTGAGAAAGGAACATGCCTGAGTGAGGAGAGCTAATCATCCAGCAGTAGATGCAATGCTTGATGAACTTTTGAACTATCTACTTTGGAGAGAAGGTCAGTGCATTTTCATTTATGTGAGGTGTGCAGCTGTTACCTGGAAGTGTTAAGGGTGGGAGTTCATGTACATACCGACGTTGAGTAGCCATAAGGGTGGGTTGTGACCAGCAATGCAATTGGCTTACTGCACACCCACTTAGGGCGTGTGGTATCCACAAATATAAAGAAAGATAAAAGCTACATGTAGCAGATTGCTTTTCAGCTATGGTTGTGTTTATGACCTAGATTTTAGCAAACTGGACATTTTCAGAATGGCAGCCATGAGTGAAGAGATGGGATATTCTGTCAAAAATTCTGGCAAGGGGATTTGTTTTTCTTGTAGGGCTTGAATAGTGAGTGACAAGAGCTTCTTTATCTGGCTACTTTCTAATTATGGGGAAAAGTGTTGACAGCAGCTGCCCTTTTAGCTGGAAAGTTTTACCACGTGCTTCTGGGAATTATCAAAAAGTCATCTATTCTTTTACTTAGTTGTACAAAAGATAAAGAGAACTATCTCATAATTTTCCTCAAATTAGCTAGAATACATTCTGTCATCTTTAAGAATGCTTATCAATATAGATATTCTTGCCATGTTCGATGAACCAATATTTAGTCTTTAGTATATGCCAGGCAAGACAGACAATAGACAATAAATGTGATAAATAAATTATGCAGTATGTTAGAAAGTGTTAAATTAAATGGATGTTCCTAAAATGTAGATCAGAGAAAAGAGAAAGGGAAATGCATAGGGAATAGGAGTGTGGAGAGTTGACTGTAATTTTTAAATTGAGTGGTCAAAATAACCCTCACAAAATATAAAAGGATTAATGTATTCCAGTAAAAGGAAAGAGCCTGTGCAAAGGCCCTGAGGTGGCCACATGCCTTGTGTGCTGGAGAAATAGCAAAGAGGCCAATATGAAGTGAACAAGGGGATGAATTTAGAGAGGTAATGGTATGCCACTGGGAGGAATTTGGCTATTTCTCAAGGGGATTCGGAGCCTCTGGAGACTTTTGAGAAGGACGTCATTACCTTACTTATGTCTTAAAAGAATAGGAAATTGTAGTAGGAAATTTATGTCTTAAAAGATTGTAGTAGGAAAATTACAGAAGCAGAGAACTCATGAGGAGCTATTGTGGTCATCAAAGTGAGATATGATGGTGACCTAAACTTAAATGGAGTTTGTGAGAGGCTTTGGGGTCTGGATGTTTTCTGAAGTTCAAGCCAATAGTATTTTCTGAGAGGCTTTGGGGTCTGGATGTTTTCTGAAGTTCAAGCCAATAGTAGTTTCTGAGCGATTGGATGTACGGCATGAGACAGAGGGCACAGGAATGCTTCTAATAATTTTAGGACTGGGGAAATTTAAACATAGAATTGGCCTCGGTTGTAATAGAGTCGGGACACTTTATGACCAATGACTCTGTCAAGGCAATAGTCGTCAGAATATAGATGGCATTTCAAGACTAGAGTCTGGATGAGGTCAACAAATGAGGAACGGAAGGTCCAAGGACAGATTGTTGGAAGACTCCAACTTTAACAATGGGAGAAGAGGAGCTAATGAAGGAGGCAGAGCAATGATTGAGCAAGTGAGGAGTCCCTAAGAAGGAAGTGAGGTCAGTGTACTTACAAAGAGGGGGTGAACACCTGTGTCAAGTGCTGTCGGAAAAAGATAAAGTTTGAGAATTAACTATTTCACAGATGCTGCTTGCCTTACAATGGGGTTATATTCCAGTAAATCTGTCGTAAGTTGAAATTATTGTAAATAAAAAATGCATTTAATACACCTAATCTACCAGGCATTTTAGCTTGGCCAAGCTTACCTTAAACATATTCAGAACACTGCAATTAACCAAAATCACAAAGCCTATTTTATAATAAGGTATTGAATAAGGTCTCATGTAATTTCGAATACTGTACTGAAAGTGAAAACGAGATTGGTTGTGTGAGTATTCGAAGTGCGGTTTCTACAGAATGCTTACCACTTTCACAAAATCATAAAGTAGAAAACTTCTAGGTTGAACCGTCATAAGTTGGGTACCATCCGTATTTAATAACCAAGAAGTCTTTAGCAATCTGAGAAGGGCAGTCACAGTAGAGCAGCAGGTTTAAATTGTTTCAGATAAAATCCTTGCCGAGAAAATGGTGACACAAAAAATAGATGAGTCCTCAAGGACGTTTTGTGCAAAATGTCAAAGAAAAATGAGACAGCAATCTACAAACAAAGGAGATCACTCAGAAGACCAGAGATCAGAGTTGGAAACGACATCAGGGAATAAGTCTTTTGCTTTAGCGATTCAGCAAAGCTTGCTATAAACAGATGTGTAATATAAGCTGTTGAGCAAAGATGGGTATGAGAACAGGCAAGATGGTCCGAAGCAGCTAAATGGCTCCATGAGAGCCAAGACCACATGCAGACAGCAGTGAGCTTAGTGCCTCAACAGACAGATGGCAGGAACCATTTTTGAATTGGGTATTGTGAAAATCAGATAAAAATTATTTAAGAAATATGAAGCAATTTAAAATAATCAAAGAAGAGGTGACTGTGAAAAACTAATGTAACTGAACTCAAAATTTAACTCAGAGCTTCAACCCAGTACGTCTTTTATAAACCTTTTATTATCCAGAAATGGTAAGTTTAGCAGTTTGTCAACTCTATTTATATTTTTATTCTGGCCCTGAGATTAGAGAGAAATTTATCATTTGGAGGTTTTCATAATGACAAAATGAATAATGTCATTGATAATATTTTTGCAACAATTGGAGGCAGCTTATGTGACATGGAAGGTATACTTTGAGGTCAGGCATAGCATGCTCCAATTCTGTGGTTTTGTGGATATCTGGTTTAGTGTAGGACTCCCGCTTGGAGACCTTAGGGGCATACATAGCTACTGCAATGATCAGGTGTTTGGTTATCACTAAAAGTTGAGTGGAGTAATTTGAGATGAGAGTCACCAGTAAAAACCAGAACAGGTAAACTAGAGATTTGTGTTGGTCGTGTAAATGGCAGAGATGATATTTTGATGTGGAAATTCCAGACCTGTTTTCTTACTTTAATTGAGGGCTATCCACCTCTACATGAAGGTAGGCTGGAGGAATGCCTGCACCCCTGCAGTACATTTCCCAATAGCAGTGTTGGAGCCTTATTTGTGGTTGAAAAGAGACACCAACGGTTTACATCTAAATAATATCAAATGCCTCCATCTACCACTCAGAAACTCAATATGGTTCTTGTTACACATTAAATTCTAGTGATGACTATGTACCAATGAGATGACTTGCAGAAGACTCCCCTAAATAACGTGTTACCATTGAGTGACAGATGATTTTCTGTATAGCTGCAATAATGAATCTGTTAAAAACAGCCACAATAATACCAGTAAATGTAGTTAGGCATAATTTATAACTCTGGATGTTTTTCCAGACAAGAATTAGGATTAATGTCTATTACTAGTTGACTGCTTACTACTTACTACCACACAAAACGTGAAGAGTTTTATAGAGATTATGTAATTAGATCCTCATAACAACTGGAAACAGTTTTATTGTCCATTTGACAGATGATATTAATAAAAACACCAGCAAACCACCTTGCCATGTGTGTATCTTTGCAACAATCCTTCATGATCTTCACATGTATCCCAGAACCTAAAGTACAATTAAAAAAAAAAAAACTTGTGTGATATTTCACAAGTAGCAGAGGCCACGAATTAGAGCACTCAAACTATGAAGTTTATAATCTTAGTCCCTAAATTGTCTCACCTGCTTACCTGCTCCCCCTGCTTCGTACATGGTCCTGGAAAAAGGAAATTTCAGGTACTAATGGCGTTTTTCTCTTTCCAATTTGCTATGGCAGAAGAACGGACAAAGAACTGGCCTTAGAGTGATACTAAATAAATAGGTACAGCTTGAAAACATCACATGTGTGTAGATGGAATGGGGTGTGTTATGAGTGTTTTGGGTGGGTGTTGGAGAAAGAAGGAAAAGTCAGGGATTACAGTATTTTCCCTGTTTCACCACCTTTTGAAATCAAAACTAGCTCCAAAATCTAATCTTAAAATATATGAAACCTATAAAATTGAGGGTTCTTGAGACCAAAGATCTGTTGTTGTTTAATTATACTATCAGTTGGCTATGAAAACATTGTTTTTATTATAGTATGGGGAAGCCAAGAGTATGGTAATTATGTAGGTAGACTCTGAAGTCAGATTTCTGGGATCAAACCCTAGTTCTGTTGATTTCTTAGCTCCTGTAAGCCTCAATTTCCTCTTTTCTTCCTATGTCTTAGGATCATGAGGAATAAATGAAGCAATCTATACCAGACATTTATACATCCTTAACTGTGAGCTTTTATCATAGTGAGTTTTAATTTAATATTGGAAATCAATTTCTAGATTTCAGGAAGGATATTTGTGGAGACTATTTTCTGCAGACATTTAAAAGCAAAATACACTAAATGGTCTGAGATGGTTGGCATGTGATTTTTTTTTTGCCTGCATCTGGGCGTGCAGATGTGCCTTGAAGATCCTCTACCACCTACTGATCCGTCACTTTTCCCCAGGTTGTCCCCTTTCTCTATTCTTGCTGGGTTTTCTTCACAATGTGTTTGCATAGTCCATTCTATCTCTAAAAAGAACATTTTTAAACTGATGATTTCATTTACTTTTTTTTT
Source organism: Leontopithecus rosalia (assembly GCA_028533165.1). NCBI lineage: Eukaryota > Metazoa > Chordata > Mammalia > Primates > Cebidae > Leontopithecus > Leontopithecus rosalia. The sequence goes on along the minus strand of CM052652.1, from coordinate 8,334,216 downwards.
TTGGTAGGGTCTCACCTTTGTCACACAGGCTGGAGTGCAGTGGGGCAATCACAGTTCACTGCAGCCTCAACTGCCAGGAGTAAAGCAATTCTCCCACCTAAGCCTCCTGAATAACAGGGACTATAGGCATGTACCACCACATCTGGCAAAGTTTTGTATTTTTCATAGAGACAAGGTTTCACCATTTTGCCCAGGCTGGCCTCAAACTCCTAGGCTAAAGCAATTCATACTCCTCGGCCTCCTAACATGCTGGGATTACAGGCATGACCTTTGAGCCTGGCCAGTTACCTAGACTTTTTTGTAGGCCAGTTTCAATTTTAGCTAAAAACAAATAAACAGCCAATGAAACATGAAAAAAAGTTTTTCTAAAAATAAAATAACATTTCAAAATAATTTCAGATTACTAAAAAAATAATAAATTTTTTAAATTTTATTTTTTTAATTATATATTAAGTTCCGGGATACATTTGCAGATCTCACAGGATTGTTGCATAGGTACATACATGCCATGGTGGTTTGCTGCCTCCATACCCTAGTCACCTAAATTAGGTATTTCTCCTAATATTATCCCTCCCCAGTCTCTTCACCCCCTGCTATCCCTCCCCTAGCCCTCAACCTCCCAACAGACTTCAGTGTGTGATGTTTCCCTCCCTGTGTCCATGTGTTCTCATTGTTCAACACCCACTTACAAGTGAGAACATGCAACGTTTGGTTTTCTGTTCTTGTATCATCTTGCTGAGAATGATGGTTTCCAGCTTTATGTATGTCTCTGCAAAGGACAAGTGCTCATCCTTTTTTATGACTGCATAGTATTCCATGGTGTATATGTGCCACATTTTCTTTATCCAGTCTATCCTTGATGGGATTTGGGTTGGTTCCAAGTCTTTGGTATTGTAAACAGTGCCACAAGGAATATATGTGTGCATGTGTCTTTATAATAGAATGATTTATAATTCTTTGGGTCTATGCCCAGTAATGGGATTGCTGGGTCAAATGGTATTTCTATTTCTAGACCCTTGAGGAATTGCCATACTGTCTTCCACATGATTGAACTAATTTACACTCCCACTAACAGTGTAAAAGTGTTCCTATTTCTCCACATCCTCTTCAGCATCTATTGTCTCCAGATTTTTTAATGATCACCATTCTAACTGGCATGAGATAGTATTTCAATGTGGTTTTGATTTGCATTGCTCTAATGACCAGTGATGATGAACATTTTTTCATATGTTTGTTGGCCTCATAAATGTCTTCTTTTGAAAAGTGCCTGTTCATGTCCTTTGCCCACTTTTTGATGAGGTTGTTCTTTTCTTGTAAATCTGTTTTAGTTCTTTGTAGATTCTGGATTTAGCCCTTTGTCAGATGGGTAGCTTGCAAAATTTTTTTCTATTCTGTTGGTTGCCAGTTCACTCTAATGATTGTTTCTTTTGCTGTGCAGAAGCTCTGGAGTTTAATTAGATCCCCTTTGTCTATTTTGGTTTTTGTTACCATGGCTTTTGGTGTTTTAGTCATCAAGTCCTTGCCTATGCCTAGGTTTTCTTCTAGGGTTTTTATGGTGTTAGGTCTTATGTTTAAACCTTTAATCCATCTGGAGTTAATTTTTTATAAGGTGTAAGGAATGGGTCCAGTTTCAGCTTTCTGCACATGGCTAGCCAATTTTACCAACACCATTTATTCAACAGGTATTTTTAAGACTAAATGATAGAAATACAAAAAGGACTAGGCAAAAAATTACAGGGAAGATACAACTGTATCTTCATTCTCCTGTATCTCCATTTGTTCACGAACTCATGGATTCATTTAATTCTAGATACAGTGATCATGAACTGCTTGTTATGCTGGCTGTCTGGGTGGATGCAGAGTTCTGCTCTCCATTACTCCTTCCCTAGGGGAGTTTGGAAAAACAGTGGACATGAAAGAGCCTGCTAATTCCAAAGTTACATAAAATTTTGAGAAAACAGCACAAGTGATGTTTTAAGAAAGCATATATTATTTATTTTGCTTTCCAAATAATATGAATAAACATAAGAGTAACCACAGCTATTCTTTTCTCTTCTCTTTTTTATTCTGTAACTTTGTCTCCACCAGACTTAGACCATCTTCCCCTCCTCTGCTTCTGAAACACATGGGAGTCCTTAGGACACACAGCTAATTTGATAGAATAGTTCTTACAAGGCCTAATCCTGCTTCTCTAAAACTAGAGTCACTGTACTTAGACTGTCTGAATGGTGAATTACTTAGCAGCAAACATCGGAATACTGTAAATGTCAAAAGTGGAGAAAGACACACATAGAAAATAAAAGAATTGTCATGTGGAGCTTATTCAGACCTTCTCTTTTACCACTGGCCATGCTAAGTAAACTTTTTAATGAAGATGAGAACATAAAAAGTCATCAGTGCATAGGAACATAAAACTGTTAATTTTAAAAAATTATTTTCTAAAATAAACATAGGCCGATGTCAGGAACTACAAATAAAAAAGTAAAGGTGATATTTTCTTTATTCTCAAGGTAGTCACACTTCAGTGTGACATACTCACAAAAAAACAATTATATTTGTTACCTGGAACAGGGAAAAGGGCATGATCAACTTTTGGGGAGAATTGCAGAATATCTCACAGAGACTGAGATGTGCTATGCCTTGAAGGAGTGTTTCAGGACTCGACAGCTTTTGTCCATGATTGAGCCCTCAATCCCTCCTGTAATAAGACTTAATATGCTCTAAGGTACTTACGTTGTTCATAAATTGGGTTAAAATACTAACTTCAGAAATCAATAAATAATAAATATGCATGGTAAAATTTCAAAGGTTACTCCTTTTCAAAAAACAAAGAAAAAAACAAATTATATATCTATAAGAAGTGGAAAAATGGAAAAAGAAGAAAACAAAGGAAAAAACCCAGTTAATCCAAAAATACTAAAGAAAAGATAGAAAGGAAGAGAAATAGTAGGAAAAATAGAAAGTAAGAAACAAAATGCTAGAACTTTATCACAATATATGTAAATGGGTTAAATCGATCAATTAAAGGATGACCGATTATCAGGTAAGATGAAGTAAAAATTGTTGTCATTAGCAATTATCAAGAAAGACATCTAAAAAATTAAAAAGTTGACGTAAACAAACTGGAAAAAGATTTCTTCAGGAAAATACTAACTAAAAGAAACTTGAATAATTATATTAATGTCAGAAAAAATAGACTTTAAGGTTAAAAAGAATGACAAGATATACAGAGAGGTACTACTTAGTGATAAGCATTTTAATTAACCGTAAGTGCAACAATTCCAATCTTGTGCACTAAAGAAAATATCTTCAAAGTGTATAAATTAAAAATTTACAGAAACATCTAGAAAAAAAATCTATTATAATGAGGGATTTCAATATACTATGTCTCAATGTTGATAGGTTATAAAAACAAATTTTCACAAGAATATGGAATTGGCAATTACAATTCAAAAACACTTAATAGGCACATATAGAATGAAAAAACAAATCATGACATATTTGCATAAATATTATACAGCAGTGAACATGACAGAACTAAGAACTACGTGTAACAAGATAGTGACAATAAGATTAAGTGAAGAAAAGTAAGAAAAGACTACATCATTATACTAATTTATAAAGCTCTAAAACAGACAAAGCTACAGATATTGCCTAGGGATACATATGCATGAGATGGAGTTATATATTTTAAAAAGTAATAGATTAAATGGCATAGCAACTTTAGAAAACAGGTTAGCAGTTTCTTATAAAGTTAAACATACACTTAGCATATTGACCAGGAATTTCACCTTTGGGAATAAGAAATGAAAACATAAGAGAAATGAATCATATTCAGTACAAAGACTTGTGTTCAGTGCTCATAGCAGCTTTATTCATAATAGCCCAGAAGGGAAACAACCCAACTGGTAAATGATAAACAATTGATAGTATATCCACACAATGGATTGCTACTCAGCAAGAAAAAGGTACTAGGTACACACACAAACTGGGGTGAATCTGAAGATCTTTATGGTAAGTGAAATAGATGAGAGACAAAAGGCTATACTGTATATTGTAGGTTTCATTTATAGACATTTGAGAAAAGCTAAACAAGAATAGCAGAAAACAAGTTAGTGGTTGCCAGGCACCAGAGGATCAGCAGAAGAAACTGACTACAAAGATGAAGAGACATCTTATCAGGGTGATGGAAATCTTTTTTATCATGATTGTGGTGGTGATTAAACATTTGTGAAAACTCATCAAATAAAATAATGAATTATATTGTATATAAAAATTACTGCAATAAGAGTAATAAAAAAAAGAAATGGACTGTCAGACACAAAATTCAGAGTGGTAGGGGTTTGGGGGTGGGAAACAAGGACAGCCCACAGGCATATACAATGTTCCAGATGTTTTTTTTTTTTATAAGGTGTGTGTATGTTTCTATTCACCTTTACTTACACAGAGGTACACTGTAAATACTTTCCTCTAGCTTGCATTTTTAAAATGTAACTATTTTGTTACATTTTTATTCTTTCGTTAATAGAAATAGGTATATGTGTCTATGTTTTGTATTGACCCTTTACTTACTCAGTAGTAAATACTTTTCTCTAACTCTAGATACTTTCCTCTAACTTGCATTTTTAAATATAACTATTGTTACATTTTTAAATATAACTAACTGTTATTTAGTTACATTTTTAAATGTGACTAACTTTAAATTTAAGGATATTTAAAATGTAACTATTCTGTAAGTACTCTAATAATCACACCACACTAGTATAAAGAGATAGTGCTCATTCCTCCATTACAGTTGCATAGTCCTCAGTTGTAAGGATGTCTAACTTGTCCTGGATTGCCCAGAGTTTCCTGGTCTTAGCATTGAAAGTTCTGACAAACCAAGTAGGTTGGTTGCCCAGCCATTTTATGATATTATAGTTTGTTCAATTAGTCTTCCTTGGAGAGATTTATGTTGTTTTCAATGTTTTAATACCACAGATAGTTCTTCAGTGAATAGCCTTGTGTATACATGTTTTCATACTTTACCAGTGTATTTTTGTGTTTTTTTTTTTTTATGGATAATAGGAGAGAAGGAGAGGAAGAAAGAGGAGGAAAAAGAGGGAGAGAGAACAGGAATATTGCTTAATTCTAAGAATGGTTATTAATAATGGCTGATCAATATTTTGTGTATTGAAAGTGGAGAATGTATATTTTGTGTATTTAAAGTGGAGAGCGCTATACATATTTATTAAGTTTACTTGTTCTGGATCTGAATTCAAGTCCTGGATATCCTTATTAATTTTCTGTCTC
>CM052652.1:8306368-8328424 GCA_028533165.1 Leontopithecus rosalia | reverse complement strand
ATGATAGACTGGACTGGGAAAATGTGGCACATATACACCATGGAATATTATGCAGCAATCAAAAATGATGAGTTTGTGTCCTTTGTAGGGACATGGATGAATCTGGAGAACATCATTCTCAGCAAATTGACACAAGAACAGAAAATGAAACACCGTATATACTCACTCATAGGCGGGTGATGAACAATGAGAACACATGGACACAGGGAAGGGAGCACCACACACTGAGGTCTATTGGGGGAAATAGGGGAGGGACAGTGCGGGGGGGAGCGGGGGAGGGATGGCATGGGGAGAAATGCCAAATGTGGGTGAAGGGGCAGAAGGCAGCAAAACACACTGCCTCATGTGTACCTATGCAACTATCTTACATGTTCCCACATGTACCCCAAAACATAAAATGCAATTAAAAAAAAAAGAAATCTACCATCTTAGCAACTTTCAAATATAGAGTACTGCTAGCTATATTCACCATTCTGTACGTTAGATCTCCAGACCATATTCATTATTTCATGACTGAAGCTTTGTGCCATTTGATCAATGTAGCCCCATTTCTGGCAACCATCATTTTACTCTGTCTTATGAGTTTGACTATTTTAGATTCCACATATGAGTGAAATGATGCAGTATTTTTCTTCTTGTATCTGACTTATTTCACCTAACATAATGTTCTTTAGGTTTATCCATGTTATTACAAATGGGACAAAAAGATGTCCTTTTTAGGGTTGAATAATATTCCACTGTGTGTGTATGAGTGTGTATGTATAACATTTTCTTTAACATTTATCTGAAAACAGGCATTTCAGTTGTTTCTATATTTTGGCTAGTGGGAATAGGTTGAAATCCACATGGAAATGCAGATATCTTTTTGAGATACTGATTATACTGGATATACACTTAGCAGTAGGATTACTGAGTAGTATGATAGCTCTATGTTTAATTTTCTGAGGAATCTCTATACTGCTTTTCACATGTACCAATTCACATTTCCATCAACAACATATGAGTTCACTTTTCTCCATCTATATCCTCACCAACATGGTATCTTTTGTCTTTCTGATAATAAAGAGTCTAATGGGTGTGAGGTGATATCTCATTTTGGTTTCAATTTGCATTTCCCTAGTGATTGAAGTTGAGTATTTCTTCACATACTTGTTGGTCATTTGTATGTCTTCTCTGGAGAAATGTCTATTCGGTACTATGCTCATTTTTTAATTGTGTGAATTATTTACTTTTTGCTTTTGAGTTGTATGAGTTCTTTATATGTTAACCCCTTATTAGAGATATAGTTTACAAATATTAACAAATATTAGGGGATATTAATGCCTTATTAGAGATATGATTTTAAAATATTTTCTCCAATTCCATAGGTTGCTTTTTCATTCTGTTGATAGTTCCTTTTGTTGTACAGGAGCTTTTTAGTTTGATGCAGTCCCACTTGTCTAGTTTTGCATTTGTTTCCTGTGTTTTTGGTATATTATTTAAAAATTGTTGTCAAAACCAATGTCTAGAAGCTTTTATCTTGTGTTTTCTTCTAGTAGTTTTATGGATTTCAGTTCTTATGCTTAGGTTTAAAATATATTTTGAGTTAAGTTTTGTATATGATATAAGGGCCTAATTTTATTTTTCTGCAGTTTTCCCAGTACTGTTCATTGGTTGCTTTGGCAATTTGGGGTTGTCGTCCTTTGTAAATTTTAGGATTGTCTTTTCTATTTCTGTAAAGAATGCCATTAGGATTTTGATAGGGATTGCATTGAATCTGTAGATCACTTGGGCAGTATGGGCATTTTAATACTATTAATTCTTCCAATTCATAAACAGAGGATGTCTTTCAGCTTGTCTATCTCATTTTATTATTTCCTTCATCAATGGTTTCTAATTTTCAGTGTACAAATCTGTCATCTATTTAGTTGTTTATCCCTAAATATTTTACTCTTTTCGATGCTATTGTGATTGGATTGCTTTCTTAATTCCCCTTACCAAATAGTTCATTGTTAGTGATTAGAAATGCCATCCATTTTTGTATGTTGATTTTGTACCCTAAAATTTTACTGAATTTGTTTAGTAGTTCTAGCAGGTATTTTCTTTTTTTTTTGAGTCTTTAGGGTTTTCTGCATAAATGATCAGATCATGTGCAGAGGTAATGTTGCTTCTTCCTTTTCCATTTGTATGCCTTTTATCTTTTTTTTCTTGTCTGATTGCTCTAGACAGGACTGACAGTTCTATGTTGAATAGAAGTGGCAAGAGTGGACATCCTTCCCTTGTACCTGATCTTAGAGAAAATGGTGTCAGTTTTTCCCCATTCATTATGATATTAGCTGTAAAGGTTTTTGTTTTTGTAAATATATGACTCTTATTGTGTTGAAGAAATTTCCTTCTATAACTATTTTGTTGAGAGTTTGGGATGTTGAACTTTGTCAAATGCTTTTTCTGCACGTATTTGAGGTGATCATGCGGCTTTTGCCCTTCATTCTGTTACTGTGGTGTATCACATTGATAAATATGCTGTTGAATTAGATTTGCAACCATTTCATTGGGGATTGTTACATATATGTTTATTTGAGATATTGTCCTGAAGCTTTTTTTTTTTTTTTGAGACGGAGTTTCGCTCTTGTAACCCAGGCTGGAGTGCAATGGCACGATCTCGGCTCACTGCAACCTCTGCCTCCTGGGTTCAGGCAATTCTCCTGCCTCAGCCTCCTGAGTAGCTGGGATTACAGGCACACGCCACCATGCCCAGCTAATTTTTTGTATCTTTAGTAGAGATGGGGTTTCACCATGCTGACCAGGATGGTCTCCATCTGTTGACCTCGTGATCCACCCGCCTCGGCCTCCCAAAGTGCTGGGATTACAGGCGTGAGCCACTGCACCCGGCCCGCTTTTTTTTTACTTGTGTTATCTTTTTCTGCCTTTGGTGTCACAGTGATGCTAGCTTCATAAAATAACTTTGAAGTGTTCCCTCCTCTATTTTTTAGAATAGTTTAATATGGATTGATATTAACTCTTAGTACTGTTTTTGCTGCATTCTATAAGCTTTATTATGCTGTGTTTTCACTTTCTTTATTCCAGAATATATTAAAATTCCCTTATTTTAGAAGAATCTTTGAAGTAACCACTCTTACAAGCAGATTTTTTTAAGAAACTTAAGTTAAAACCAAACAAAATAGAGTCCATGTTGCAAAAGATAATTCAAGACACATCATGAACAGCAGAAAATATCTTAAAACATAGATAAATGCTTGTGATGTAATTTTAAATATAAAATAAGGGGTATATTAAATGTTTGTAAAATATACTAGAATGTTTATTTATATTATGGGATTAGAGTGAAGTGAGTTTTATATCTCTTTATACTTACTTGCATTTTATGTTTTTTATAATGAGCAAATGTATCCAGCAAATTTTATAAAAAATTATAAAATATATTTAACTTCAACCAAATAATTAGGCTTAGAATGTTTATTAAGTGAGCAAATTTTATTTTGCTGAAGTGTTAGTATTACTTTCCTTAAAATACAGAAACAATGGTAAGAGGTAAATACACTTAATATAGTAAAAGACAGTAAAATATTTGTGTTTCTTATAAGTTTTAGTGTATCTTCCATAAACTATTTTAAGTCCTTCAGGAGTAAAATACATTTGATAGGTCGTAATGACATTCTTTGTGGGTACATAACTAATGGCAAATACAGTTATGCAAAACTTCCCAGGCAATCCTGCTTTTGTTTGCAAAAATACATTTTACAATGGCGTATTTCTATTTCAATAGAAAATCCTAATCATGACTTAAAAAAAGACAGTCCTTGAGAAAACAATTATGTTTGATAAAAAAGAAACAATTCTTAACAGACTTTAGATCATCTTTAAAATTGTCCACTTTTGATCAGATTCTTAGGGTATTTTCAGGAAGACGGAGGGGGTTGCCTTCCTTTGGTAGTGTGGGGTTGAGTACAGGTGAGGGGTGGGTTTAATTCAAGAGTCAAATAGAAAAATCCTGGTTGTTCCTGGGGCAACTTGTTTTCCTCTTACCTAACCCCACCCCTTAAGGAACAGATGGAAGTAACATGTTTTACCATTCCTGGGATCTCTGCCTAGTGTCCAGGTATTGTACTTTGTCAGGCCTTGGGGCAGATGCTGAGTAACAATGCTTAGTAGCATGGTATTGAACTTTCTGCTATGGAAGGTGTTATCACTGTGTCAGCATCTTTGATTTTTTTGCTTTTCTTCTAAACAGTTAGTATAAAGTGAGAATAAACCACAATTTCACTTTGTACAGCAAAAGTGATTTCACTCCCTGTCCCGACCTGTGGGGCAACAACGCAGTTTCTGGAAAGAAGGAGTGGGGATGAGAAGGGGCAGGAGACGCGAAGAATGGAGACAAGACAGGAGTCTGATCAAGTCTCGTTTATTAGGAGTGCTAACTCCGCTTAAATGCAAAGGAGGAGAAGTACTGACGTCACTGTTGTCAGGAAGATAATCAGAAGGCAGTCATGAGTCAGGGTCATATGGTTTCTAGGAAACCTGACTGTGAGGCAACAGATACTTAAAAGGCAGGGCTGTAAGATGGCTTGATACTCAAAGTCATGATACCCAAAATGGTTGCACCAACCCCATGACAAACAACATTATCTGCTGTCAGTGGGCTCCCCACAACTCCCAATGTTGCATAATCATGCTAATACAATTCTTCTAAAACACATATTTTAAAAACCATAATGAGTCTCATGTGATCTGATCCCACTTCCTATGATAGAAGTCACTGAAGATGTGTAATTAGGATGCGTGGGAGAAAATACTTCCTCAAGTCTCTAGAATTTGAGACAAAGTATTCCAGGTTAGATTAACTAAATAAATATTATGAAGGATCTTAGGTATAACAGAGTGGTAATTAATTTTTTTTTTTTTTAGAGATGGGGGTCTCGCTATATTGACCAGACTGATCTTGACCTGGACTCAGCTGATCCTCCTGCCTCAGCCTCCTAAAGTGCTGAGATTACAGGTGTGAGCCACTGTGCCTAGTCCACACTAATAAATTTATGTGCACATTTGTCCATCATCTTTTGATTAATATCTCCCATTGAGATCCTGCAATGACTTCAACCATTTGTCCTTCCTGGATCACTTCATATAGACCCAGTATATTTTAGACAAGTATCAGGGCCCTGTGTATAGTCAACCCAAGTGATGAATCCTTAGCTACATAGATGTGGCTCTCACAACTATGAAAATTAACACCTTATTTTAGATACATCTAATTTAGCACATCCCCCGACTAGATTTTGTAATTTGGGACGGTAGATTTAAGGGTTGCCTCTGTGAATAGATAGGATTACTGTTAATGTCCCATTCAACTCCGCAATTTTGTTTCCTTCTTTCTGTTCTTATCTTTTGTTTGTGCATCAGTAAATAATAAAGATATAAGAGTTGTTATAATTTGTCTGGCTTATGTAATAGAGAACCAAAATAACAGTGGTTTAAATAGATAGGCAGGTATTTTTTTCTTATGTAGTTAGGATTTAGAATGTTCAGGGAATAGCAGCAGTCTGAGACTCAGGCTACTTGGAGAGTTCCTCAATGCCATCCTTAGGGAGCAATTTTTATTCAGCTGATCTACATTTTACCTCCATTCATCACATTTAAATTCTAAGCAGGGTCAAAGAAAGGGAGAAAAAGTGGCTAGTACTTGCCCTTAAGGTGTATCTTATAAGTCATTTATATCATCTCTCCTAACACTCCACTGTAATTTTCCACAGGGTTACAGCTAGCTGCAAATGAGGCTGGTAGGGTTGTCTTCCTTCCCACCCCCAAAATATCCATGTGCTTGGCTGAAATTGGATTTCTATTATTGTTAAAGGAAAGTTAGAATGCTTATTGAAATGTGTTTATATGCTTGGGCCCATCTATCCATCTATCTATCTATCATCTATCTATCTATCTATCTATCTATCTATCTATCTATCTATCTATCATCTATCTATCATCTATCATCTATCTATCATCTATCTATCCATCTATCTATCTATCTATCATCTATCTATCTATCTATCATCTATCTATCTATCCATCTATCTTCTATCTATCATCTATCTATCTATCTATCACCTATCTATCATCTATCAATTTTACACACACACACACACACACACACACACACACACACACAAATTCTAGGCAAGTATAATGAGATTTGTGTACACAAATACGTTTTCCAGAAAATCTCATTATTTTCCCCTCTGCCACAGAGCAAGGCAGGTTTATTTTCCATATGTCATTTAAAGTTCGATTCAGTAGAAATTAATTACATGCCTATTTTGAATTGCAACTTAATCTAGTGTGTAAGTGTGTCAGCTTTTGTCTTAGATGAGTGCAGTGTCATCAGTTGCCAACTGTGTGACATGAGCATGTTAATCTCTGTGAGTCATTTCCTCACCTGAAAATGTATATAATAATATATAACTTGCAGATGTCTTGTTATATTTAAATCATAAAAGTTTATATAAAGCTCTTAACAGTGTTAGGCACATACAAATAATCAGTAAACTAAGTTCTCAACAATTTCTTTTTAATTCTTAGGTACTGTAAGAATATAACATAACTACTTCCAGTCCTTTCATTAAATGACTTTATATGATACTATGTTGTCTGCAGTGTAGAGAAAAAAAGAATGAAAGTAGAATTTTGTTTAGGCTGAGCGCAGTGGCTCATACCTATAATCCCAGAACTCTGGGAGAAGATGGATCACCTGAGGTCAGGAGTTAGTGACCAGCCTGACCAACATGGTGAAACCCCCTCTGTACTGAAAATACAAATTTAGCTGGGCATGATGTTGCATGCCTGTAATCTCACTACTTGGAAGGCCGAGGCAGGAGAATCGCTTGAACCAACCTGGGAGGCGGAGGTTGCCGTAAGCCGAGATGGTGCCATTGCACTCCAACCTGGGCAACAAGAGCGAAACTCCATCTCAAAAAAAAAAAAAGAACTTTTGTAATTCTTACAATGACCTGGAGCAACTCATTTTTCTTGAGTCTGAGGTCTTTCATCTGAAAAATGCCAACAATTACAATACATGTCAGAACTTCATGAGTAGCAGATGTCATTATGTATTTGACATACTTTGAAAACGAATACACTTAAGGTGAACAATAATAAAATAGCTGCTATTAACTAGTGTTAATTCACATCAAAATTGTGCTGAGATCTTCACATGAATTATCTCATTTAATCACACCAGTTTGTGGCCAAGAATTAAAACCGGGATATGTTTATGTCCCAAACAGATATATTTTATGGTTCTTCTAGTAATGACGTAGTTCAGTGCATGGGAAAATGTGCTATGGACAGTGGATAGTTTAATTTTGCCAGATCGTAGAGAATATAGCAGAAATGTGGAAGTCAGGACTGGAGGACAGGCTGGAGACATTATTTGGAGAGTTCTGAATGTAATGGTGAGGATTCAATTTAAATGCAGAAGATATGAGGAACTATGGAAGAGTCTTATGAACATTCAAGCTGTGACTTAGGATGGAATAGACGAATTAAAGAAGGGTGGGGAAAAACGCAGAGATGACTAAGAGGCTGTTTCAGCGTTCTGCTTTGGACTGGAACTAGAGCACCGGTCATGGGAATGCTGCATAGTGAGTCTGTGTCTGGGAATGTTCAATTGCTCACATGCCACTTATTAAGCATGTGTTCAGGAGGAACTTGTTGATGTGCCACTTTAAAACTTCAAGGCAACCTGCCCGTATCAGCAGGAGGGCACCAGAGGCATAGTCCCATCAGTATTCTGGGTTTGCATGAGTTCCTTCTGAGCCAGACTTTTGCCACATTACCCCTACTTGTGACTTATCTCTTGTTTTCTCTTGCTTGCCTTAAACCCATCTCAGATTTTGGGATTTAGTTTTATTGGCTTTTGTTGCAAAATGTGGGTTTTATTATTATTATGCATGTGACCAGATTAGGAGATGCCTGCCATTGAAAAGGTAGTTTGTTACTCACAATTTCAAGAGGAAGAGGTACACCATGCCACATGTGGCCCCCCGGGGGCAGCACTGGCATCAGGAGGCAGAGGGAGTGAGAGGAAAATGTGGACCAAGTCTTTATTATGGTTTCCACAGGAAGTGGCTGGCAAGGATGGGCAAACAGGTTGAGGACTGATGAGTTTGAGTAATTTCAGTACACTATGGGATCTGGGGCCTGTCCCTAGTTGTCTGGTATCTGGGTCTGCGGTGACCAGGGCAGGCAGACAGTGGTCCTCAGTGTAACGGCCTGATAAAGAAGGTGGTTGAGATGTGGGTTCTGGATTAGTTATTTGGAGTATGAAAGGCACACTCATAAGCTGGTCTTTCACTATCTCTAAGAGTTAACTAGGGCCAGTCTCTCTAGAGTCTGTAAGTCTCCAAGATGTCAAACCATCAAATGTAATAAACTAGAAAATGTGGTTGTTATATTTGGACCCACTGTTTTTCCTCCTAGCTCATAATCAATAGTTTTCTTCTTGACTCATCAAAATCAGAGATACTCGCAGATATTTTCTGAGCTTTCTTACTTAGCCAAGGGTATTCATTTGCGGGAATGAGGAGGTGGGGCAAGGCCATTCCCATAAACAAAGTCCCACATGATGGTAATGGCTACATACCTACATCTGCAGTGGTCAAGACAGTGCGAAAAAGAACTTACATGTTTCAGAATGGTGTGACATGACCTGTACGATATGTAGCACTGATCAGTAGTTACCATCCATGTGTACTGCTTTAGAAATCAGGAGACTTGAGCCTATTATCTGTGTTGACGCTAACTATCTGTGTGACTTTAAATCATTTTGCTTCATTGGTTTTCAGTTTGTCTTTTGTAAAGAAAGAATTGGATTAGGTGACTCTGCAGCTCTTCTAGCTTCAGTAGTCTATGATGCCAGCACATGAATACATACGCTACAGTACTTATATGGATTTCTTTCCATTTCTAACTTGATATGCCAACTAGATAGACTCTTTTAGCTTTTAGCCGAAAATGTTCTATTATATCCCTCACTCTTCCCTTAAAAAAACCAAGTACAATGTGAGGGAATTTATTACACATAACATGTGTTTATGGTTCAGTATGAGAACCCACTATTTTTTTCCCTGCTAAGGTTGGGTAAAAAACAGCAGCTTAATCAGTGATTATGAATTCTGAGCTCAGCTTTCCATTTACAAACAGTGAGGCTGAAAGCTATAAACATTCTGACTTCTGCCTGGGAAGAGGTGAATGTTCCAGCAAATGTATATTACACTGGAAAATCCAGGATTAGTTTTCAGTGTCCCTGTAACATGTTTCCACAATTACTCCCCACGTTAGCAGAATGTCCTCAGGTTTTCGGATGGTGCTTTGCCTGAAGCTTGGCGGGACTCACACTGCATCCTCAGAGCTGGACATTTTCAAATAAAGCCTTTGTGGAAGTAAAAACTTATTTTATTCCCATCCACCCTCCCTTGTTTGTTAAGCTTCCTTTGGTGGGAATGAGGTAGGTGAAACAGTCTGCTAATTTCTAAAAGCCTACGGCATTTGCATGTAAGAAAACAATACATATATTAGTATGTTGGATAAGGGGAGGCAGGGCTGCTTATTTTTGCTAGCTGAGTAGCAATCTTCAAATTCATGCTATAATTTTAATTTAAATTATATTTTTTTGTCCAAAATGGGAGAAAAAAACAGTGGGATTGCAGAATGGTAGTGATGGGGAAAAGCAGAAAAAGGGAAAAAGAGGACCTAGTTGAATTTTTAAGAAATAATTATTTGGTAATGTTCTATTAATCTGAGTGATAGGAAAGATCAATGATATCACTCTTTTACTTGTAAATTGTTTGTAGGGCGTCTTTAAGGTCAAGTGTTCAGAAAAGTGAGTTAACAGACTTCTAACGGTGGCCATTTCTTTAGCAGCAAATGTGCCTCATGTTTCTCCATACCCCCACAAAGCAAGAGTGATGGGCTGGGGGCTAAAGGAAGCTCCAGAAGAAACACCGCCATGGCCCATCTTCCTGGAACATCAGTTCTTAATGAAGAATTATGTTTAGATTGAGATAAACATGAAAATTTTTTAAGTGCCTACATTTAAACAAAACATAAAATTGAATCAAATTTCTACTGATGACAGGCTGTTTGGAGTTATACTGCATCACCCCCCGAGAGTAAGTATTTTTCTCTACAGGTAGAAAAATGTAAGAGGCACCGATCTAGACCATCCCCCTTGACTTTAGAGTTTAGGAAATTGTGCCACAAAGATATTAAATTGCCATGGCAACCCAGATCTGTAAACGCTGATGCTGTTTATTCATTCAGGCTCTACCTTCGCGGTCCTAGGACGACGGGATCAGCTTTAGACCTTACAATGTCCCATTTTCACATAAAACATAAAAAGCACAATCTATTTCCCACAAATAACAGGTTTATAAGAGTTTACTGCATCTCATTAGGTCTAACTGGGTCATGTGCTTACAAAGCCAATCACCCCTTCTGAGGGAATTATAATACTTTGCTTGGCTTATGCCCAAATGATCCATCTCTTCCTGGGATGCTTACTCAAAGCATGTGGTTAGAAATTAGGGGATGGATTAGTTGCCATCCACTCAAGAAAAATGGGTTATGATTATGAAAGGAAGGATGACTGGATTCTGGGTGGCAAAAATAAGAGATGTGCACTAATAACACTCTTCTGATGAAACAATAATGACTATTACTATTTTTATCATTTACAGAGCATATATTTTCATAGTACTATGGCAGAGGTTGTAGTTTGGTAGCCTTTGGGCCAAATTTAACCTTCACCGTGTTCTGAAATAGTAAGTGAATGCTTTAGAGAGAAGAAACTTTCCACAATTCACTCCTGCTGCTTCCAGGACCACACTTCAATCACACACATTATTCGTAAGCTCCAACGATATTCGACACTCTAAAAAGTCTTCAAGAAAGTCACAATTAGCTAACAATAATTTTAAGAATGGCTATCCCTCCTACAGAAAGAAATCTGATACTCTCTGGCTTTAATTAATTTCCTACTAACCTCTCCCAACCTCGATGACTTTTTGTGTATCATGAGTTACTCCTATTTTGAAGTTTCTAAAACTTTCGGCACGAGTTAACAAATGGGCCCATGGGAAAGACTAAAATTTTATACCAGAACATTCTCTCATCTCCCATATGTCCACTCCTCCTAACTTTGACAGCTTTCCCCCAAATCCATCTATTAAGTAGTTTTTTCCCATCTATCCCATAACCTTGAAGTAACACTGAAGAAAGCCCTAGTAGAATGTCAACTTGATTTGAGCAATGTTTCTTTTTACACACAGTTTTTCCCTCAGCCCCTAGAACACCAGGCGTAAAATAAGCTCTCACAATTTATTAAGGTAAACGAAGGAAGGACATGTGTCTAGCATGTGAGGTTCAAAAAAACTGTGAAGATGGCTTTCCTATTCTACTTCATTTTCTTCTCAATGTGAAGTTTGGCATTGTTTTCTTTCTTGCTCATTTTTCTCTTCAACTAGCACGATCTCAGAGAGTAACTGCATCCTGACTTTTCTCCTCTGCGTAGCACTGACCAACATACTCTGGCCAATCTGGGTTAGTCTGGAGAGGCGAGAGTCATCAATGAGAACTGTGATCATGCCTAAGGGTGCTGGGCCACACTGTGCAATTACGCCTTTATTGCAAAATTCAGATATTATGAGGTTTCTAAGACCACAACAAGTGGTCTCCTGTATTTACCGTTGTCTATGTGGTGAATTATTTCACCATCTCCAAAAAAGCGTATCTGTTAATGAATTTGGGCCTTGAGTATTGGAAGCTGGACTTTTAGACAAAATAAAGGACTTCTTCTTTCTCATGCTTTATTCTCATCTGTTTAATCTTGGTGTGGATTTTGGGGTTCAGAAGCTTGTACCTCTCTCTCTTGTAAAGTGTTACTGGTTTCTCTGCCATGTATCCTGACGGTGCTTCTTTGTGTTTTTGCCTTTTAAGTTAGTAAACTTGATCCCATTGACCTAAATTGTGCTATGTCTGGTAGTTCCACTAATCCAAACCTACAATTGAGATTTTTAAACCAGTAGTTATACAATGTGGCCCATTTCTCAGGGAATGGTGATATAAGGAGTAGGAAGATTTCCTCCTCTATGTTCAAGCAACATGAAAAATACAGTATTTGATCTAGACCAAAATAGGAAATACTTTGTATGAGTGTCTCATATATACACAAAGTAACTAAGGCTAGCAGAAGAAATTCAAACTGGCAATTCTGATTTTCAAACATAATAATATAGCCAAAGTAGAATATTTATATCCACTTTTCATACTATGTGTCAGCCATTCAATTTTGTTTTGGCAATTAACACAAAGTTACTGCTCACAGGAAATTCATTTTCTTCTAGAGATGCTATTTTAATATTTAATCTTGGAGAAAAAAAAATTTTTTTTATTTGTTTGTAACCAGAATTCTAAGTATTTTAAAAGAAACAACAATAATTGACCACAAATTTGAATGAAGAATTCTTTTCTGATAAAACAAAGCCACGATTGTGAATTAGTGAAAAAAATAAGCAACAGAATAGTTTGTGTTAATATTCTTTTAATGTAAACATGGAAGTGACTTCTACTCCAATGAAAATCCTAAACCCTCGCAGCATTTCTTTCTCTGTTAGCTCTGTCCTGAGCTTTATGCTGGAGCAACAAAGAAGACAACTGTTTAACTCAATCATGTATGAATTTAAAATATAGTATAAAATTGCTGTCGAGATAAATATTTGATAGTGAATACAGCTGATGTTCATAAAACTGATTTGATTACAACTTCAAACTAAAATACACTTACTTCTTTCTCCAAGCAAAGGCGTCTCTTCCAAGTTAAAGCTTTAATTATGGATTTACAAGGAGAAGATAGAATCCAGGTTTCTGAGTAATGTGATTTTATATCCGACTCATAGAAATAAGTAGGACTACCGAATAACACTTGACTCAATTCCCATTATGTGGAAACAAATGTCCTGGATTCCTGAGCGTCTTACGTTCTAGTTATTCTTTCCTAAAGAAGTCTTCCCCTCTAGTCTAAACAGTTTATAGAACAATGGAAGTAGACAGTGTCCCTTCTGTGATGGGCTGCCTGCAACTCCAGCATATGAGTTTGGTTTTAGTCTAATCATGTGTTCTGCCAACAGTGGCTTGAGTCGGGAGTGCGGAAAAGCTGTGGGTTGTGGAAACTGCGGAAACTGTGGGAAGAGAAATGCACAGAAAGGCAAGAAAGGGTTCCACAAAATTAGAGATGGCAGTGACAGGGCTTGGTAAAATGCGGGACACCCTTCTTTGCATGTGTGTTTTCTTCCACCATGCATTGGTCTGGACTTTATGCTGTCATCCCACAGAGCCTTGGATGCATGCCCCTTACTTTAAGAAAAGGCCTGATTCAAGGGAAATTCTAGATGAGCTTTGATGTTCGACAGTACATTGCTAATACTTTTTGTCCCACCCTCTTCCATTTTGTGCTGAGCATTTCCTCTATCTGCAGTGGCTAAAAAGTCAGATACCCAACTAAGCACCAAATGTTACTTTACAAATGTGTGGCTGCAAATTCTACTTTCTCATTTTTTGTTAATATTATTATTGTTTTAAAATACCTGATTGTCTGATTGTATTTTGTCTTAGAGCCCAAATACCTGAATGGTGGGCTTGGGCTGCTGTCTTCACCTTCTGTTTTTTGTTTTTTTTTTGGTGAAGTTCAGTATCTATAACTTCAAACTTGCAACTGTCTCTTAAGTCTTTGCTTTAATTATTGAGAGTTGAATAGATCCTCTCGAATTTCGACGTAAGCACTAGTGAGTATAGATCGTAAATAAACAAATAGAAATGTATTGAAACTTGCTTCACTTGCTCAACTTGATCTGGGTTTAATTCTAGCCTCAGATAGGAACTAGGTCCTTGAGGCCTAGTGTATTTTGCAGTTGTTAATATTTTGTGCCTCAAAGTTCACCGTAGGCCTAGAGAGTCAGAGAAATTTGGATGTTAGTGATGAGAAAAAATTGGTGTAACATTTATTCCACATTCTCAGGACAGAATCCCCCAGAGAGAAATCCCTTGGTTCTCTTGGGGGAATTTCTCAACTTCCTTTCCCAGTTCACATGGTTATGAGTCAATACGTTGAATTCTACCTTGGCTCCATCCATCACCCTTGCCAATGTCCTTAGCTTTCTCTCCACTGAAATTAAGATGACATTCTGAGAATTATATTTGTTTCTGATTTTTTTTCCTCTTACCAAAAACTACATATAAAGCCACGATTTTAGCTCTGACATCTGTATTTTTCTCTCAATATCATTATTTTGATAATTCTTAATAGCATAGAAGTTGCTGCATGATTGAGAATAGCGCAGTTTTTTCATGAATGATAGAACTAGAGTTGTGTGTAGCACAACTCAGGCCACAATTTCTGCTGGAAACGAGCACGCACAGAGAGCTATTCTTTGGTGAACTTAATATACATGTCAAAAAGGAATACTGTCATATGAACACAGAAAAATATGACTACATGATCTATCCTTTAAATATTAATAATGGCTTTAGTTGGAATGTAATTAATGATTGAGTAGATTTAGAAGAACAAAAAACTAGGGGATGATTTCAACAGAGAAGACTGTTGAAATTCAACATTGAGTGACAGTATGTTTTTAGCTTTTAGGTTCAAGGGTACATATGCACGTTTATTACCTATGTAAACCTGTGTCACAAGACTTTATTGTACAGATTATATAATTAGCACTCATTAGTTATTTTTCCTGATCCTCTTCCACCTCCCACCCTACACCCTCTGGTAGGCCTCAGTGTCTGCTGTTCCTATCTTTGTGTCCATGTGTTCTTACCATTTAGCTCCCACTTACAAGTAAGAACATAAAATAGTTGGTTTTCTGTTCCTGCATTAGTTTGCTAAGAATAATGGCCTCTAGCTCCTTCCATGTTCCTGCAAAGGACATGATCTTATTCTTTTTTATGGCTGCATAGTATTCCATGGTCTATATGTACCACATTTTCTTTATCCAGACTGCCACTGATAGGCATTTAGGATGATTCCATGTCCTTGCTATTGTGAATAGTGCTGTGACAAATATATGCATGCATGTGGAAAGACAGTATTTTTAACAGGGCATTCAAATGTAAATAGCCTTTCACCAGGAAAAGAAAGACTAGTAAATGTCTGGGCCTAGTGTATAAATAGATATAGCTTTATAGGGAATTTGAGTAAACTTGGTGAGCTTGAGTATGGGTGAGTCAAATGAACTGGTGTGGTTATGAGAGAGGAATGATGGGAAGACACTACAGAAGACTCTGAATGCTGGATAGAAAGCTTGGAACCCAGATAATTAAAAAAAAACTTTAAGATTCTGGGATAAAGAAGTGGCATAATTTAACCTCTTTTGCTAAATAAATGGTTAGTGCCTCAGTTAAAAAACAGATGGCACATTGAAAGGAGATAATCTGAAAAAAGTTTAATAAAGGGATTCTGCAAAAGGTGGGCAGATTGGATGGAAATCAAAAGAAAGAAAGCCTCTAAGACTTGAAACTGAGTCTTGGGGCAGGGCTTCACCATTCACACCTCTAAATGAGAAAATCTGGAGAAAGAGCTGTGTAAAGAAGGCCACCTAATAGGATGAAAGACACTAGGAGAATGAAATAACCTGAATTTCCTCTCTGCCCACCCTTTGAACTCCTACCAGCACTTCCCAGTGGTCAAAGCCAACTGGGAGCTAGAGGAGAAGGACTCTTGATATATTCCACACACTTCAGCTTCCAGGAGAAAAGATCAAAGTGGAAGGGGTGAAGACTAGATTTGAAGGGACAAATGAGAGAAATTCAGGACAGTTGCAATTTGAAAAATAGTTTGAGATGGTAAGAGAATTGAGGTAGGCAGTCAGGAGGATAAAGAAGATATTGTAACAGTCCAGGCAAAGATACTAAGACTTTGAAATAGATCAACATTAACAACAGTGGAAGGAAGGAAAATGTAGAAGGCACATAAAGAAGGAATTATTAACATTTAGTAATATTTTGGATGTAGAAGATAAAAGAGGAAAGAAACACAATTGAGTGGGTTAGTCATGCATCTCTCCAAATACAGAATGGAGAGAACTGATATTTTTAGGTATATTAATGAGTTTAAGTGTGAGGAAGTAAAAACTGGACATTCATCTCTGGGTGTGAAAAAAGAGACGAAAGCTGCAGATGTCTACTTGATCATCATCTGCTTTGGAGTTAACAACTGCAGTGTGTGGATATTTGGGAAATAGTTTAGAAGGGGAAGTGAATCAGGCCAAACTTAGAACCTTGGGGAATGTCAGTGCATGTAAGGGCAGAGGGATGAATCAGGCAAGGAAATCAAGGAAGAGCCGTCAGAAGTACAGGAAAGGAGCAGGTGGGTGCTGAGGTAGAGACAGGGGCAAAGTGATGAAAGTTCCAGGGACAAAAAATAGTAACATTTATATTAAATGTTTTGTAGTTTTACAGTCAAAAAAGTCCCGGGGAGTAGATTCTCAATCTTGTATTCCTCTATGTAGAATTCTGATGTCTTTGCCAGTTATAATTATTTAATATTTCTCTTTGGAGAGTAGTTAAAAATTTAATTCCTCCAACAAATTTCTACTGAGCATGTACTGTGTATGTAATGGGATCTGAATGAGGCCATATTGAGGATATAAAATTGATGTGAAATGTATAGTAGCTCTCTAGGGACTGATAATCTTTTTGAAATTATTGAAACGTAGCAAAAGTCAATATATGTAATAAAGAGCTAAATTGAATATTTTCAAATGATAAGTTATACGGCCTGGAGAATTCTATGGTTAGTCAGAAAAACAAAGAAACTAGTTTTACTTGGAGACATACCAAAATATTCACCAGGAAAGCGAGCTCCTAGTTCATTGGGATATATTAAGGCTGGCTCAAAGAAAATACCACTGAAATCTCTTTTGTGTAACAGTGGTTTCTTCTCCATTACGACATTTGAAAATGGTAAACTGAAGCATGAGTTAACAGTAGAACTACTAGTGAGGAGTGAGATGTGAAGAGTGAAACTGGCTTCATAGCATTGTGATTGATTGCCGATAATCATGGTGGTTGTTATGTAAAGTCACTGTTAACACCGAATTAGCTAATACTGAACTAAGTCTCCTGGGAGAACCATAGGGTTAGGCACGCAATACTTTCATCAAACAATCAGTATATAAACTTGCTTTACGTGTGTTTTTGTTGAAAAATACCTTACTCAAGGTATTTTTATACTCAAGGACACTTCAGCAGTATGCTTGGGGGCCATTTTAAACAATGCAGTCACCAGCGAAAACCACAAAATGTGAAAACCTGCCACTAAATAGACCATAAAAAGAACACTTGCTCACAGTATGAGAGCTGACACAAGAAAGCAGAGCATTGCCTTGTTTGACCTGGGCTGAGAATGGGTATGAAAACAAAGTTTTGACCACTCTGTGCATGCCTGAGGATAAGCACTGCGATGAATGACTTTGAGGTTACAAATAAATTTCAGTAAATAGGTTCATTCCCCAAAAATGAATTGGCAAGTAATGAGAATCAACTATATTTAATTAAAATATAGGAAATTAATTTAAAGATGCTGAATACAGCATGCTTTTGATGAAAGTCTTCTACTCAGCAGTATCAGTTTGAAATCCTTTTATCTTTCACCTTAATTTTATATTGTTCACCTAATACCTACTAGGTTAGGCTTTTTATTGAAGTTGGAAGGAGAAAGACAAATAAGACATAATCTCTGTCCTCATGCAACTTCTGTTCTAGGATAGCAGAGGTAAGCAATGTTCCAAATACTATTGTAAGTGCAGTAACAGATGCATGGATGAGAAGCTATGGAAACACCACGGAGAATCAGTTAAAGTAATCTGGGCAGTGTTCTTAGAAGACCTGACCCTGAAGTGAATTTAATGGATGAATGAGTAGAAGTCATTTGGAAGGAATAGGAGGTAACTTTATGCAGGAAACTCACATGTGTAAAGGCATGAAGTTAAGAAATGGCATGTGTATATGGGAAGCCCATAGTTTGTGTTAGTAGAGCATAAATTTCAGTCAAGGAGTGTCAGGGATGGAGGCTTGAAGAGAGGTAGGAATGGGTTGGACCTGGGGAACTTTGCATTCTAATTTAAGGAGCTGGGTCTTATCTTTGCTAGCAGTGATTCATCTTTTTTCTACTATGCACACATGACCTGTGGTGTTTTGTGTAAAACTCGTCCCCAGGAGTCTGGTTTGCTGAGTTTGTGCCATTCTTGATGCGTAAGTAAACACTATTCCCATTCACTTCCTCTCCAATAAGAATATCAGAAGTATAAGCAAATGAAAATAACATTTTCAGAGGGATAGCCTTATGTCTATTCTAATGTACGTTAAAAAGATAAATTATTTGCAAACCTAGGTATTCTAGCTATTGTTAGGAACGTTACCTGTGATACACCTTCCAACTTTAATCACACATCCATACATTGTCATGTTGAGGCTGAGAGCCACTTACTGCTTTTTCTATACAGCCTGGAGTTATCCCATCTGTTACTGGTTGAAGTGTGATCCCTCAAAATTCATGTATTGATGTCCTAGCCTTCAGTGTCTCAGAATGTGAACTCATTGGAAAATAGGATTGTTACAAATGTAATCAGTTAAAATGAGGTCCTATCTGAGTAGGATGAGCTCCTAATTCAATACGACTGGTGTTTTTATAGAAAAGGAAAAATCTGGACAGGGACAGCATGTAGAGAGAACTCCATGGGAAGGCTGGCGTTGTGCAGCCATCAACCAAAAACCCTCAGAACCTAGGAGGGAGGCCTGGGACAGATATCTAGCACCTTCAGAGAAAGCATGGCCCTGCCCACACCCTGACACCTTGATCTCAGACTTCTGGGCTCCAGAATTGTAAGCCAACAAATTTCTATTGTTTAAGGCATTCAACTTGTAGTACTTTGTTACAGCAGCCTAGCAAACTACTAATGCATCATCTTATCCTCATCCAAGGTTTCAACTGCCATTATAAGCCTACTGTTTTCCAGGAAAGAATTTTCCAAAGTGTGTACCTTCAGAACACTAGTCTCTGAAGAGGATCTACAGAGAAGTGTTTTATGGCCAAGCACCTCCTGGAACTCTGTAACACACTGTAAAAAATTGTCTCTCAGGAGTTCTGCAGCTGAGAACCCAGAATTCCTCCCATATGTGAAAAAGCACAATTTTATTCTAACAGCTTTCGAGAGTTTTGTTCTTTGTATATACAGCTCTAGTGCAATAAACTCCAGTCTTTCACACTTTTATTGTCACTTGATGTAATCAATGCTGATCACAAAGCACTTGATGTCATAAATATGTTTTAAATGCACATTATTTAAAATCTGGACCATTTCAACGCCTTTATGGTAACATGTAATGCTGTTTCTTTTCCTCAAACATGTTTTGCTGATTGCTGCTTTAGAGACATCTTAAGAAACATGACTGGCCGGGCACAGTGGCTCAAGCCTGTAATCCCAGCACTTTGGGAGGCCGAGGCAGGTGGATCACGAGGTCAAGAGATCGAGACCATCCTGGTCAACATGGTGAAACCCCATCTCTACTAAAAATACAAAAAAAATTAGCTGGGCATGGTGGCGCGTGCCTGTATTCCCAGCTACCCGGGAGGCTGAGGCAGGAGAATTGCTTGAACCCAGGAGGCGGAGGTTGCGGTGAGCCAAGATCGCACCGTTGCACTCCAGCCTGGGTAACAAGAGCGAAACTCCATCTCAAAAAAAAAAAAAAAAAAAAGAAGCATGACTTTGAACAGCATGCTGGGTTCTGTACTACAAAATTACGTCTTTGGATCTTCAAAAGCACAATGACATTTACTTAAAGAGTTATTTATTTCTGTAAATAAGTTGGAGATTGGGATAATTTTGGGTGGACACATTACTCCAATTATAGCAGTTCTTCAGTGAATTTTGCTTTATAAGACCTTCATTAAAATAAGCATACTATTGGAAGGAACCTTGAGAGTCAAGTTTTTCTTTCTGCCAGAGAGCACCAACCACTTACTAGTCATTTTGTTCATCATAATTCTAATTATTAACAGGGTAAAAGTCTCAAGTTTTTTCTTGAGAACATTTCGCTTTGTTTTCAATAATGAGAAATTTCCACTAATCAGTATGTTAGCAGTCACTCAGTTCTAGCTAGAGCAAATTGGTGATCATTTCATTTTTTACAGTTCTATTTTCCTGTTTTATTTTCACCAGTTTTAGTGTGGTTGTTTTTAACATGTCTGGGAGATATGTTATATTCTATCTGCTTAAAATGAATGTTACTCGGTTCCACTGCCATATACTGATTTTGTGACAGCGGAATTACCTGCTCTACAAACTTGCTCCAGCCACAAAGATGCAACTTTAGAACAGAATCAACAGGCAAACATGATGACAGAAACACTAAAAAAATGTAGGGTAATAATAATGGATAAATCAGCCAGGGTTTATTCCTTTTGGACATACCTTTTCATTACATCACGTTAATAACTTTTGAGAAGAAATGTTTGTACCAGAAATGTAAGGAGACGCCCATAGGTTTGAATGCTTTGTACTTCACATAAAGGCTTTGGCTCGTGAGGATTTGGGCTTACTGAAGGAAAAATTGTACTCATCAACCATTCTTTCCCTAGATGAGTGAGGCAGCTTTGAGAGAAGTCTAACATTGCCTCACTCATAGTGAAAGAAAGCCAACAAGGACAGAAAATAATTTCTAATTCCCTGCATGCCCCAGTAACTCTATTTTTCTTTGGGTGCTGTGCCTGTAAATATGGATATGTCAAAGTCAATAAAAACAACTGTCATCTAAAACTCTTCATGTTTTATGCACTAGCAATATTGACTATTATTTGGGAAGAAACAGCAGAGCAAAATAAGCTTATGGTAAACTCATAAGAGGTTTAAGTCCAGGTCTAGTTTTTCCTTAATCAAGCATCCTTAGATTACATATTCCTTCCAGTCATTGTATTCTGCCCACAGCGAGCTCACTTTTCTCCTTTCCAATCTAGACAGCATTCAAGGTCTGCAGTGGGGAAGAGACTTGCTTGAGCATATTATCAATTTCTGATCTTTTGGCATGGAGGTGACTTGTACAACGTTTATACTTCTTGGAGTTTAACTTACCTGTTTGACATTCCCTTAAGTCTCTTATGTTCTTTTTTTTTTAATTGCATTTAAGGTTTCAGGGTACATGTGCAGAACATGCAACATAGTTGCATAGGTACACACGTGGCAGTGTGTTTTGCTGCCTTCTTCCCCTTCACCCACATTTGACATTTCTCCCCAGGCTATCCCTCCCCCGCTCCCCCCCCACGCTGTCCCTCCCCTATTCCCCCCAGTAGACCCCAGTGTGTGGTACTCCCTTTCTTGCGTCCATGTGTTCTCATTTTTCATCACCCGCCTATGAGCGAGAATATCAGGTATTTCATTTTCTGTTCTTGTGTCAGCTTGCTGATAATGATGTTCTCCAGATTCATCCATGTCCCTACAAAGGACACGAACTCATCGTTTTTGATTGCTGCATAGTATTCCGTGGTGTATATGTGCCACATCTTCCCAGTCCAGTCTATCATCGATGGGCATTTGGGTTGGTTCCAGGTCTTTGTTATTGTAAACAGTGCTGCAATGAACATTTGTGTACATGTGTCCTTATGGTAGAACGATTTATAGTCCTTTGGCTATATACCCAGTAATGGGATTGCTGGGTCAAATGGAATTTCTATTTTTAGGTCCTTGAGGAATCGCCACACTGTCTTCCACAATGGTTGAACTAATTTACACTCCCACCAACAGCGTAAAAGTGTTCCTATTCCTCCACATCCTCTCCAGCATCTGTTGTCTCCAGATTTTTTAAAGATTGACATTCTAACTGGCGTGAGATAGTATCTCAATGTGGTTTTGATTTGCATCTCTCTAATGACCAGTGATGATGAGCATTTTTTCATATGTTTGTTGGCCTCATGTATGTCTTCTTTTGTAAAGTGTCTATTCATATCCTTTG
>CM052652.1:8257995-8305868 GCA_028533165.1 Leontopithecus rosalia | reverse complement strand
AATATTTCTTCTAACAGTAGCCCCTCTGCTGTACGACTGCTGAGGTCCACTCCAGGCCCTGCTTGTCTGGGGTACACCTGTAGTAGCTGCGGAACAGTGAGGGATGCTACCAGTTTCTTCTGCTGCTATCTTTGTCCCAGAATGATGCCTGCCAAATGTCAGTCTGATCAGTCCTTTTTGAGGTGACTCTTTGGATATACAGGGGTCAGGGAGCTGCTTGAGGAGATGGTCTGTACTTTATTGGAGCTCAAGTGCTGAGCTGTGAGCTCCTTTGTTCATTCAGGGCTGTTAGGCTGGTTTGTTTAGGTCGGCTGCAGCAGAACTCATAAAACCCCCTTTTTTTCCTCAGATGCTCTGTCTCGGGGAGTTAGGGCTTTCTTTATGAGTATCCATTGTGCTGTCCTGCCCAGCTAGGAGGCAGTCTAGTCACTCCTTGCCTGCCGAGGCTCTGCCCTGCTGTCGTGGGCTCCGCTCTGTTGCCTCTGTATTGGCAGAGTCTCTCTGTTATGGTGGGTTGCCTCGACAACAGCAGGCTGTGTCAGCAATGAGAGTATACCTCCGTAGGGGCGGAATGCCTCGGCAATGGCAGACCCCCCTCCCCACCGAGCTGCACCGTCCCAGGCTCAGCTGTGTCCGCAGTGAAACTCTCAACCCTGGGCGTATCAAATTGCTGCCCTGCTTGTCCCTGTGGGGGTGGGATTCGCCGAGCCTGATCACCTGGCTGGCTGCCTTAGAGCCCTTTTATTTTTCTTTTTTTTTCAAGTTGAACGGTTGTCTCTCTCCCAGGTATTTCAATCACCTGCTATTAGGGCACCGGGATCTGTGTGATTTCCCGTGCAGTGACCCACTGCGCCAGCTCAAATGTCACCTCCCGGGAATCTCCTGGTCTGGCTCAGTGTCCAAGTCCCGTTCAATCAGATGGATATGCTACTCTGCCCTCCCAAATCTCAGATTGCCAGTTTAATGGGGCACCCAGACCTGTGCGGCTTGTGCGGAGTGCTGCTGTGCTGCGGCACCAGCTGAAATGGCAGTGCCAGCCAAAACAGCTGCGCCGGTGTCCTGTATCTCTCCTACACCTGGGAATTTCCCTGTTCTGTGGGCAACAAAGATCCGTCTGGAGTCTGCGGCCTAGACTCACCCTCTGCGCCTTCACTGAGAGCTGCAATCCTGAGCTGCTCCTATCCCACCATCAAAAATCGGTTCTAATGATGTCTCTTATGTTCTTTATTCAGTTCTTTGCTTTGCTACAGGGGCAAATTTTAAAGTGTATCCTTTTCTAGTTTAGAGGGTCAGAGGCTTGGCACTGTTTGAAAGTCAGTCATTTCAGCCTGCTACCTGCCTTTCAGGTACTTCTCACAAATTCTCCATTAAAGTGGCCTAGTCAGGGCTGTGTAGGAGAAGGCATGAATCTTACGTTTTTTTTTTTTTTTTTTTTTTGAGACAGGGTCTCACTGTCACCCAGGCTGGAGTGCAGTGGTGTGATCAAAACTCACTGCAGCCTTGACCTCCTGGACTCCAGCGATTCCCTACCTCAGCCTCCCAAGTAGCTGGGATGACAGGCATGCACTGCCACACCCAGCTAAGTTGTACTTTTTCCTAGAGATGAGTTTTACCATGTTGCCCAGGCTCATCTTGAACTTGTGGGCTCAAGCAATTCACTCACTACAGCCCACCAGAGTGTTGGGATTAGAGGCATGAGCCATCATGCCTGGCTGGGAACCTTAACATGCCAGTGGATTCGGGTTGTAATCTTCATTGCTAAAGATGAATACAGCATTTTGTTCATGTTGCCAATCTAACGCCTTTTAAAGAAATATGCAGCACTATGTTATAATGTAGCTCTTTGGAAAACTACCTAGCTTTCATTTTGTACAGGGCAGTGGTAATCTGGATGAATTTTGCAATGAATATGTATTTAGGGGTGTCTGTGTGTGTGTACATGCACACACACACAGACAGACACCCCTAAATACACACACAGACACACACAGGGAGTCCTTGTTGGAAAGAGTGAAAGAAGGAGGAGAGATACAGGAGGGAGAATGAGTAGGATAAAATGGTAACTGCAATAGGAAGTGGAAATTGGGCAAACAAGCTGGGATACATAAAGGAGAAATTCGGGAAATGTGCTCCCGTACAGTTTCCCCAAAACAACTGTATTCGAAATCTGTGTTTCATCATTTTCCCCATTTTCATTATGAAAAATAAATAAAATGAGAACCTGCATACCCTTCATGTAGCTTCACTCGTTTTTATGCTTGTGCCACGTTTGCTTCTTTCTCCATATACACACATTATTTGCTAAGCCATTTGAGAGTAATGATATTTTGCAGACATCATGACATCTCAATTCCAAATACTAACTTCTAAGAATACATTCTCCTACACACAAGAAAACTAACAATAATTTGGTAATATAAAATTCTACACATATCATATTCAAATGTCTCCAAAGATCCTAAAAATGTTATTTCATAGCTGGTTATTATTTTTTGAATTGAGATTTAATCAAAATTTATGTCTTGCATTTAACAGTTGTATCTCTGCAGTATCTTTCCATCCAGATCACCCTCCTGCCCACTGAATTTTTTCTACCCTTGACTTTTTGAGGAGGTCAGGCTAGTTGTCATGTAGAATGCCTCACACTCTGGGTTTATGCAATTGCTTCCATATGATTAGATTAAGGTTAAGCATTTTTGGCAAAAAATATAGGTGATGTTATATAATTTTTATTGTATAACATAATGACCAGATGTCCAACTGTTACTTGATTAAGTTATTGAATGCCAGATCTCTTCATTGTAAAAGTACATGCTCTTCTGGTTATAAGTAATTTATGGGGTAGTACCTTGGGTTCATGTAAAAATTCTGCCTTCAATAACCTTTAACTCAATAGTTTGGCATGCTTGCTGAATCAATTATTACATTGGAGGTTATAAAAATTTCACTTAAAAGTCCTGATTAGCTGATATGCTGCAAGGAAGAATTTCTCTCTCTTTCAACTATTCCTATTGATCTGTGGCATCCCTGTGTTATTCTCTATTAACTTTATCATCTTTGATGCTCCAGTTATGCAAAACATGCCCAGTTGGAGCCTTCAAATGGCAACTACTTTTTATTGTGTTAAAAACTCACATAACTTAAAATGTACCATGTTAACTATATTTTAAGTATACTATATAGTAGTGTTAACTATATACCCATGGATTTTCAGCAAATCTCTAGAACTTTTTCATCTTGCAGAACTGTAACCTATTTCCACTGAACAATAACACTCTTTTTCCCCCACCTCCCAGCCCATGGTAACCACTATTTTAGTTTCTGTTTTTAAGAGTTTGACTACTTAGATACCTCATATAAGTAGAATCATGCCGTATTTACCTTTTTGGGACTGCCTTATTTCACTCATCATGATATGCTGGTGGTTCATCCATGTTGCAGTAGTACGAGAGTTTTCTTCTTTATGTGACTAAATAGTATTCTACTGTATAAACCAATTTTCTTTATCTGCTCATCCATTAATAAACACTTAGGTTGCTTCTACTTCTTGGCTATTGTGAATAATGCTTCCATGAACTTAGGTGTGCTCATATCTATTTGAGATTCTGTTTTCAATTCCTTTGGATAAATATCAAGAAGATAAATTTGTCTATCACATTTTAATTATACTTTTAATTTTTTGAGAAACCTTCATCACGTTTTTCATAGCAGCTGCACCATTTTATATTCCCACCAACAGAATACAACGGTTCCAATTTCTTTACATCCTTACCACCACTTTGATTTTCTGCTTTTTGTATAGTGGCCATTCTAGGGAGTATTAGGTAGTATCTCATTATGGTTTTCATTTGCATTTCCCTGATGCTTAGTGAGATTGAGCATCTTTTAATATTCTTCACTGGTGATTTGTGTAATAATATTTGGAGAAATGTCTAAGTTCTTCAATCACATTTTTGTTTGTTTGTTTGAGAGGGAGTTTTGCTCTGTCTCCAGGCAGGAATACAGCGTCATGATCTCGGCTCACTGCAACCTCTGCTTCCTGGGTTCAAGCGATTCTCCTGCCTCAGCCTCCTGAGTAGCTGGGATTACAGGAATGTGCCACCATGCCTGGCTGATTTTTTTATTTTTAGTAGAGATGGGGTTTCACCATGTTGGCCAGGATGGTCTTCATCATTTGACCTAGTGCTCCAGCCTCCTCGGCCTCCCAAAGGGCTGGGACTACAGGGGTGAGCCACTGCGCCCAGCCCTTCAATCAGTTTTAATCAGATCATTCGTTTGTTGTTGTTGAGTTGTAGCTCTTTGTATATTCTGTATACTAAATTTTTAAATCAGATACATGGTTTGCAAATATTTTCTCCTGTTCCACAGGTTGTGTTTTCTTTGTTTTTTTTTTTTTTTTGAGACGGAGTTTCGCTCTTGTTACCCAGACTGGAGTGCAATGGTGCGATCTCCTTTTTTTCTTTTCTGCTTTCCCCTATATTTTCTTCTAAGCTCAGTGCAACCTCCGCCTCCTGGGTTCAGGCAATTCTCCGGCCTCAGCCTCCCGAGTAGCTGGGATTACAGGCACACGCCACCGGGCCCAGCTAAGTTTTTGTATCTTTAGTAGAGACGGGGTTTCACTATGTTGACCAGGATGGTCTCGATCTGTTGACCTCGTGATCCACCCTCCTCGGCCTCCCAAAGTGCTGGGATTACAGGCTTGAGCCACCGCACCCGGCAGTTGTGTTTTTACTTTATGGATGGTTTCCTCTGCTGTACACAAGCCTTTTAGTTTCATGCAACTTTACTTGTCTATTTTTACTTTTCTTTCTTGTGCTTTTTATGTTATGGTCAGAAAATTATTGCCAAAACCAATGTCTTGAAGCTTTCCCCTATATTTTCTTCTAAGCCTTGTATAGTTATAGGTTTTATTATTGGTTCTTTAATAGATTTTGAGTTAATTTTTGAGTTATATAATGTAAACTAGGGCCCAATTTTATTTGTCTGCATGTGGATATCCAGTTTTCCCAACACCATTTGTTGAAAAGAGTACCCTTTTCCCTTTAGCCTTGGTATAATTGCTTAAGATCATTTGATCATGTTTATGAGTTTATGTCTGGGCTCTCTATTCTGTTCCATTGGTCTCTGTGTCTGTTGTATGCCAGTATCACACTGTTTTGATACTGCAGCTTTTTAATATGTTTTCAAGTCAGGAAATATGAGCCCTCCAACTTTGCTTTTTCTTTCTGAAGAGGGTTTTTACTTCTGGGGGGTCCTTTGTGGTTCCATATAAGTTTTAGAATTTTTTTCTATTTCTGTTAAAAAAATGAGATTTTGACAGAAATTACATTGAATTTGTAGATTTCTTTGGGTAGGATATACATTTTAACAAAATTAAGTCTTCCAATCTGTAAACACAAATGTCTTATTTCATTTAGCGCTGCTGTAAAGGAATACCTGAGGCCAAGTAGTGTATAAATAAAATATTTTTTTCTTTGTCTCATGATTCTGTTGACTGGAAGACTAGGCTTCTAGTGAAGACTTCAGGCTGCTTCCACTTCATGGCAGGTGGCAAATGACAGCCAGCATGTACTGAAGTCTCGTGGTAAAAGTGGAGGCAACAGTGAGATGGGGAGGTGTCAGGCACTTTTTAACAATCAGCTCTCCTGGGAGTTATAGCATGAGGACTCCCTTACTATTGTGAAAGTGGCACCAAAACATTCGTGAGGGATTCACTCCCATGACCCTAACATTTCCCATTAGGCTCCACCTCCAATATTGGGGAATAAACTTCAACATGAGGCTTGGGGATACAGATATCCAGACTATGGCAACAATCCAAACTATAGCAATGGAAGTATTTCCATTTATGTGTGTTTTAAACTTTTTTAAAATAATGTTTTGTAATTTTCAGTGTATAAGCTTTTTTCCTTTTTGGTTCTGTTTATTACTAAGAATTTTATTATTTATGATGCTATTTTAAAGGGTATTTTCTTAAAAAAATTTTTTGGATTGTCCATTGTTAGTGTGTATAAACATGACTCATTTTGTATCTTGCAGAATTGTTTATTAGTCTTACATTTTGTGTGTGTGTGTGTGTGTGTGTGTGTGTGTGTGTGTGTGTGTAGTCTCTAGGAGTTTCTACAGGTAGCATCATGTTTTCTGAAAACAGAGATAATTTTACTTCTTGCTTTTCAATTTGAATGCATTTTTTTCCTTTTTCTTGCTTAATTTCTTTGGCTAGGATTTCCATCACTATGTTGAATATAAGTGGTGAAAGTGAGCATCCTTGCTTTGTTTCCAAACTTAGAGGAAAAGCTTACCATTCTATTTCTAGTTTGTGAAGTGTTTTTTAATTTAAATCATGAAAGGGTATTGAATTTTGTCAAACTATTTTCTGTATGGATTGAGATAATCAGGTAGCTTTTGTCCTTCAATCTGTTAACATGGTATAATATATTGATTTTTTTTTTATGTTGTACCAACTTTGCATGCCAGGAATAAGTCTCACCTGATCATCTTGTAGTAATCCATTTTATGTACTATTGAATTTGGTTTTCTTGTAGTTTGTTGATTACCATTGCATCAATATTCGGTAGAGATATTGATCTATAGTCATCTTTTCTCATAATATTTGTCTGATTTTAATATCAGGGTAATGCCAGCCTCATAAAATAAGTTCGAGAGTGCTTCCCCCTCTTTAATTGCTTGAAGAGTTTGAGAAAGATTGGTGTTAATTCTTCTTTAAATGTTTGGTAGAATTCTTCAGTGAAAGCATCAGATCCGGGCTTTTCTTTGATGGGATTCTTTTCATTACTGATTTACTCTCCTTACTACTTATAGGTTTGTTTAGATTTTCTGTTTCTTCAGGATTCAGTCTTAGGCTGCATATTTCTAGGAACTTATCTGTTTCTTCTATGTTGTCTAAGTTGTTGGTGTGTGATTGTTTATAAAAGTCTCTTATGATTCGGCTTATATAAGTGGCATCAATTTTAATGTCTCTTTTATTTCTCTTTTTATTTTTTTGAGTGTTCTTTCCTTTTCTCTTACTTAGTCTAGGTAGGAGCTTGTCAATTTTGTTTATATTTTCAAATAACCAGCTCAAATCTTGTCACTTTTATAGTTAAATGTTTATGTGTGTGTATATTTTGAAGCAACATCATGGAGGCATCTAGTAGTTCCCATTGCATTTTGGATCATGCTTTCAAAAAATTCTCTTTTACTTTTCTTGAGAAACAGCTTATGGTGGGGACACAGAATCCTAAGATGTATCATGCAAATGTTGAAAAGAAAGTAAATAGCCAAAAGCAAACTGATGCTTAATAAAGAATATAGAGCAGCTGTGTGTGATCAGCCACGTATTAATAATAGCATACCATCTGGAACTTCAGAAAACTGCTAGTTTGCAAGTAGTTTTGGTGGATATTTTGTCTTGTGATTTTTCAAACTTCTCTCACTCTGACTCTTTTTAATCCTATGGAGACTAGCTTTATCTGAACCCAAGCCATCCAATACATGGATTATCAGTTTCCCTTCAGATTTCCTGCCATCACCATCAGTCAAAACCACTGATGTTCCTTGCCGTGTGGTTTCTACAGTTCATATTTGGATTGTGTTATTACTACAGACTCTTTAAGAGTCTATAAAGACTCTTAAAATAACTTTATCTGCTTTGGACACTGCTTTACAGCTTATTTGTGAGATCTTGTTTTCCAACTTTTTTTCAAGACTCTCATGGATCCAAATCGTCCTTTAGTCATCTCATATTGTAACCTTCTCCCAGAACAAACCCTGTCCCTTTTCTATTCCAAGTGTTTGCTTATGATTTGGAAGTTCTGAATAAAGAGCCAGAAACTAAATTGTATGGGGCCTTGAAAGACATGATAAGAACTTTGGACTTTTTTCTGTTTTATATATCATATTACCTACAAATCCTAACACTTATGAAAGAGTAGGTTCTGTGTCATGTCAGCTCTCTCCTTATAAGGGATGTAACAATAGAACAGCAGATAGAAGTCTTTGAAATGAAATATAGTTTGGAAACCTTTAGGACGGAACTACCATGTTAATCACATTTGAATTAGGTTGCATCTGGGCAGCATCCAACAATAATCCATATTCTAAAATATGACACGCTGAATATGGCATTAGTCAAAGTAAAATTGCTGTTTATGATACTTGCTAAAGAAAAAATAAATGATAAAACCAGATGACATATTCAAATCCTTTAATCCTGGGCTCAAGCTACATGTGTGAGTATGTGTTTGCGTATGAAAGTTGGAAAAAAGAAGACTCAATTGAGAAATTGCTGCCCAGTGAACCGTGAAAGAAAAGTCCATATGAAATTCAAATGTTCATAGCAAATATTCACTTTTTTGCTAAGACTGTGCAGAAAATAAAAACAATAAATAAATTATAGTAATAATGTTAACAATTAATAATGTAACCTTAAATAACAATAAATTGATATATCAAAACTGCTAGTAACAAAAAATATTTCAGATGCCAATTGTCTTTCTAATTGCTCTGGTAATATAATTAGCTCCTAGAAGGCAGGGGCAGTGGTTTATAAATTGTAAACTACTGTGTATTTACAAGGAATTATTTATCTTCCCTAGCAATGCCTTGTAAATAACAGGTTCTAAACAAATGTTTTATTTATAATTAAGTGCTTTATATAGCCCTACTGTCTTAGAGATTTGTATAAAATTTGAAAACTAAATTTTATAGATTAAAATCTTTTCTTGGTCCATGGACAATCAGCTTTATAGTTGACTGTGGATTTTGCATTTTATGCTTAATACACATATTACTGTACTTGATACATTGATATGTTTCATTAGTTGTTCTTGTAAATCTCTCCTGTTTTGCCTTTCATGATATTCATATTCCTTAAGTTCTCTACTTATTTTCCTCTGGGCTCCTCTCAGTCAATAACTGCATGGCAGGGACAGTAAGCCAGACTTGTTCCTGACAGACAGGGTACTCTTCTGATTTTGGCTCCAAGACCCCCCTTTAGCCTGGCCAAAATATCTGTAGAACTTCACTGCAGTTTTCTTCTTACCCGGCCTTCCTTCTTTTCCTCTCTTCTGCACAATGTCAGAACATAATGGTCTGCCAGCTCTCCTGACCCCTGTGACTTCCCCTCTATTTCATCCCATAGTCTTTTCAGTGAATTTCTTACACTTGGAATCTCCTCAGAGAACCTGGACTGCTATACATACCCACCTGGAACAGGCAGCCTAGCCCTCGAAGACCAGGAGAGAATACTTACTCTAAGAGTTTTCTTTCAAGAGAAGAAAGGGTCTGATTGGCTAACACATGGCAATTTAATATTCACAAATTTACTAGGCAGATAGATGTGGAGTGAATGAAGCTGATTGAACTGTCTTCAATTAGCCAGTAATTGTACTAATTGAAGACAAAACTGGAGTACTAAAAAAGCATTCCTCCAACAGTGGAGGAACAAATAGAGTAGGCACACACCCTACTCTATTGATGCACGTATTAATGGGAATGCCAGAGTCTACCGATCCCCATTCCCTATAAAACTCCCTGAAGAACAAGCTCAGTATTTCACTGATAATTCCGGGAGCATATTGCAGCCAAAATAGCATTTAATGTAAAGTAATAAGACATATGAGAGAGCAAGCATTATTAAAAAAAAGGAAGAAGAAGAAAATGAAATAGATTATCAGAGGGAGCAAATCTAATTGTGTAGAAAGTAAAAAAAAAATGTTTAACAAGCAAAACAAATACCCTTAATGATAAGAAACAATATCGGTGATGTGGAGCAGAAAAAATTAATATTGAAGAACAACAAATTGGAGATATTGGGTATGAAAGAGAAAATACTTTAAGTGAAAACTTAGATTAAATTGCAAAGTGGATATCATTAAAAACGAATATGTAGAAAGTAAATAAAATCAAGAAATTGAAGGCATAAGAAGGTTGTATAGAGGTGAGAAGTTTGAGGAAAAAGTTAAGAGGAACAAATAAGATGAAAACTATGATAGATTTCCAAAATTAAAAAAATGCTGGTTAAAATATTTTGGAATATAGTACAGA
Organism: Leontopithecus rosalia; assembly: GCA_028533165.1. Taxonomy (NCBI): domain Eukaryota; kingdom Metazoa; phylum Chordata; class Mammalia; order Primates; family Cebidae; genus Leontopithecus; species Leontopithecus rosalia. Next base: position 8,295,821 of record CM052652.1, on the reverse strand, counting down.
AATTATCCAAGATAAAAGAATACATAATCCCAAGCTTGAGTATCAATAAGGATAAGCAAGAACATATTATAGTAAAGTTTAGGAGTCTTGTGAAAAGAAATAGAAATTCAGACAGTTTCCCAGAAAATCCTCTCATTCTTGTTCCCTCCCTACCCCAACTTGAAATTACTTTCAAAAGAAATACTCTAGGAAGAAGAGACATAAATCAAGGAAAAATTAACAAGATATGGGAAGTAAGAGATGACACTAAAAATTTACTATTATATGAATTAAAAATTATAGAAAAACACAAAGAGAAGAAATATCTAAATCACTACCAAATGAGAAATTTTGATGATACCAATGTGGTGTGAGATGAGGGAGAGAGGAAAAGAAAGATGTGAGTAAGCCCATGCTCTGATACCTATGTGGTTCAGGAGCAATACATAGATATTAACAAACTCAAGAAATTGAAAAAAAATCTTAAATATGGTGCTTAATGGATATATATGAGAGCTTAGAAGATTACAAGTAGAATACAAAACTTTCAGATGATGGAATCTAACAAGTATCTTAAGATATAGAAAGTAGAAAATATAAAACAATTTGGTAAAATAGACCTTATCATAGCAAAATGGCCCTCAGTAAAAGTGTTAAATCGAATGATTTGGTTTTTAAAACAGTTCCAGAAATATAGTGTTGTATTTTTTAAATAAGATAATAGGATACTGAAACATTTAATGAAAAAGATGTACTTACTACCAAATTAATACTCCAAATACATCCAGGGCAGCAAAGTAATATTTTTTAAAACCCAGGCAAATAGATTTTACAGGAGAAAATACCATATGAGGCAGAAAAGAATGTTATACTTTCGTCAAAGGCACAATAAAATAAGATAATTGAGTTGCGATAGGCAGAATTTTAAGATGATCCCCACAGTGACCCCATCCTTGTAAAATCCCTTCTCCTTGAGTGTTGTCAGGCTCTGTAACTTCTTTCTAATTAATGGAATATGACAAAGATTAAGGAATTGTGCAGGTGCGATTAAGGCCCATAATTAGTTGACTTTAATCAAAAGGGAGAGATCATTCTGGGTGCATCTGACCAAACAGGTGAACCCATCCAAAGAAGTGCTGGGATGGGAGATTAGCTTCTTGCTTGGGTGAGAACTCCATTTTCCACATGGTCAGGGCATGGAGTGGAAAATCAGCTCCCTCCTGGGCCTGGGTGAGGGGGAGGAGATGGTTTTCTCATTGGTGTTTGGCTAGAGTAGGGAAAGTATTGCCTACAAGGTTTTCTGTAGTTCGGCTTCCTATTTCCCAGTTCCTTGGCTATCAGAAACAGGTTTTCTTGGGGCTTATTCGGGCAGTCTGTTGTCACTTCTTGTTTGGAAGCTACTACACCGCCTCTTCCTGGATGCGTAGGAGGCTGCAAGAAACCCAGGAAACTTGACCGTCAAGTACTGGGGTCCCTAGATGGTTAATCTTTATTTGCCTACCCTTCAGGGTCTTCCTAAGCTTGCCTGTGTTTGCCCAGGGATTTTAGTTGCAAGAGAAAAGATCTGGGAGGAATGAGGCTGTTCCACCTTGGCAGAACTGGAAGTTTCCTAAGCACTGTGATTTTTATTGCTGAGATGTGAATGGTCACCTCATTCCCTTTTCTTTGGTACCTATTGTTGAAGAAGCAGTTTCCAGATCATGTTGACCTATTGATTTTTCAAACGAGAGATATTAGCATTGTTACTTCCAGTTCCTGCTTTCTCCAGAACCCAAAGATGATTCCAATAAAGAAGGGGACTCTGTTGGAAACAAACACAGCATATTACGCTGTACTTAAAATTACCCCTGCTCCCTCTGGTTCTTTCTTACCTTGGAGTGAATTATTTCAAGAGCCTTCTCAACTCTCACACAATGAGACTCAGCTGCCTAGCACGGGGTTTCTGAGCCTTAGCACCATTGATGTTCTAGACCAGATAATTCTTTGTTGAAGCTATGTCGTGAATTTTATGGGATATTTAGCAGCACCCTTGGCCTCTACCCACTAGATGGCAGTAGTAATGTCCCCTCCCCCACTCCCCCGCCACTCCTACTATCCCCAACCCTACAGTTGTAACGGTTTCCAGATGTTTATGAATGTTGGCCAAATTACTGAATGGGAACCATTGGTCTAGGCCATTTGCCAGATATAACCAACATGTTAGTATATCATTCGAGTTCAAAGCATTGTCTCTCTTTAGTGAATTCTGCATATAATAAAAACTCACTTCTGTCTTTACCTTGAATATGTATTCTTACTGATTTGGGTAGAGGCAGAATGTGTTTATTTACAACAGCCCATCTTTTGTTTTTGTAGAGAAGGCACTGTTGTGACTGTGATTAAGTTGTTTATAAAAGTAATTCAATAAATGCAGTGCTCAGTGCAGAATAGAAGGAATGGTTTCGGTACCCAATTCCTTGGGGAAGACCTTCTTTGAGAAATCTATACAGCCTGGGAGTTAGTGAAAATAATGATCTCCTTCATTAGGGGTAGACCTAATTGAAGAAGAAAATAGAAAATTTTATTTCTTTTATTTTTTTCATTGAGTTTCTCTCTCCATGCCCAGTATACGCACAAGATGGAAAGAGGAGATTTGTGTACAGAGCTGTAGCTTGATTCCTGGGAACCCCAGAGGCCTCTAGTAATTCCTTCTGCCTTTGCTGTTTTCTTTGTAAATTGAATATTTTTTTAACACTTGGAAAGTTTTTTTTTGTGGAATTTCATTTTATCTTCCATAGAATTCTCTGCATACTTATCAGGTATCCTAAAACAAAACATCATGCTAAATCAATGTGCTTAAATTGAATAAAAGATAATATGCTTAAAATGAATATGAAACCACAAACAACTCATTCTGTTCATGGCTTCATATTCATTTTAAGCATACTGACATGTCCAAATTGATTTTTAAAGTGAAACACAACATATTGAAGCACAGGTTGCAGGTTCTGTAGCTAGAAGACTTGTCAAACAAAATCTGCAATGGACATGTTAACCAGACAAGGAGAATTTTATTCAAGACTATTGCAATAGGGGGAACTACTGAAACAAAAGGAAAACTAGCATAGAAACAGAAAACCAAATACTGTGTGTTCTCACTTACAAGTGGGAGCTGAACAATGAGAACACAGGATACCAAGAGGGAAACAACAGACACTGGGGCCTCCATGAGGCTAGAGGGTGGGAGGAGGGAGAGGAGCAGAAAAAGAATTAATGAGTACTAGGCTTAGTACCTGGGTCACAAAATAATCTGCACAATGAACCCCTGGGACATGAGTTTACTATATAACACACCTGCATATGTGACCCTGAACCTAAAAACATAATAAAAAGAAACAAAAGGCAAGAGAATTTTCCAGCAATGGAGTGGGTGGAAAAGTCCTGGATGACATCAGGAGGGAGGTGGTCAGTGTGGTTGTCTTTGCTAATCATTGCTTATTGAAGTCAGGCTTCTGGAGACTAGGGTCCTATCATTATTGATGATTACATTTCAAAAGGATGACCTTCAGGTCCTAGAGGAAGACATTCCTGGCTTGTAAAACTGACAAGCCAAAGATTTACATGTCAAAAGGGCATAGAAAGAATTCATACAAGTTTTCTAAGGTAAATGCTTTAAGAAAAGGGAGGTTAGGGGCCAGTAATCAGGAAGAAATCTGTTATTTCCCTTTAATGCTTTAAGAAATGGGAGGTCAGGGGCCAGTAATCAGAAAGAAATCTTAATATTTACCTTAGAAAGACTATTGCAATAGGGAGAACTACTGAAACAAAAGGAAAACTAGCATACGAACAGAAAACCAAATACTGTGTGTTCTCACTTACAAGTGGGAGCTGAACGATGAGAAAAGTTTAGTGAAACTAAGGAAAAGTTTCACTAAAAGTTTAGTGTCTAAAAGTTTAGTGAAACTAAGGGAAATATTAAGGCCATCTTGGTCAGAGTAACAATGGGGTGGAGAGAGGAAAACCCTATTATAATACTGAACAGGAATCATATGAAGTAGATACTTGTATTGCTTTTTTTTTAGACAGAGAAATTAAGTTTTAGAGAGATTAAGAACCTTAAGTTACATGACCAGTAAGTAGAGCAGTCAGTATTCGCATCCAAGTGTCTCAGATTTTATTGTACAAGGTGGATCATCTTGAGGGACTTCTCTTCCGGGTCCGCGAGGGGTGTGGTTTCAAAGGCCAGAGTTTCCCCTGCTCCATCCGGGAACCGAGGGGTTTTAAATGTAAGGTTATTTGTCTGATTTTCATTCACGTGGGGTAGGTAGGAAAAGCCAGGTGAGGCTCCTTTGTCTCAAAAATCTCACCAAAAGCTCTGGGAGGAGGGGGCTTTGTAACTCACGGCTGTGGACCAAGTAGCCAATGTGGTGTTAGAGTCAAAGATCAATCACTCCAGAGGAAGTTTGAAAGAACTCCTCTCATTGGACGAGAACATTAATGGGACAGGAATAACTCAAGGGTTAAAACTTCCACTGCTCCTTACCTGAACGGATTGCCTGCTCTGGGATCCCTGCCCACAACAGCGTGGGAACTGTCTCTCTTTCTCTTTCTCTTTTTCTCTTTCTCTTTTGCTTTCTCTTTCTCTTTCTTTCTTTTTCTATTTCTCTTTCTTTCTCTTTTTCTCTGTTTCTCTTTCTCTTTCTTTTTTCTCTTTCTCTTTCTCTTTTTCTGTTTCTGTTTCTCTTCCTTTTTTCTCTCTTTCTCTTTCTCTTTTTCTGTTTCTCTTTCTCTTTCTTTTTTCTCTTTCTCTTTCTGTTTCTTTCTTTTCTCTTTCTCTTTTTCTGTTTCTCTTTCTCTTTTTTCTCTTTCTCTTTCTCTTTCTTTCTCTTTTCTCTTTCTCTTTCTGTTTCTGTTTCTCTTTCTCTTTTCTCTTTCTTTTTCTTTCACTTTCTCTTTCTCTCTTTTTCTCTGTCTAATAAATCACTCTCCTGCAAAACTCTTTGGGTTCACGATATTTATTCCAATGGCAAACTCACCGCTCCTCCAGGGCCCCTTTCCTCATTCTTTGGGGCAAGAAAGGCCAGTAACCTCTTTGGAACTGGGAGCTGGATGCACTACCCCGGTTACAATAATAAATCTTATGCATATACATATAGAAAAATAATCCCATCTTTGTTTTCTCATCTAAGTATAATGGATAATTCCTAGATATTATATACATATGTATGTATTCACACTCACTTTTCATTACTTTTTTTTTTAACATTTCTTGGTAATCTCCCTTCATACGGAATACATTGGTTGAGTATTTGTGAATACTTACAAAATATGCTCCTATCCAATACAATCTATTATCAACATCTAAGATATTGTATTTTCTCACACTATAGATCAGGAAAAGAAGACAGTGACTTCAATTGAAAACAAATGCTCTGATAATGTAAGCATGAGTCTCATAATTAGCCTTTTGTAGACATTCAACGATGATTGCTCACAGCAGTGCATGCCACAGAAACTCACATAATAGCATGGATTTCAAGCAAGAAAATCTAATTATACCTCCAGGCAAAATGCTTAAAATAGGACTGACATATGTATTTCATCTAAGGGTTACTATTGTATTTCAAGGGGCAAATGAAAAAAAAGTGCAGCCAACATTAAGAAAAATTTCCCACAGGTGTTCTAGAATAAGCTGTTTACACATTTTAATTTTGCCTTTTCATGGTTATTTAGATAGAAATAAAGTGAGAGAAAAGCAAAGAACTTCACTATAATCACATGCCAAGTCTAATTCGTATCACGGTATCACCTAGTTTGGAAAGAATATCATAACCAGAGACAGCTGTGTTTGCCCAACATACTATTCCTAACAATGTCCTGAATTGTAAGTAGTATAAAAGCATATAATTTCTACAAATATTTTAACGGAACCTCAATAATTAAGGATACCTTTGGCATTTTAGCTGGTGATAAACAGCTAAAAGTTATTTCTGTCTGATTTTAGATAGATGCATCCAGAACACACCATTTTTCAAAAGTTGCTTTTGCTATATCTAAATTAACTTTTATATTTATTTCTATTTTAGGGTCAGTCATTACATAGATCTTTTCTACCTTTGAAAGGAAATTCTCCACTTAATCCATTTTGTTAGTTCATAATGCTTTAATGAAACGGCTGCAGTTTTGATGTTTTTGAGTGACCATACCCCATTTTTGTGTATTTCCTTTGACGATAAACATTAGGGGTATGGGGCCTGTAGCTTTTTCCATTCTTTGATCTAGTCAGTTAAGAGCTTTCATACTCATAAACTGTGGCAAAGTGCTGCTCAAGAGCTGCCAAGTCCCCAGGCTCAGATTAGATGCCATTGTCTTAGAGCTCACGAGAGAGGAAAAGCAGAGGAGCTCTGAGCCAGGGAAGAAGCACAGAAGCTGGACGACAAGCTGGCTGTTGAGTCATTAGCAATACGGGGACACCCATAATAAATAAAGGAATAAGATGGGATACATCTAATCTCAGAGGATTAGCTCGTAGTGAAATCTTGTTTGCACTTTCTGTTAAAACATATGCTGTTGCCTTTTAGAAATAAAGTTGATTTTAATAATGCTGATATTATGGAGAAGACTGGATACAGAGAGAGAGGAGAAGGAAAACTTCACTTTCCCCAGCAACAGCTTTCATGTTCATAAAATAAAGAATTATGTTGGAGTCGCTACAAAACCACCTCTAGTGTCCAAGTTTTATAATTCCGTGTCTGTAATAATTTCTGCTTATGTACAAAGGTACATCTTATAAGGAATGGATAAAGTCAGAATCTGAGCTCTGATTTTCTTGGCATGTTTATTTTTCTCACTCTACTTCTGTTTTACTGCAAATTTCCCTACTTTATATCTCAGTCTTTCCAAATACAGAACAAACCTTCCATTTCCTCATCAGTCCTGGCACTGAAGAAGATTACTGCACTCAGAAAATTCTGTCTTACTGCTCTCCTTCCGGAAGGAACTCTGCAGTGAACGTCACTTAGCCTGTGCCTCCGTGAACGTCTGCAATACTGCTATTCTTTAAAGTCTTGCTAACAGTATGATTGAGGAATCATTTAAATGTAAATACTGCATATATAAATGGTGCTCAATGTGGACTTGTCATTGTCCACAGACAGATGCACACAAAATTCCGCTATCATTTTTACAATGAAAATAAAAGACAAAGAAAATAGAAACCACAGAAGTGCCACATTTGTAAAGATGCTGACCTCAGACGGTCTGCCTGCTTAGGCCTCCCAAAGTGCTGGGATTACAGGCCAGCCTGACCAACATGGTGAAACCCCATCTCTACTAAAAATACAAAAATTAGCCAGGTGTAGTGGCACATGCCTATAATCCCAGTTGCTTAGGAGGCTGAGGCAGGAGTATTGCTTGAACCTGGGAGGTGGAGGTTGCAGTGAGCCGAGATCACGCCCCTGCACCCCAGCCTGGCAACAGAGCGAGACTCTGTCTCAAGAAAAAAAAAATAGAATGCTTAGCTTTGTACTGTTTTAAATAAATAATTTGCTAATTTTATTACTATGTTTCCGTCAATTTTATCTGGCTTTTACTTATTTTAGCATTTGGTATCTGAGTTCAGTGTTAATCTGAGTACAGGCTACAGTGTGGAATCAATTTGGCATCTTTAGTTTGGCTAAAGGGCACATATATGTTGAGTGTTTATTTGGAGTTTGCTATGGTTTAAATGTTTGTCCCCTCCAAAACTCATGTTGAAACGTAATCCCCAATGTGGCAGAATTAAGACATGGGATTTTGAGGAGGTGATTCCTGGATTAATGGATTGATGGGCTATTATGGGAGTAGGCCTGGTGGCTTTTTAATAAATAGAATATAAACCAGAGCTGACATGCTCAGCCTCCTTCCCAGGTGATGTCCTGTGCTGTCTTGGGATTCTGCAGAGCCCCCAATAGCAAGAAGACCCTCACCAGGTGTGGTCCCTCAGCCTTGGACTCCTCAGCCTCCATAACTGTAAGAAATAAATTTATTTTCTTTATAAATTACCCATTTTTAGGTATTCTGCTGTGAGCAACAGAAAGCAGACTGAGACAGGGTTCATTGACTCCGATGTGTATGTTTCTTCTTTTTTATCATTGTTCATATTGTGAAAAGAGCAGCTCTTTCCTGAGTACTATTCTATATGAACAAGGGAACTATTCATGTATTTTTGTCATGACTTTGCCATTTTGGCTTGGCTCAGGGAATTCGTGTATTATTTTTGAATTGCCTTTCTTTTCACTACTTTCCTGAAATTTCAGCAACTTCTTATTTAGAAATTAGAATAGGGCATAAATCAACACTGTGAAATAAATTTGAAAGAATAACTTAGGCTCATAAATCAATATCAATGCTACCCATGAAATAAATTTAAAAGAATAACAGATTTAGTGTGGAAATATTCTCTGTCTCCCTCTGTCCCAACCAAGGAAGTTGTCAAATCCTCGTTTCCATCCATCTCCTCTGTTCTGTTCCAACGCCTCTCTCAGGTTTCCTTTGCCTGTTGTTTAGGTTAGTATAGTGAATAGCCAAGCTATTTCTGATTTCAATTATTTCCCTTCCCATTCATTCTAGAAGCTGTCAGATTAATGCTTCTGGATATCTCTGACTTACTAGAAAACCATCAATGGCTCACCTTGCAAAATAAATAAAATCTATACAATTTAGCCCAATATTGCAGACCCAAATTTGTCTTTTACATTTGTTTTCTCTCACTCTCCTCCTTCAGATTTCTACTGCACCAGAGAAGCCAGATAATTATGATATCTCTGCACACTTTTTATACTTTCTACCTTCATTACTTTGTTCAACTTCTTTCCTTCCTCTGGAAAACCTGTCTCCTCCCGGAACTGTTTCCTCAAATCATAACTACACTGGGTCCAGATCACATACAGTCCCTGAAACTGGCTATGATTTTTCAAATTTCTGCTCTTCTTTTGTGGCTTTAATGATATGTTGCTTCATGGCACCCAGCACTTCCTGTATTCCATATTAATGATTTGTGTACATGAGGACTTTCTTCTGGGAGACTATAGCTAATTGAAAATAGATAGGAGACTTTTTAATTTTGTATTCGTAGTTAAGAAATACTTATTTTCTTTCCTAAAGCGCCCAAATACTCAATAAATAGCTGATAGATGACTGAATCTCTTTGAGTAGATGGATAAAAAAATGAGGGAGGGCATTTTTAAATAGAATTTGAGGATGTTTTGAGCTGTTTGTCTTGTTTTTATCTCTGAAACAGTTACGAGATTGTTGCTGCTGGGAAAGAAGAAGGATAATGGAGAAAAAAATCTTAAGCAATACATGAGCAATTGTAAGAACAGATGTAGCTTGTGGCCACATTATATTTAATAACAGTAAATTCTGCTTTCCAGTGCGGTTAGGGAAGAGTTGGAAACTGAAATAGGCCGGGTCAACTCAGTATGTACTTTTTTTTCTAACAGCATTTTGCTTATCAAGCTCAGAATTTGAGGTAATGCATAGTAGAAAAAGCCTGTAAGTTTAATCCAAAAACTGTTTTGCTATACTTAAAAAATAGCATTTGTAAAGGCTTAAAATAATCACAGACAAATAATGCAGGGGAATACAGTATACAGCCAGGGGCCAAAATAATATAAATGATTTCATTTAAAAAAAACCCTCACAATTGTGGAATAGACACTGGATGCTGAATTTGACAGTGTGAGTCTATACCACTGTATTCTCTGTACATACTTACAAAATGATCAGTATATAATGAGCCGTTCAGATCAGGCTGAGTCCGGTGAAATGATCATCATTAGGAATTTGCTTTCTTAATGATAATAAGGAAAATAAGGAAAGCAAATTCCTAATGATAATAATTTAACCTGGCTCACTAATGATCTCTTCTGGAGAATTGAGTTAATATTTGATAACTTGTACCTCACTTCTTTTCTTTTTTTTCTTTTTCTTTTGAGACAGAGACTTGCTCTATAACCCAGGCTGGAGTGCAGTGGCATGATCTCAGCTCACTGCAACCTCCGCTTCCCGGATTCAAGTGATTCTCCTGCCTCAGTCTCCCGAGTAGCTGGGATTACAGGCGCCTGCCACCACTGGCAGCTGATTTTTATATTTTTAGTAGACATGGTGTTTCACCATGTTAGCCAGGCTGGTCTTGAACTCCTGACCTTAGGTGAGCCACTTGCCTCAGCCTCCCAGAGTGCTGGGATTACAGGTATGAGCCACCGTGCCCGGCCCTGTCTCACTGTTTCTACCCAAGACAGTAAACAAGTTGAGCATCCCAAATCTAAATGGAAACACTCCGGAATCTGTGACTTTTGAGTGCCAACATGCTGCTCAAAGGAAATGCTCATTTGAACATCTGTGATTGCAGATTTCTGCATTTGGGATGCTCAACCAGTGTAATGCAAGTATTTCAAAATCTGAAAAATCATCCAATATCTGAACTACTTCTGGTCCCAAGCATTTCATGTAAGGAATATTCAACTAGTATTTTATTTAAATTGATTTCCCTTATGGATTTGTGTGTGTGTAGCTTAGGGAAACAATGGCTGTTAATAGAGGAAGGAGGAGAATTTCTTGGTCATTCATTTCAAATAAACCATTTTGTGACCCCAACTCTTCCTGCCATAAGAGTGAGTAAGTTTCTAGGAAGCCTTTTTCAGATTTAGTGTTTTACCTACAAAAACATCACAGGAGATGATTGCAAAATGATTCGCATTTATGCAAATGGGTATAATAGCTATGCCATTTTGAGAACCAGAATCAATCCACTATACATTTTTTAAAAATCCACATTTACTGACCAGTGTGTGTTAAGAACTGTGCTATGCTATAGCAGGCATATGAACTCAACTGATCCTCAAATGATTCTGCATTTTCACTTTTATTTTAAAAACACAGGCTCTCAGGATGGAAAGTAATAAGAAAAGGGTAATTTTGTTATTATTAATACTGTAGAGTATATATGGTTTTCCTCATTCATATTTTTTTTGATTTTGGATGAATTTGATCCAGTGGGATAGGCAGGACAGAAATTTTGCAAATTAGGAAGATAAGGGAGAGATGCTAGTTTGTTGCCCAAGTTTGTCGAGTGGGTGAATGACTGAACCTGCAAACATAAATCCTTCGATGATTCAACAGTCCTCATTTCTCAATCACAACAAAGTGGTTAAAACCACATTAAATACAAGGAGACAAAAGTCAAAATTTGAAGACGAAAGCCTGGATAAAGGCATCCCCACCATGAGTAAAGCTTGTCCCTGGATTGGGCTTCTTTGGAGATGATGCTGATACTTACTCCTGTTTATTTTTTATTATTTATTTATTTATTTATTTATTTTGAGACAGAGTTTTGCTCTTGTTACCCAGGCTGGAGTGCAATGGCGCGATCTCAGCTCACCGCAACCTCCGCCTCCTGGGTTCAAGCAATTCTCCTGCCTCAGCCTTCCGAGTAGCTGGGATTACAGGCACGCACCTTTGCCCAGCTAATTTTTTGTATTTTGAGTAGAGACGGGGTTTCACCATGTTGACCAGGATGGTCTCGATCTTTTGACCTCGTGGTCCACCCACCTCAGCCTCCCAAAGTGCTGGGATTACAGGCATGAGCCACCGTGCCCGGCCTCCTGTTTAATATAATATTATATATATGGATAATATTGCTATATAGGTATAATATACTAGGTGCTTTCTCTATAATACTAGATATGTCCATCAAAAATCAGGTCAGCCCTTGAACTTTGTGCTTTGGGTCTGTGTACTATACCTTAAGAGGAACACAGGGCATGGAGGGTCATCCAGAGTGGAGCAGCCAGCTTCATGAAAGAGACTTTGATCTGAATCTTGATCATATTTGACAATGTTGGAGTGACTGAGAAAGTTCAGCCAGAGGAATGGAAAGCTTTGCTGGGAAGAATCGGCATCGGGTGGACTGTGTAGATTCATTCTCCAAGCTTTACAGGAAGGCCTGGGGCAAATCGTTGGAGACTATGGGGAATTAGCTCATTTTAACCCAAGAGTGACTAAAATATTTTAATGGCTCAGAAGTGAAAGAGGCCTTGTGAGGTAACAAGGGAAGGCTAAACTTTATTAACAGCTACTCTAGCAAGTGGTATCATGGCAGGTTATTACTAGTACCGAAGCAATACTAACTGAAAACTACAGACGTTTATTTACACTTAGTGTGAATCAGATTCAACGGGATTAAGTAATTTGCTCAAACACACAGCTAGCAAATAACTGTCAGTCTTTTGTACTAATTGTGAGATTGTACTAGACGACACCTTCAACAATAAGGCATTGTAACTCCATGAAAACGCTGCCTTACTTTAATGCCTTGTGAAGAATGAATCTAAATGGAACCCAGGGGTCTGACAAGTAAGTAGGATGCTATTGACAATGAAACACTGACTCTTTCACAAACCAAAGAGAGGGATAAGCACGGCTTGGAGAAACTAACAAGAACAAGAATGAAATGATCACCGTCTGCCTCATTCCCCAAAACACAAAGTGAGAGAAGGCACAAAATCAGAAAGGGTCACTTTTGAATCGTGGGGCTAGTTTTAAGTAGAAAAGATATTCAACACAAAGTTTAGTAAATGAAGAATGGACAAGGAGAAACACACAGCTAAATAGAAAATAAGAAAAGGGAAAAACTGGAAAAATATCTCAGGTACATCTACTTAAGATTTGGCTTCTGATAGTTCTTTAAAGAGGATGAAATATCAGGAGAATGATCCCTGCACCAGGCTGAGATGCAAGAGACCTTGGCTTTTGTCCCTGATAAAAGTTGGCAAAATGTCTCATCTGATTCGTGATTATGTCTCTGCACTGACTCTGGTCCCGCACGCAGACTCTCCCTCAGGCCCATTTCCATCTTCTTCTTTGTGTACCCCAGCAATGGATTCCATTGTGTAACCCTGAGGCAGCGATTTTGGTTTTCAACCTGAAGGTTCAGATGATTTAGCCAAAGAGTAAGTCAGTCCCTGAGAGAAATAACAACACAAGGTTATCAGAGCTGTGTATGCTGTGACTCTCAGATGTCTGAAGGCTATCATGTGAAACCTGGCTGTTAATGGAAAGAATTAGCACATAGTCACAGCTACTTATAACATTGACTTAAAGTAACAGAGTCTTTGACAAAACAGTTTTATTTCCTTACCAAGTAAAAATTGGAGAGAGCAATTCTACTCAGCTGTTAGATACGCAGGCGATTTCATCATGTGCTGCACCATCTCTCCAGTGCTGTCCTCATCCTTGTGGTTTTCCAGGGCTTGTCACCACATCCATTTTCCAGGTAGCAGGATGGAGCAAGGAAAAGGAGATGATACATCGCTTCCATTTTAAGTTTCAGACATCTCATTAGCCAGAACTTGGTCACATGCCACATCCATCTGCAAGGTAAACAGAAATAGAGTCTCCATCCTGAGTGGTCATGTGATCCAGATAAAAACTCTATTACTATGAAAGGAAGGAATGGACTAATGAGGGTAAACAAGTGTCTTCATGGAAACGTGGCCACCCATGCATCAGCACACACTCCCTGCACCTCTCTCTTTTCACCACTGTAATTTTCAATAAAACCACACTCCAGTCATTTGTTAAAAAGTGCATGTTAGTATTCTCACTATACAGACATCCTCAGTGTTTCATTTGGCCAATTCATTAAAGTCAGCATTTGGGGCAGGCCATATGGGTGTGTTTAGCTGCAGTGAATCAGTCATTCTGAGTAAAGGAAATGTCTTTGGAAGGACATTGCTGAGAGAGCCCAGTGTGGGCTTGAAGTGATGAATGCTTTGTTTTGCAGAGTACATTAGACCAGGTCATTCTGGGGGTGAAGGAGTAAGGTGGGAAAATCAGATACTCTAATTAGAGAGCTGATGATGGATTAAACATTTTCAATAGTTCTCTCAAATAGGCAGAGAGAAAGGGCTTTTCACGATACAATCAGGAACTAACACAGTCCCAATGGCAACTGATAATGATTAAACTGACTGGGGAATGATTCGGAGACATAAAAGGGAATATATAAAAATATTGGAAAGAAGCATCCATCATTAACTAGGGGAAAAACCTGAAAACCATGGCAATAATAAAAATGAGAAAAAACAAGTGCTTTACTAAAGAGTCTGAGGTTGGCACAGATACCAAAGTATTCTCCAGAAATTTCAACCCAGTAGGATGCACTGATGAAATGATATTCCATCCCATACCTTTCACAGTGTTTTAAGGTTCTCTTATTTCCACATTAAAAAATAAGAAATTGAAAATGTTCAAAACAACTGTTCACCCTGAATCTAGTCAGATTTTTGGCAATTATATTCAGCAATGTTTTTAGGAGAATGTTATATTTCACTATGATATCAAAAGCTGGAGATTATTTAAATTCTTCTTGGCTCAATCCCTTATACCTCTGAATTTTTAGAAAGAGCCCTTTTTCTTGCCAGTGAAAGCACCTGAGAAAATAAGGCCCTTTGATTTTTTTATATGGGCCTATCCAAATACTCTGCTGCACATGACATTTTTAAAAATTTGAGTTCACTAAAAAGGAACTTTACAAATTCACACAAAGATAGCTTTCATTGCTTGTACATTCATATATATACATCACATACCTATGTCTGTGTGCATGGCGCAGATGCCATACAAGAGAGAAACTTACCTCATTGTTTAATGATTATTTTCACACAAACTTTGCTAAAAATCCATAAAAGTGCTGATTTTACAGATTGTCTAATGAGTTGATTTTTGTTTGAATTATAGAAAGCAATTAAGTCTGCTGTGACATTTGAAGAAAACCAGCAGGCTTTTCTTCTCAGATGTTTTCAGTTTTAAAGTCCAAAGAACTCAGATGAGGACTGTCTTTGTCTCCAGCTATGTGTATTTTAAATAAGCTGTTAAGTAAATATTTTTTTGTGATGAGATTTTCTAATAAGCACTAATTAAGATTTTCTTATTTTTTCTTAAATGATGACAGAAACAACTCATTTCAATTCTACTTCTGTTTAACTCTGTATGTATGAAACACATTTAAAAAATGTTCTTTAAGGCATAAGTATTTGTTATCAGCATTTTATTATTTATACATCTTTTTGGTCAAAATTTTAGAACAGTGGCCACATAATTTTTTGGAGTAAAGCAGTGGTCTATTTTTTCTAAAAGTCATTTGAGGGTTCACTGTGGATAATAATATATTTCTGGAAGCACTCAGCTAGAAAAAAAGAAGTTAAAGCAATTCCAAATTTTGACTAGCATTTTTAAAATATAAGAACATAATTTCCCAGGGAAACAATGAAAGCAACGAATAGTAATGTCATTTAGAAAAAATCCAATAGAGAACTTCCGAAAGCATTTAAATGACCAGAATCAACTTTGAAATATGTGATTTAACTAAATCTGTTTTACCTTAAAAATGAACCAAGTTAGTATGATATAATTTATGAGTAAAATTTGCTGAAATCTTGAGCTTTATGTAATAAGACTTTGAGAGTGCATGAGAATCAGGCAGCAAGAATGAATAAGCTGTGAAAAAGCAAAGCCTCGTTTTTGTAGATCAATTTGCTTTATGGGCCACAAAAAAATGCTTTCAGAAAATATTCTGACATTATTAACAAGAATGCTTTAGGAATAGAGATTTTGATCTGCTGCCTTCATACTTACCAAATCAACCACTTGCAATGCTGTGTTGAGAAGCAGTCAAAATAAGCTGAGATTAGGGGCCTTAATGACTGGCTCACTCCCTTTTCTTCTTTTTGGCCCTCTGAAATCACTAGTATATACAAACAGAAACTTAGAAAAGAAATCTCTCTTGTGAGAGTCAAATACAGTGTTGCCCAACAAATGCAGTGACCTCACCTCCTCGATTTTCAGAAAGTCCTCTGATCACCTCTGCTCACAAGCACTCCTTTGGGAGGAGTGGCTCTCCTGACACCTAGGCAGGGAGCAGGCCATATTCCGCAAATGCTAGTTCTTTCTTGTTACAAATATTAAAAACACAATGCCCACCTATATTAGTCTGTTTTCATGCTGCTGTAAAGACATACCTGAGGTGCGATGATTTATAAGGAAAAGGAAGTTTAATTAACTCACAGTTCTACGTGGCTGGGGAGGCATCACAATCATGGCAGAAGGTGAAAGGCACTTCTCACATGGCAACAGACAGGAGAAAAGAGTTTGTGCAGGGAATCTGCCCTTTATAAAACCATCAGATCTCATGAGAGTTATCCCCTATTATGAGAACAACACAGGAAAGACCCATCACCACGATTAAATTGCCTCCCACTGGGTCACCCCCACAACACATGGGAATTCAAGATGTGATTTGGGTGGGGACACAGCCAAACCATATCACCATCCTTACATAAATTTGCCATTGAAATGCTGATTCTTTGGTCAAAATGACCTAATATTACCTTTTCCCCTTAGTCTTGATTTTGAAATAAGTCCTATGAATCTGTAAGTTATTAGTTCTTTACTTGAGAGCCACCTGCTTATTTCCTGATTACAGAATAAGGCAGTAAAAATATACAGGATGGAATCCCCTCAAAGACAATGCCTCTGGAGAGAGATCCAGCAACAATGCCTCTGGAGAGAGATCCAGCAACTAACTCACAGGGATGGGCCAACCAGTTCAGGGTAGGCTGCATTTGTGGAAAACTACTCTAACCAGAAGAACTTCACTCCAAACATACTGATAATTAATGTGACATGTTTGAAATAAGAAAGAGAATGCAATTCTGTAAGGTGATAATATTAGCAAACTGGTTTTTAGAGCATTTGTGGAAAACTACTCTAACCAGAAGAACTTCACTCCAAACATACTGATAATTAATGTGACATGTTTGAAATAAGAAAGAGAATGCAATTCTGTAAGGTGATAATATTAGCAAACTGGTTTTTAGAGAAAGAATGTGCGCTCTAGCTCCTTTGGAGGGAGTTGCTTAACAGTTTCCAGTATCTGAAGTCAAAGTGGGGATGCCCTGTTCTGATCCTGATCCCCCTCTGTTGCAGCTGATCACTGTCAGCCAGGAGCAGCCTGTGTGTTCTGTGTGTGCGAGGACAGGAAAAGTGTTCAAAAACACAGCCATAAGGTAATAGAATATCTCTGTCAAAAAAGAAGCAGGGTCATTTAGGATCGGAAACATTTGAGCTGTAGAAACTGTTGAAAAACTAAAGGATGCTTTTTTATTTGAGGTACCATTCTTTTGTTGTCCTTCAAACAGAATGGAAAATAGACACCTACGTGGGCATGCACACACACACTCTCACAGGCATGCATGTAGACACACATTTTTGCCCTCTCACCAGAAAAAAATGTATTAGAGAATAATGCAAACAGGCAAGGAACAAGCAGAGCTTAGACAAGACATTCATTAATTGTTACAAAGGGATTTGTGTCTACTCATTGCCAAATGACTGGAATGTGCAAAAATGGAAACTTGGGAATTAAAAAACCCCAAACATCAAAACACCAAAACCCACCTCCCACTCCACTGATCAACAAACAGTGCACTTAACAGCTCAACACCCTACCCCCACCAAAAAAAAAAAAAACAACCTTTGACTCGGAAGCCTCCTTTTATCTTTACCTTTGAACATGGAAAAACAATGGGCTTTGCTGTTTTACTGGTGTTTAAGTCCCACTCACCGGTCCTTACTTAGGGATGGGGATGCTCCTGCAATTTTAATGTCCTCACGTAATTAGGTTTTTGGCAATTGCTCCTGCACTTTCTGTTTTAGCCAGCTGGGCAGGGTTTCTACATTCTATTTGCCTCCTTTAGAGAAGAGAAAATTTCTGCAAATTATTTTCTGCTTATCCCGTGGTAAGGTAAGTCACTTCCTTTAATGCTGAAACTTCTGATTTGAAAATGAAGTGAAAGTGAGTGTGAATAACGATATGACATCAATGTTTTAGAGATTGGGGGAATATTCCCCTTGATCAATGACTGATTTAAAGATGTGAAGAGTCCTATGTGGGGAAAATCAGGTCCTGGTCCAAACTTCCCTTCTTTTCCAGATGGTTTGGCTGTGGCACATGCTGTCTGATTTAGAAGTTTCTCTTAATCCTGGGAAAAACCGTAAGTGATACAACCAGGGCAGATCTAAAGACGTAAGAATGGTGAGTAACTTTATTTTTTCATCATCCTGCCCACTATCCTGACCACCTCTTCACACACACACACACACACACACACACACACAAGATTAGCTGACCACTTTGACCACTTTTTTTCATTCAAAATGAATCACTGAATTCCATAGATTAACTGTGAATTCTTAATATCTAAGGCTGCCTTCATTGAATAGACAGTTTTTTAAGGAAAAATTGGCACTCAATCAAGCAATAAAATGGTAGTATTAAGGACCCTTTAAGAATTAGGATCAAGGAAACAATGCTCCATTATTTCATCATTTAAATTTCTTGGGGGTTTTTGGGAATGTATGAGTGAGTTTACACCCACTTTCATTTTATTTTCAAATCAGAAGGTTGAGCCTTGCAAAGAGGTAGTGACTTAACTCATACAATGAGCTTCCCGAAAAAGGTGTGGTTGGAATTAAAGCTTCTTCCACTCGTGCCAGTGTTCACAGAGCAAGTGCGCTCTCTAATAACGTACATTCATATGTTGCTTTGTAATGTTCAGTTTCCACATACATCTTTTATTTTAATCACACTCATACTGTGTGACAAACATTCTCTTTCATAGACTAGAGACCATAGATTTATAGGCTACTGCAAAGCAGGGATCTTGTCCACTTTGTGCACCAGGCTGTTCATATGGCGGCTGTGTTGTATGCTTAGTGTCAGGTGTCAACTGGATGAGTAGAGGAGGGAGAACTTGTCCCACAGTTGGAAAGCAGCGCTGTGGCCTTTTACCTACAAATTGTTATTAGACCTCTGCTCAAACATTTTCAGTGATGAGAAATTCATTACCTTCCAAAGCAGCCATGGTACGTATCCTTTCTTAGTTTGGTTTAGTTTTGCCTGTTTGTTTTTGCTCCACAGCTCCTCAGTGTCTTCTCTTCTACCCAGAGTGGTTCTGTTGATGACCATTGGGTTGCTGGGCTCTTAGGGGTAGCTAGAGAAGGTCTTTCACAGCAGCCATTCCCCATCCATAGTCACAGGTCCAAGATGTAACCACTTTGGGAACCAGTCATGGTTCTCCATCATACCTGACAAACGGAAGATGAAGGAGAAAGGGCCACTTTCTTGGTTCTGATTGCAAACTATGGTAAACCTGGTGCTTCCAGTGGTCATCTTTGCTCTTGTATATCAAGAGGCAGACTGAGAAAGAAACCAAACACAAGATGAAAGCCAAACAGAAATGGAGAGCACAATGGCTGCTACTGAAACCTCAAATCCTGTTCCTAGAGCCGGCTCTACCTTTGGTTTCTCAATTGTGTGGCTAATACCTTTCTCTTTTTTTTTCCCTCTCTGTCTCTCCTTGTTTTACTACTTATAAACAAAAGAGGTCTAATGTGACCACCCAATTTTGACTTTTGAAACATTCTTATATGTAGCCCAGATCTCCTTTATAGAGACAGGAAGAACAGTGTAGCTCTTTCATGTAACAATGTTTCTGACACTTGGAGAAAGCTACCCTCTTTTCCTCAGCTTTTGCTTGTCTTCTGTCCAGATATTGCATCCTATTTTGTCAACTTCTCTCATGTGATATAGTGCCCCACACCGTCTTAGTTGCTAACATTTCATTACGTCTCCTTTTGCCCACAGCTATCTTAACATGAGGGGGGATTAAACACAGTGATCAACAACATAACACAGGATGTTAATTTTCTTTCGTTCATACATTGTATTTTTTCCATTGCTCCTGAAAGTCTCATTGGCTTTTTCAATGTTATAATATGTAATTGACTTGAAATACAAATATTATCAATTGAAACTCTCAAGCCTGACACATAGTTTTGGTAATAAATTATGTCTTCCATAATCTTCAATAATTTTGTTCTTCTTAACTGATTTTACCTTTATTTCAAATTAACTTCCGTTTAGGTAGAAATGTTCTGCCTTTTCTACTCATTGGCTTTCATTTTGGGGGTCTATCAGAAAATGAATTTGCCATTTCCTTTCATGTTATAGATTCAGAAAGCTATGTTTTAAGATTGCGTTTTTAAATTTTTTATTTACTTTTTGTGATAACATCAAGGAAGTTAAGCGTGTCTAAGGCAGAATGCTATTTAGAAGTCTAAGAAGTTATTTAATAGTTTTCTTAGATGAATGTAATGTTTATTTATTTGTGGATCTTTTACTTTCCTAAATTTTTATTCATCTTGAAGCTCTGGTGACTATTAGTGTAAAGAATGTGATTTTCATTCAGTTTCTGTCTGAAACACTAGGGAAAAAAATGGTTTCTTTGCTTCATTTGCCAAATATTCTGCACAGTGCTTATTTTGTATTTTTTCCCATATTAAGTGTAAGACAAGACTCACTGGCACTTTATAAATAAGAAATTAATGCTGAAAAGGAAGCCACTTCCAAAAGCAGTATTTCCCCAGGAAATAAAAAAAGAGGTAAGATCAGTACCCGCAGAGAGTCTACAACTGTCTTCTGTCTGTTTCGCTTCTTCTTTTCAGGATAAATTAAAAATTGAGAAAGAATTCAGATAATTGAGACTAAAAATGTGCTGCCTTAGTTATTTCAATTTTTCATACAAAATATATGTTTGGTTTGAGATATATTATTATCTCCCATGTTTTAGTTATAGTCTTATTGAATTTTACAGGAAGGAAAAAGGTGAAAAAAATTAAAGTGGGTTGCATGTATATGTGTGTGCCTAAAGGCATATTGATAACATAGAAGCATAAATATTTTATAGAAAGATTATTCCATGAGGATCAATTAACATATTAAAGAGAAGGCAATGTTATGATGATTATCAGATTCATTTCAGTGTGACCCAGATTAAAGCTTTTTACTCTTAACCCGTGTTTTCTGCATTTGTGGGGTGGATTTTCCCTTTTGACATAGCTGGATAGGAACATTTTCATGTCTCCTCACTACAAATTTGCTCAAACAAAGCACTAAACCAGAGGTGATACAGATTTAAATGAAGATTTTGTAGGAGAAAAGAGAGAAGGTAACACCGCGTACCTCAAACCTTTGCCCTCATTACGTCTTTTCATTTCCTCCAAGTTTTCACCGCCATCATCCACCGTGGCTGGCTTTCATTGTACCCTTTGGTCACTCTGTACCTTTCTTACTGGCTCTTTTATTGCTCATCCATATTTTTTCTTAGAACCTCAAATCCTCAATGTTGTCTTATGCAGAGCAACTTCTTCACAACCTTTCGTTAGTCAAGAAGTCCTTTTCATTATAATTGGTTTATTATTTTAGCTTAGAAATCTTTCTTCTAAATACGTACAAGGGTTCCTCTGGAAAGGACTTTGTTTTATTTTTCTATCTTGTTACAATTTCTTCCATCACATTACATAATTCTGCAGTTGGGGGCAGTTGTGAACAACAATTCACAAAGCAGGAACTGAAACCTATTTCTCCAAAAACTCATTGATATTATTATCCTGTAACTAAACTCTGAGTTTTAAGAAATGTATCTGTATGGGGTCATCTACAGCAGTAAAACATCAATCCTCAATAATGTTTATCTAGACTTTGCTTCAAATATGGTAACTTTGAACTGATATTATTTTCTAGATATAAGGATTAAAAATAAGTCTCAGTCTGGATTTTGCTGAAAATAACTTGTGTTTTAACATCCTGTGATTTTTACCACAATCATTCTCTTCATTGCCAAACAATGAATTGGCAAGGACTCTTGTTTAATTGAGGTTTAATGAAAACTGGTTCTCTTAAGAAGAAATTGACTTAATCCCTGTGTGGATGATGTATTCATTTGCAGGAAGCCTCAAAGATCACCAATTGTAAGAAACAGGAAGAGACTTTGAAGTAGATAACTTCTTGTGTTTTTCACATATTCCCTGGTGGAATTTTAGTTTTGTATCATGCTTTTCCAAGTTTTTCTCCAGATGGTACATAGTAGTTTTTTTTTTTCTGAAAAGTTTAGACATCTTGTACACAGACATAAAGATCAAAAAACAGAGGCGTCAGCTCTATTTTACAAAAAAAAAATCTCATAGTATCTTATTGAAGAATGCTGGAATCATTAAAGTGACTGCATCCATCCGCTTTCCACACTGTCTGAGGATCCTCGTTGAAATCCCATATAACCTTTGGTATCATGAATGCCTATGTAAGAAAAGTGGGTCAGTAACTAAAAATGTATTCTATTATGTTTCTGGCTTTTTGTGTTTATAAATTATTTATATAATTATAAATATAGTATTTATATAAAATATAATGTATACATATGTTTATATTTATTATAAATTATTATAAATAGTAAAACATTGGTGGAACAAACATTCTCTGTAAAATTGACTATGCAGATAAGAGAGTACCTAATAATCTTTTAAAAAAGTGAGTTAAACATGCGTTTGTTTAGTACAGAGTCTGTAGAAGAGAGTTGTTGGTAATGTAGTGTGGACTGCGGTCATACTCCTGGTTCCCCTGCATTTTCCTTGGAAGATAAAGACACCTATCAGGTTTCGAGTCATTGAAGACAGAGATGCAAGCAAAGCCACAGAGAATTTGAGGGTAAATAAATAGGCAAATTTGACTAAGGAGGATGCGATACTGGTAGATGTTGTAGAATTCATGTTAATATATAAGATTAACGCATGTTAGTTGGAAAGAAATAATGCAAAATTAATCTTCTCCCTCTCCCATTTGAAGTATATAATTAAATAGTACATTCATCTTAATATTCAGGTAATATTTAACCAGCTTCTGTTAGGTTAGTCGTATTTATAAACCTATCACAAAAAGCTGAAAACAAAAATCAAAAGAAACCAAAACACTGACTTTTAACTCCAATCTTATAATTTCTTTAAAATATTCAAACAGGAGACTTTGGGAAAGAGAGTGACTTGTATTTAAATGGGGATAGGAAGAATGAGAGAGAGTACAGCTTTGTCCCAGGCACTGTGCCAGTTATTGTGCCCACACTAACTAGCTTACTACCTCATTTAGAAGCAGCATTAACCAACATGAATGGGTTCTTACCCTTGATGCCTACCTCTGCCTTGCCAGGACATAATGGACAGGGCCCTGGGAAGTCTTTGAGAAGACAGTGAGGACACAACACACTGTTCACCGTGAAACTACAGACAAGTGTAGCATATGGCTTTCATTTACTAACATATGCTTGTAGTCAGTGGCTTTAGGCTTTAGAGAGGGCAGTTTCAAATGTATTTCTGTGCTGATTCTAAGGTGTTTTCAATTAATGCCCTGAGGCGCTTTTAGTTTCTCATTTACTTGGGCTGATGGATGACTCCTTAGATGTATATTGGCTCATGAAGGGTTTCTCTGTCTCTGAACAAGGATGAAATGAAAGAAGCATTTGTAAAGTGGAATTTTTGCCCTGGCAGGAGGAACCAGACATTTCAGCAAATAAACACATACATCTGGTAATCTGTAAATGGATTGATTATTATTTTTTCTCTCAAGTGATTAAGAGCCTAGGGCTAGTTAATTAGCAGCTAACGAGAAAGAGAGGGTGGGAAGACAGAGAGACAGAGTGTGTGTTTTCTACTGATGAAGCTCTCATTGTTAAACTAAAATAGACCTAAGAGTGCTGATGCAAAAAGAAGGTATGTGCATTGTACTTAGAGAAAGCAACACAACTCTTGGCACGAAAACAGAAGTCTCGCGTCTCTGAAACAATTTTGATCAGCTATGGTCAGTCTGATTGTTAGGTTCAAGATAACATCTTCACTGACAAAATCCTAATAACTTTAGCCAAAAATGGGTAAGGTTTATGTGTAAGAAAGAAATAGAACTACTTTGTGGATTCTGGTTTGCCGACACTGGTTCACTCATTAATTCATTCATTCAACAAATCTTATTGTTTCCATGCCACACATTCTTCCAGGCAATGAGGACATGGCAGAATAATGAACAAGACAAATTAGAACCTTATTCGTCTTGAAAATTAAATGTAAAATTAAAATGTAAATCCAGGCTTACATTTTACAGGAGGATTTTTATCATCTTTGCTGAAAAATTCCCCCAAATATCCCTAAAAAGTAGTTGCAATCTACATTTTCTATGTATTTTCTTCTTTCAGTAATTTTCTCTCTCTCTCTCCTGCCAATTTTAACCAATTTATAAATATATTTAAGAAAGAGAAAGGTAATTTTTAAGTAAGGTGCTAATATTTAGGACCTCTGACTTTTTTGCTTAAGGCATAATCATCTTTTGTCCAGAAAAGAAACAGCATATTCCTGGGGTGCTGGCTGACTGAGGAAATGCTTTCACAGGTTTGGTGGCATCCAGCATCGAGAGCTAACACTCCTTTTTTGGTCTGCATTACTTATTTCCCTGGGCGATCTTGTACAGGCTGTAATTTCTGCCTCCTTAAATAGGCTGCTGGATCCAAGGTCTATTTCCAGTCTGGAATTCCTCTTCCCATTGCCATGAAGTGTTTCTAAATCTTTCCCAAACACTGGGAGAACTCAAAGATGGAGGGAAATGTTGGCTCTAAGTGATAGTATCTGTTGTCTTACAATTAAATATCTAATGCCTACAGTTTTTCTTCATAGTATTTACATTGAGTTAGACCATAGTTTACATTTATCATCAGAGACTTTTTATTTTTCTTTGTACTTGGAGTGTTTATGCTACTCAAATCATGGGGAATAATTATTAAAATATGTTCGATGCTGCTCAAGCCAAGAATGAGTTGTAAATTAAAGGCAATATAATGTCACAGTTAAGATCATGGGCTCAGGGGCCATGCTGCCTTGGTTTAAATTCCAGCTGACCTTGGGCACACAGTTTGCTCCTCTATCAGTGAGAGTAATAAAATACCATCCACTTCACAGGACTGCTGTGATGATTAAATTAGTTGTTACATGTGAAGCACTTTGAACATTGCTTGGCATATAGCGAGCTCTCTATTACTTTCATGATTAGGGTTAAGATTAAGATTATAGTCAGAGATAGGGGAAGGTAAATTACGAAGCTAAATTAAGAAGATAAAAGTTTAAACCTTTATATAATGGGTTAAAGTGTGGAACTGACTTGTATGTTACCCGTGACTGCTTTGGGCAATACAAAAAAAAAAATAGTATGACACCAAATAGAAAACTATTAACTGTCATTAATAATATGATCTCATAAAAATAAATGGAATAGCAAATTAGCATTTTGAACTGGGAATTACGTAACTGACAATCTGAATTTCCTCTTTTGTCAACTGCCTCCTCCTATCCTCGGGCAAGTTTTGTTTCATGTTAATTTTTTCTTATTGTGTCACAGGATTTCTTGCGTACTTGGCTTATTAGGGGAAAGTCTCCACTTCTCTGGTTTCATTTTTCCATGCAATTAATTGTCCCTAGAGTTGAAACTTTCAGTCTCTTGCCTACCTCTTATTCCTTCCTTCAATTACTGTTAAGATTAGAAGTATCTGAGCATGTCCTGTGCAGCTCCTTCTGAGCTACTTTTTTCTTGGAAACAGGAAGAGCACAGGACAAGTGCACGGGTCTGCTCTGTGCCATGGAGCAAGGAACCTGCCCTTGTAGAGGAGACACATATTTGTCCAGTTGTGTCAGTGCCACATGGCTTATTCTAATACCAGATGAAACGTTAAGAAACTCATTTGATTTCAGATCAAAACCATGTTCTTTTTAAACAATTGCGGTTCTGGCAGGAAAGAGATGTCCACTTAAATCAGATCTCTTAGGGCGGCTTAATGGGTGCACCATTTATAAAGATATGAACATAGGGAAACCGACGAGGGAGGTATCACTACAGAGATTATAAGAGCAAGAACCGTTACCACACTGTGGCCTGAAAGGGAAGGAAAGAGTAGGGATATCTACCTAAACTCGGAGAGTAAGTGTGTATTGAGTGCCTGCTAGGAGATATTTAGAAGGCAGGGGACACAGTCTTAAGTGTTACGGTAATTTCACTGGGTGATGCCAGCACGGATATATTCCAGTGCACCCCAACTTGAGGTCTGAAATGCTACATACCCCAGCATATGGATTGGCAGAGGAAGAAAAGAAGAGGAAAAAAAATCAAATGGTTAAATGGTAAAACACACAGTTGTTCTATATGTGCTTCTACAGCTGTGAGATCTAAACCGAGACTTACACTCCCCTTTTGCCATGTTCCCCTTACTCGGTCAACACCTTGAATTTTCAGAGTTATTTACCTAATGTTGTGCCCCTTTTATGTCAGATTTCAGTGCTTGCTGATCGTCTATTCCTTGCGTTGTTTCAGTTTTTCTTTAACTATGACTGTCGATGAAGGCAGTATTAAGGGGTGCCAGGCAAATCCCCTGCGTTTCTGATATAGTCTTTTATTTTTCCTCCCAGCCAAATTTCTGATGTGCAATTAGGATCAATAATCCTGAAATCTTCCGTGAGATGGAACTGGTGGTAAGACTAGTAAATTCAATGAGCTTGAGTCCATTGTCTCTTATCCTTCACTCTAAGCCTTTGTTCACATGTTTTCATCATATGGAATAACTTTGTGAAAAATGAATAAGACATCTGGTATATTCACAGATGGTCAAGCTGCAGAAAACAACAGGAAAGAAAAGGAAATCTGTTGCCAAAACATTTGTGTGCTTCTATGAGGACATATTGCTGTTTGTGGTATAACAGAAATGAACCCACATCAAACTGTCACCAGATGACCAGCTGTCCCCTGAAGGAATAGTGACTCAGCATTGGCCTCTGTTCCTTAGCAAATTGGGCACAAAGCAGTAGTAGTAACCAGATCAGCTTTACAGATCAGCAATGTGGACACAAACTCCACATTGCTAAGATGAGGCATAACTCAATCCCTGCTACCAAAGCCTCTTTACACAGGCTCATTGAGCAGAAGAAGCTTCCATAGCATGGTTCATCATATGAGTCATCTTTTTATTGTAATGGAGAATTTCCTTTGCAATGGACATAAGGATCATATGAGTCATCTTTTCATTGTAATGGAGAATCTCCTTTGCAATGGGCATAAGGATGTTGGAAAGGTACACTATATACCTTGTATCACCAATATTTTAATCTGGTTATTTTCAGGTCTTTGACCCTGAAACAGGATTGGTCCATTGTCTTGTGAAAGGAAAGACAACCTTTCCTTTCACACAAAGTGGACAATCAGATGGTGGAATTTTCCCTCATCACCATCTTTTGGGGGCGGCACCGTAGTGGGCTGTAATGTGGTGGCCGTACATTTTTGCCTGGTGTCAACAAGCCATACAAATCTATAGCAAACCAAGACACTCTGTGTTTTTAAACTTGCCTTGGGGAGCTTTCCTGGAGGCCATAGAGGTATCTTGAGAAAGAGATTAAAAAGTGGTGAATAGGTACTATGAAAATGTGAGCTCCCTGCTTCTGGAGTTTACTAGTGACTTCTGAAGCTGCTTGAACCTAGTCTTAAATATACTCTTTCCTTTCTGTTGTTGTTTTGTGTCTCCCTCTGTCACCCAAGCTAGAGTGCAGTGGCGCAGTCTTGGCTCACTGCAACCTCCGCGTCCTGGTTCAACCGATTCTTCTTCCTCAGTCTCCCCAGTATCTGGGACTACAGGTATGTGCCACCACACCCAACTATTTTTGTATTTTCAGTAAGGATTGGATTTTGCCATGTTGGCAAGGCTGGTCTTGAACTCATGGCCTCAGGTGATCTGCCCACCTCAGCTGCCCAAAGTGCTGGGATTACAGGTATGAGGCACCGCCCCAGGCTACTGTTTCCATTTGACAATGGAATTCTCGTATATATATTTAAAGTGTACATGATGTTTTGATATAGGTATATCTAGTGAAATAATTAAACTAATTAACATATCCATCACTTCACATAGTTTTTGTGTATGTGTGTGACGAGAGTATTCACAATCTACTCTTTTAGCAAATGTCAAGAATAAAATACAGTATTAATAATTATAGTCATGCTATCACACGTAAGATCTCCAGAATTTATTAGCAACATGAGTTTAAAATTATAATTTTCACTCTAATTACATCTCTATTTACATGCCAAGTATTGATGATTAGCATTTTTCTTATTATTAATATATTTTCTAATTTTCACTATGAATTTTTTTTTGATGCATATGTTACTTAGATGTACATTTGTTTTAAATTTCCAAATTTATGGTTTTGTTTTTATAATCAAGCTTAATTGATTTACTTGCTTTTATTTAAACTTTTAATTTTGAGATAATTGTGGATTCTCATGCAGTTGTAAGGAAAATACAGAGAGATCTCAATTTCCCCCAATGTTAGCATGTATACAGAGTACAGTTTCACAACCAGTATATTGACATAGATTTACCAAGATACAGGACAATTTTCTCACGAGGATCCCTCATGGTGTGCTCTTATAACCACATCCACTTTTCTCCTCTACCTCTATCCCTGTCTTCCCCATCTTTAAACCTTGGCAACTACTAATTTGTTTTTCACTTGTATAATTTTCTCAATTATAACCATTGCAAATTACAACCATTTCCGTTTCCTATTTCACTCAGCAAATTCCCTGGAGGTCCATTTAAAGTGTTGTATGTATCAACAGTTTGTTTCTTTTTATTGCTGTGTAGTATTCTACGGTATGGATGCACCAAATTTGTTTAAACATTCTCTGTGGAAGGATTAGATTATTTATAGCTTTTTACTATTATCAGTAAAGTTGCTATGAACATTTACGTACAGGTTTTGGTGTAAATATACATTTTCATTTCTTTGGGATAATCAGAATGGTGATTTTTGGATCATAGGATAGTTGCACACTAAATTTTTAAAACAATGACCAAATGAGTTTCCAGAGCAGTTTTGTCACTCTATATCCTACCAGCAATCTATGAGAAATCCAATTCTTCTGCCATCTTGCCAGAGTTTGCTGTTTCATTGTTTTTCTTTTTTTAATGTTAGTCATTCTCATAGGTGTGAGGTGATACCTCACTGCAGTTTTAATTTGCATTTCCCTAATGGCCAATAGTGTCAAACATCTTTTATTGTTTTATGTTCTGATTCTTTCATTTATTCATTTTTAAACTGGGAAATAAAATTCTACATATTTATTGTGTACCTGATGTTTTGAAATAGGGATACATTTTAGAAAAGCTTAATTAAGCTAATTAACCTAATTAATATATTTTCTCACATTTTTGTCAATTTTTGTGATGAAAATACCTAAAATCTACTCTCAGCAGTTTTAAAGAATGTAATACATTGTTTTTAACTGTAGAAACGTGTTTTACAATAGGCATTTTGTACTTACCCTCCTGTCTAACTGAAACTCTGTGTTCTTTAACATCTCCCCAGCCCTGCCTAGCCCCTCATCCTCCAGGTCCTGGTAACCAGCAGTCTACTCGCTGGACATCTATTGAATGTTTATTTTTTTTTATCTGTGTATCTTCTTTAGTGAATGAAATGTCTCTGCATGTCTTTTGCCCATTTTCTAATTGGACTGATTTTTTTCATTATTGAGTTCTGGGAGACTTTTATATATTTTAGATAATAGTCTTTTGTCAGATACATGGTTTGTAAATATTTTCTCTGTCTGTATCTTATCTTTTCATCCCCCCAACAGGCCCATTCTTAGAGCAAAAGTTTTCAATTTTGTAAAGACCAGTTTAGCAATTTTTCATATTCTTATGAATTGGGCTTTGTTGTCCAGTCTAATAACTTCTCATCTACTCCTAAATTCAGAAGATGTTTTCAGAAGATTTTTCCCAGAAGTTCCACAGCTTCATATTTTACACTTAGTTTCATAATTAAACTTGAGTTAATTTTGTATAAGGTATGAGGTTTAGGTTGAGGTTCACTTTTTTCCTCTGGATGTCCAATTATTTTAGTACCATTTATTGAAAAGGTTATTTTTATTTATTTAATTACTTTAGAATATTTGTCAAAAATCAGTGGGGCATATTTTTGTGGATCTATTTCCAGGTTCCCTATTCTACTGCATTGATCTATATGTCAATTTCCCACCAATACCACACATCCTTGATTACTATAGCTATGTAATAAGTCTTCAAATTGGGTAGACTGATATCTTCCCTTAATTCTTCTTTTGTCAGGACTATTCAGGTATTCCCATTTCTATGTCTATCCATATAAATTTTAGAATAATCATATATATATATATACATATTTCATTACTTTTAAACAAAAGTAATATATATACAAAAACTCTTGTGAGAGTTTTGAAAAAATGTTTGAAAATTACATTAAACCTGGATATCCGTTTGGGGAGAATTGTCATCTTTACTATGTTGAGCCTTTAACTCTATGAACATGATATGTCTTTTCCATTTATTTGTGTCTTCTTTAATTTCTTTCATCAGCATTGTAGTTCTCAGTATACAAGTCATGTATACATTTTGTTAGATGTATACCTAATTACTTCATATCTAATCTTGTGTCTGAATTCTATCTTTTGGATTTCTATAGTGTTAGAACAAATCACACCCCTCCTTTCTACTGTGTAGATACAGCTATTACAGCTAAGAGAGAAAAGACTTATTTTCCCTGTATTTTAAGTGGAGTATCTAGCACACATTTTCAAAGCATCTGAAAAATGTTTGAATAGCTTTGTTATTGCCTTATAATTTATCATAGTATTCCCTTTTCTCTTTGGAAAAGAGAAGCTATATTTAATGTTGATTTTCTCTACTATCACTTCCACTAATTTGATTTAGCTTGAAACAACATAGCGTTGTTGAATCGATGTTGGTTTTTTCATTTTAAAGTATGTAAGAAAATTATGATTTAAGAAAATTCCTCTGTGAATCACACATTTTTCTGGAAAATTCTGAGAGCTAAATTTCAAAATATCGCCCACATCTTTGAGAGCGGGAAATGACTAACAAAAGAGTTTCATATCTAGGTTAGTCTGTCTACTGAATAAAAGTATAAATTTTAATCTTTATAGTTTCAAGCATTTTTTACCTGTTAGCTAATGAACATGCGAAAACTGCATAAAACAAACATCCTGACGAAATTCTTTTCATGGAGTTTGCTATTTATTTATTAAGAACAAAAGTGCTGTTAATGGTTCTTCATTTTTCTCTCATTCCTTTGACATGTTATAGTCAGACACTGAACATGCAGAAAAAGTTCTATTCATTGTGAATCCAGTTTTCACTCTCAAAGTCCAAATTATCTTCTACCTAAAGTTAGAGACATGTTAATACAGAAATAATTCTCAGTAACACTTGACTTTTGAGTAATTAAACATCATAAAAAAGAATCAGTAGTACTTCCCATCACTGGAGCTCCAGCTAAAACAATAATAATAATAATTTATATATATTAACACCTTATGTTTTTAACTTAGTATATCTAGGGATGATAAGGGATAATGTCAAGTTTTAATCTTTATTTTTAATAAAACGTTTCTAATGATGTAGACATGTTAAAATTTTCTTTTATAATTTCTTAAATTTCCTCTGAGTCTTTAAAATTAGCTAAATCCAAATTTTCTAAAATTGTATTAGAATTGACAGAACAAAATTGCAAAAACTCAATGCAGAATAAATTTTTGAAAAATATATTTTATTAGTGCAAAACTGATTTATCAAAACCTGAAAACTTTGCTATTACTGTCAGTAATGTTAGCCAGCCTGGTACAAAAAAAAAATTGCAACAAAAACCAAAAGTGACAAATGGGCTTTAATTAAACTAATGAGCTTTTACACAGCAAAAGAGACTAGCATCAGAGTGCACAGGCAACCTACAGAATTTTGCAGTCTACCCATCTGACAAAGGTGTAATATCCAGAATCTACAAAGAAAAACAAATTTACTTACTAAATAAATAAACAACCTTATCAAAAAGTGAGAAAAGGATATGAACAGACACTTCTCAAAAGAAGATATTTATGTGGCCAAGAAACATATGAATAAAAGCTCATCATCACTGGTCATTAGAGAAATGCAAATCAAAACCACAGTGAGATACTATCTCAAGCCAGTCAGAATGGTGATTATTAAAAAGTCAGTAAACAATAGAGGCTATGGAGGAATAGGAATGCTTTATACTGTTGGTGGGAGTGTAAATTAGTTCAACCATTGTGGAAGATAGTGTGGTGATTCCTCAAGAATCTAGAACCAGAAATACCATTTGACTTAGCAATCCCATTACTGGGTATTACTGAGTATATACCCAAAGGATTATAAATCATCCTACTATAAAGACACATACACATGTATGTTTATTGCATCACTGTTTACCATAGAAAGACTTGGAGTCAACCCAAATGCCCATCAATAATAGACTGGATAAAGAAAATGTGGCACATATACACCATGGAATACTATGCAGCCATAAAAAAGAGTGAGATCCTGTCTTTTGCAGGGACATGGATGAAGTTGGAAGGCATCATTCTCAGCAAACTAACACAGGAACAGAAAACCAAACACTATATGTTCTCACTCTTAAGTGGTAGTTGAACAATGAGAACACTTGGACACTGGGAGGGGAACACCACACACTGGGGCTTGTCAAGGAGTGGGAGGCAAGGGGAGGGAGAGCATTAGGACAAATATCTAATGCATGCAGGGCTTAAAACCTAGATGACAGGTTGATAGGTGTGGCAAACCACCATGACACATGTGTACCTATGTAACAAACTTGCACATTCTGCACATGTATCCCAGAATTTTTTTAAAAAAGTTCTAGAGTATGCCTTACCAAACGTTGGTATTGCAATGATTTTATGACTGGTTTTTATACTCTAAGGAAATAAATGCAATTCATACTTAACAAATAAATCAAAATACCTGATTGATTCTATGAGAATTTTTTAAAGAACAGAAAGGACAAAATCCATTTTTACTTAAAGTAGATAGCTTAAGAGTAGCAAATCAGAGACCTGGTTCTTAATTTTGGGTCTGTTATTTACTGGATATGATTTTTAGCAACTTAAAATTTTCCTATGTATAAAGTACACTAACTTCATCAAAAGATTATCAAATCCTTAAATGAGCAGTATATTTAGCTCATAGTAAATGCTTAAAAAGTGAGCAGTATCTATTATTATTGTTGCCACTTTTATGTTAATTTCTGAAATCTGGGCACTTATAAAAACGTGGTAATCAATAAAACCTATGGTGTACACAGGTTTTTTTATTTTTTGGAAGGTAACTATACTTTATTTAGAAGCAGAAATGTTCCAAAATACACCAATTTAAAATATAAAACTTGCTTTATATTCACCAACTCATTAATTAAGAATTTGTTGAAAATAACATAATTCCAGATGCATATAAATGATGTTAACACTAACATAATTTCAGAAGGGCTTCTTCCTCTTTTTTTTACATTTTAATTACTTCATTTACATGCACACAAATACTTTATCCTATTTGGGGGTATCTTTATTTTAAAGTTTTGTATGCCTACTTATTTTTAAGTTTGTAAAACTTTAATCAAGTGTTGTGAGCACATATATCTATATTTTTGGCTCAAGAATCTGATTTGTTCTGGGACATTAAGAAGTAACTTCTTTAATGAATGTTACCATTTTGAAAAGTGATCAGAGTAAAATTTCCTTTGAAATGAACACCAAAGGAACCTTAGAGTCTGAAGAGGGAAAGACAAGGATTAAATTTCCAGCCCACTGGCCTTTTCTTTTTTTTAACTTTAAAAAGATGTGATTACCAAGATCTGAAGGGGGAGTACTTAAAAAGGTTAGTTTCTGTTAATACTCATGAAAATAAAATAGCCTTTGATGACATGGAAATGCTTCTCCATATACCTTGTTTTCCAGACATGTTTACCTAATCTAAATTTTCCCCAAGAAAGAATGTTGAAGCATGGAAATGTTGTCTTGTGTATTATTTCTCATGTCCTTTTCCCTTTGGTGTGATTTCTTCAGATTTGGACATTTGACACAGTTCGCATTTGGCAGCTGGAAGTCGTGGGAAGAATTGTTTCCAACTGTTTCTTTATACATCATTTTAGCACATGGAGCAGAGGGCTCACAGCCTCACTGATGTCTATCTTTTTGTTTTAATTTTTTTGTTATTCCCTCCATTCTCTCATTTGCCATGTATTGTAGTGGAAAACTTTTTATATATAAAATTTTGCATTGATTTTAAGATCCACAAAGGCTTACTTTCTTTACCAAATTTCAGCTTCATATAAAGGATTCTGTTTTGCAGTACAGTTTCTTCCCTGATATAAATTTAATCACCTTGATTTTCGGAGGTCAATGCAGGTGGATCACCTGAGCTCCAGATCAACTGCAAGAACAAACCAGCAATCCCAAGAGACCCACAGACCCTCTGAAGGAAGCGAACTGCTTCTGTAGGACCAAGGAGACACCCCAAATACTGTGAATGCCCCAACTATGGGAGTGAGAAAGGGAGACCCTCTTCTCCTGAACACATATTCCCACTGGAGAAGCTGAACGTCTGTTTACAGGAGAAGTTTCCGAGTTTACCTGGTGCTGAGTCAAGTTAGAGACAAGAGAAATATAGGCATAGAGGAAGCAGCAGAAAAGCCCTGGGAACTTGCTGGGTCCCCAAGCATCCCATTCTTGCCTGGCACCAAAGGGATCCATCAGGAGTGTGGCCAGAGGAGCAGGAGGTAATATGCCACAGGGAGAAGGAATGCTCTAGCTGAACTTTGTAACAATTTGAAGGGGGCAAGAAGCCTCCTGGTTTTCAAGCCCCTCTTGCCCTCTGCCTGGAAACAGACTTGGGGCTGTATCGGGGGGCACAGTGGGAATGAGACAGGCTCTTCTGTTTGCATGGGAGTTGAGTGAGGCCTGTGACTGCCAGCTTTTCCCTACTTCCCTGACAACCTGCATGACTCAGCAGAGGCAGCCATAATCCTCCCAGGTACACAACTCTAGTGACCTGGGAATCTCTCCCCCATTCCCCACAGCAGCCGCAGCAAGTCCATTCCAAGGAGAGCCTGAGCTCAGACATGCCTAGCCTGGCCTCTACCTGATGGTCCTTCCCTACCCACCTTGGTAGTGGAAGACAAAGGGCATATAATCTTGGGAGTTCTAGGGCCCCAGCCACCACCAATCCCTCTCCACACTACTACAGCTGATGCTTTCTGGAAAGTGCCACTTCCTAACAGAAAGTTAACCAGCACAAAAATAGAGCATTAAACCACCAAAGCTAAGGACCCTCATGGAGTCCATTGCACCATCTGCCACCTCCACCAGAACAGGTGCTGGTATCCATGGCTGAGAGACCCATAGATGATTCCTATCACAGGACTCTGTGCAGACAACCCTCAGTACCATCCTGGAGCCAGGTAGACTCGCTGGGAGGCTAGACCCCAAAGAGAGACAACAGTCACTGCAGTTTGGATCACAGGAAGCCACATTCATGGGAAAAGAGAGAGTACTACATCAAGGGAACACCTGTGGGACAAAAGAATCTGAACAACAGCTCTCAGCCCTAGACTTTCCCTCTGACAGAGCCTACCCGAATGAGAAGGAACCAGAAAACCAACCCTGGTAATATAAGAAAACAAAGCTCTTCAATTCGCCCCCCTCACAGACCCCGTCAACACACACACGCCAGATCACACTGGTTTACCAGCACTGGATCCAAACCAAGAAGAAACACCTGATTTATCTGAAAGAGAATTCAGGAGGTTCATTAAGCTAATCAGGGAGGGACCAGAGAAAGGTGAAGCCAAATGCAAGGAAATTAAAAAATGATGATACAAGAAGTGAAGGGAGAAATATTCAATGGAAATAGACAGCTGAAGAAGAAAAAATTCTGGAAACTCTGGACACACTTTTAGAAATGTGAAATACTCTGAAAGCGTCAGCAAACAGAATTGAACAAGTAGAATAAAGAAATTCAGAACTCAGAGACAAGGTCTTCAATTAACCCAATCCAACAAAGACCAAGAAAAAAGAATAAGAAAATATAAACAAAATCTCCAAGAAGTTTGGAATTGTGCTACATGACCTGACCAAAGAATATTCCTTATACCTAAGGAAGAAGAGAATTCTGAAGTCCTGGAAAACATCTGGGCGAATAATCGAGCAAACTTCCCTGGCCTTGCAAGAGACTTAGACATCCAAATACAAGAAGCACAGTGAACATCTGGAAAATTCATTGCAAAAAAATCTTCACCTAGGCACACTGTCATCAGGTTATTCAAAGTTAAGACAAAGGAAAGAATCTTAAAAGCTGTGAGACAGAAGCTAGGTAACCTATAGAGGAGAACCTATCAGATTAACAGCAGATTTCTCAGCAGAAACCCTACAAGCTAAAAAGGATTGGAGCCCTATCTTCAGCCTTCTCAAACAAAACATTTATTATCCAAGAATTTTGTATTCAGGGAAGTTAAGCATCATATATGAAGAAAAGATACAATCATTTTCAGACAAACAAATGCTGACAGAATTCACCTTTACCAAACCAGCATTACAAGAATTGCTAAAAGGAGCTCTAATCTTAAAAGAAAAATCCTGCAATCACATCAAAACAGAACCTCATTAAAGCATTAGTCACATAGGACCTATAAAACACATCCCATGCTGATAGATGGGCAGAATCAATATTCTGAAAATGACCATACTGCCAAAAGCAATCTACAAATTCAGTGCAATCCCCAACAGATTACCACAATCATTCTCCATAGAAATAGTAAAAACATTCTATAATTCATATGGAACCAAAAAGCCCACATACCCAAAGCAAGACTAAGCAAGAACAACTCTGGAGGCATCACTCTGCCTGATTCCAAACTATGCTATACGGCCATAGTCAGTCACCAAAACAGCATGATTTGGTATAAAAATAGATGCATAGACCAATGGAAAATTATAGATAACCCAGAAATAAACCCAAATACCTACAGCCCACTGATCTTCGACAAAGCAAACAAAAACATAAAGTGGGGAAAGGACTTTTTTTTTCAACAAATGGTGCTGGGATAATTGGCTAGCCATACGTAGGAGAATAAAACTGGATCCTCATCTCTCACTTCATAAAAAATCAAATCAAGATGGATTAAGGACTTAAACTTAAGACCTGAAACAATAAAAATTTTAGAAGATAACATTGGAAAAATCCTTCTAGACACTGGTTTAAGCAAGGATTTCATGACCAAGAACCCAAAAGCAAATGCAATAAAAACAAAGATAAATAGCTGGGACCTAATTAAACTAAAGAGCTTTTGCATAGCAAA
Organism: Leontopithecus rosalia; assembly: GCA_028533165.1. NCBI lineage: Eukaryota > Metazoa > Chordata > Mammalia > Primates > Cebidae > Leontopithecus > Leontopithecus rosalia. Next base: position 8,258,633 of record CM052652.1, on the reverse strand, counting down.
AGGAACAGTCAGCAGAGTAAACAGGGTGGGAGAAAATCTTCACAATCTATACATCTGACAATGGATTAATATCTAGAATCTACAAGAAACTCAAATGAATCTGTAAGAAAAAAACAAACAATCCCATCACAAATTAGGCTAAGGACATGAATAGACAATTCTCGAGTACTAGATCCAAGATGGCTGATCGCTGACAGCTCGGGATTGTAGCTCCCGGTGAAGCCCAGAGAACGAGAGGACGCCACACTTTCAGAAGAATTTTCATCACTCATGGACCAGAAGATTCCCAGTGGAGGGGCCCCGCGGGTCGCCAGCGCAACTCTTGTGGCTGGCGCAGCAGTTTTTGCCGGCGTCTTGGTGCGGCAGCTCTTCATGTAGAGTGGACGGGCTTGGTTCCCCTACTGACTAATGCTTGGAGCTCCGGGAAGGCAGAGCCGCTTGTTACGGACTCAATAAGGAAGCCAGACCGGAGATTCCCAGGCAGAGGAGCACCATCAGCCTTATTACTGCTGTTTTGGCCGGCACAGTGGGTTGCTCGGATTCCAGCACTGGGAATCAATAAACTGGGTGTCCACTCAGAAACCTAATTAGAAAGGCGGTAATTGTAAAGACGACAGATGGATAAATTCATAATAAAT
>CM052652.1:8241124-8257495 GCA_028533165.1 Leontopithecus rosalia | reverse complement strand
AGAAATAAACAAAAAGCAGGAGTTGCAATTCTCACATTTTATAAAATAGATTTCAAAGCAACAAAGATACAGTGGTAAAAGGATCAATGCAATGATAAGAGCTAACGATCCTAACACCCAGATACATAAGACCCATAAAGAGATTTAGACTCAACGAGACAGAAAATTAATAAGGATATCTAGGACTTGAATTCAGATCCGGATCAAGTAAACTTAATAAATATGTATAGCGCTCTCCACTTTAAATAAACAAAATATACATTTTCCACTTTCAATATACAAAATATTGATCAGCCATTATTAATAACCATTTTTAGAATTAAGCAATATTCCTGTTCTCTCCCTCTTTTTCTTCCTCTTTCTTCCTCTCCTTCTCTCCTTTTTTTTTTTAAAAAAAAAAGATTTATGATTTTAAGGAATAGAGAAAAAAGCAGAGGCCAGGCAAGATGGCTCATGCCTCTAATCCTAGCACTTAGGGAGACCCAGGCAGGAGTATCACTTGAGCCCAGTTCAAGTTCAAGACCAGCCTGGGCAACATAATGGGACTCCATCTCTTAAAAAAAAAAAGAGTAGACAATTCTCAGAAGAAGATATACAAATGGCCAACAAACATATGGAAAACTGCTCAACATCACTAATGATCAGGGAAACAAATCACAACCACAGTGTGATACCACCTCACTCCTGCGAGAATGGCCGTAATAATAATAAACAAAAAACAACAACAAAAAAACAGTAGATGTTGACGTGGATGTGGTGAACAGGGAACACTTCTACACGGCTGGTGGGAATGTAAACCAGCACAGCCACTACGGAAAATAGTGTGGAGATTCCGTAAAGAACTAAAAGTAGAACTACCCTTGGATCCAACAGTCACTACTGGGTATCCACCCACAGAAAAGGAAGCCATTATTCAATAAAGATGCTTCACACACATGTTTATAGCAGCACAATTCACAAAATCATGAAACCAACCCAAATGCGTATCAATCAATGAGTGAATAAACTGTTGTTTATCTATCTATCCATCTATCTGTGTGTATATATCTCACAGTTATATATATATATTCCATATATATAAGCATATATAAGCATACACACACACACACACACACACACACACAAATATGATGAAATACTATGCAGCTATACAAAGGAATGAATTAACAGCATTTGCAATGACCTGGATGAGATTGCAGATTATTATTTTAAGTGAGGTAACTCAGAAATGGAAAGCAAACATCATATGTTCTCACAGATATGTGGGAGCTAAGCTATAAGGTCACAAAGACATAAGAATTATACAATAGGTTTAGGGACTAGGGGTGAAGAGTGGGAAAGGGGCAAGGGATAAAAGACTACAAATATGGTGCAGTATATGTGGGTGGTGGGTGCACCAAAATCTCACAAATCACCACTAAAGAACTTACTCATGTAACCAAATACCAACCTGCACACCAATAACTTGAGGAAAACAATTTTAAAATAATTTAAAAAATAAATAAATTTAATTAACTTAAGAGTAAAGACCATATCTTACTAATATTCTGAAAGGCCTGACACCACTGCCCAATGTAGAGTTGGTTCTCAGTAAATTAAAATTTAATTAAGTATGAAGGACAATCTTGGCAGTATTCTCCATTTGTCAGCTGGATGTCTATGGAATTACATGTGGCAAAGCAATATTCTGTGTTCAGGATGTTGTAAGCAGAAGTTGAAGAGAGGTAAAATTCAATAATATAAAACATATCCATGAGCACTGACTTGTTGAGTATATGTAAATATTCTTGTGGAAAGATGACAAATGGGAGAATCTTTTCTAATGGCATCAGTTTAAGCATGCAGAAAATATATTTCTGACTTTTTGGGTATGCAAAGGTGCCTATAGCCCACCCACTGCTTGAAACTCCAAGACAGATACTACTAAAACATTTTCTCAAAAATCACAAGTTAAAGTTAGAAATTTTAAATGTAGCTGTGATGTTTTATTCCTTTCTTCTAACCCAGTTTGACCTAATTTCAATGTATCCTAATCAGCTTACTAGAAATAGTGAAATAACATTTCTATTAATTCTATGATGAGCAAGGAAGGGAGGAGAAAGATTATCTAGACTTCAGAAAAGTTAAACAGGAGTCTGTTATGCATTAGAAGGCTCTGGGAAGAAGTCTGGGAATTTGAAGGAAAAAATATCTTTGACCACAGGAGATAAGATAAGTTAGATATATAAAACTTTAGATAAAAATAAGAATATGATCCAAGGAGTGTTTTATTTTCACTAAAACAAAGAGATAAAGAACAACCTCCTGCAACATGCTTAAACTTCAGAGGGAGAAAACAGTGACTTAAATAGAAAAGGTGAACCTAACACACTTTCCTTTTATGGAAATCCATGGTCTCATGATGAAATTTCAATGACTTGTCAAGTGTTATGCGTGTACTTAAGAAATTATGTTTCTTTCTTAATCTCCCTTGCTTTTTCCTTTAAAGGTTCTAATTTGCTGCTATTGGTTCAAATAACTGGGGCATACCCCCACTGCATCTCTCCTAGTGCTGTTCCCTTCATTGCATTGTTCACAGTTCTTTTTGTTTGTTTGTTTTTTATACTTTAAGTTCTGGGGTACTTGTACAGAATATGCAAGTTTGTTACACAGGTATACACATGCCATAGTGGTTTGCTGCAACCATCACCCCATCATCTATGTTAGGTATTTCTCCTAATGTTAGCCCACCCCTAGCCCCCACCCCTGACAGGCCCTGGTGTGTGATGTTTCCCTCTCTGTGTCTATGTATTCTCACCGTTCGACTCCCACTTGTAAGTGAGAACATGCGGTGTTTGATTTTCTGTTCTTGTGCTAGTTTGCTGAGAAAGATGATTTCCCGCTTCGTCCATGTCCCTGCAAAGTACATGAACTCATCTTTTTAATGACTGCATAGTATTCCATGGTGTATATGTGCCACATTTTCTTTATTCAGTCTATCACTGATGGGCATTTGGGTTGGTTCCCAGTCTTTGATATTGTGAACTGTGTCACAATAAATATCCATGTGGATGTGTCTTTATAGTAGAATAATTTATAATCCTTTGGGTATACACCCACTAATGGGATTGCAGGGTCAAATGATATTTCTAGTTCTAGGTTTTTGAGGAATCACCACATTATCTTTCACAATGGTTGAACTAATTTACACTTCCACCAACAGGGTAAAAACATTCATATTTCTCCACAGCCTCTCCAGCATCTGTTGTTTCCTGACTTTTTAATGATCACCATTCTAACTGGCGTGAGGTAGTATCTCAATGTGGTTTTGATTTGCATTTCTCTTATGACCAGTGATGATGAGCATTTTTTCATATATTTATTGGCTGCATAAATGTCTTTTTTTGAGAAGTGTCTGTTCATATCCTTTACCCACTTTTTGAAGGGTTTGGGTTTTTTTTTGGTGTAAATTTGTTTAAGTTCTTTGTAGATTCTGGATATTAGCCCTTTGTCAAATAGATAGACTGCAAAAATTGTCTCCCATTCTGTATGTTGCCTGTTCACTCCTACTAGTTTCTTTTGCTGTGTAGAAGCTCCTTAGTTTAATTAGATCCCATTTGTTTATCTTGGCATTTATTGCCATTACTTTTGGTGTTTTAGTTATGAAGTCTTTTTCCAGGCCTATGTCCTGAATGGTATTGCCTAGGATTTCTTCTAGGGTTTTAGGTCTTACATTTATGTCATTATGGTTTTTTTAATGGTTTTAGGTCTTACATTTACATCATCAATCCATCTTGAGTTAATTTTTGTATAAGGTGTGAGGAAGGGATCCAGTTTCAGCTTTCTGCATATGGGTAGCCAGTTTTCCCAACACCATTTATTAAATAAGGAATCCTTTCCCCATTGCTTACTTTTGTCAGGTTTGTCAAAGATCAGATGGTTGTAGATGTGTGGTGTTATTTCTGAGGTCTCTGTTCTGTTCCATTGGTCTATATGTCTGTTTTGGTACCAGTACCTTGTTGTTTTGGTTACTATAGCCTTACAGTATAGTTCAAAGTCAGGTAGTATGATGCCTCCAGGTATGATCTTTTTGCTTAGAATTGTTTTGGCTGTATAGGCTCTTTTTTTGTTCCATATGAAGTTTAAAGTAGTTTTCTTCCAATTCTATGAAGGAAGTCAACAGTAGTTTGATGGGGATAACATTGAATCTATAAATTACTTTAGGTAGTATGGCCATTTTTATGATATTGATTCTTCCTATCCATGAGCATGAACTGTTTTTCCATTTGTTTGTGTCCTTTCTTATTTCCTTGAGCAGTGGTTTGAAGTTCTTGAAAAGGTCCTTCACATCCCTCGTACATTACATTCCTAGGTATTTTATTCTCTTTGTAGCAACTGTAAATGGGAATTCGCTCATAATTTGATTCTCTGTTTGTCTGTTATTGGTGTATAGGAATGCCTGTGATTTTTGCACATTGATTTTGTGTCCTGTGTTCTCAGTTCTTTACTGTGATTCTTCCATCTGTTATCCTCAAACTAACTAGGAAGTTTCAGACCACAGCAGAATGAGATGTCCAGAACATGCCAGTGGTTTGAGCAGCCCCTAAGATTAAGAATGAGAGATTTGCACTTCCAGATTCCTTATAAAGAGTAGGATATTTTGATCTTCTTCACTGAAAAGAGACTCTAAGGATTTAAATCTTTGATGATAGCTGTAGCATTTTGACTCTCACAGCATTTGTGTTTGCTTCATGAAATGTAAAAAATACCAAGGAAAGAGAAATTGCAGTCTTGCTCTAGGGAATTAAAATCTTATACTGAATAATCACATTGACTTAAAAAATGGAAAACTTCAAATTAATATGGTGAAATCCACTATACGAGTGCTGAATATATGAACCAAGATTGGAATGAGCTGCAATGAAGAGGTGGGAAGAGGTGCTCAGCAGCACCCTATGTTATAGCAGGCCCACTCTGCTGTTACAATGAATGTGGATAAACTCAGGAGCACAGAAAACAGTAAAATGCAGTAAAATAACTAGAGAATAATGAAGTTTTTTGTATTTATTCCCTTTGTTTTTAATATAAGTTAAATTAATTGTAGATCTACATAATTTATGTTATTAACGCCTGTGTTTAATCACCCAGCTCTCAAAATTCCTGAAAATGTGGCAATTGGCTCTCATGAGCTGCTATGAACTAATTTCAGCATGCCCCCGTGCCATGTCTACTTTCTGTTTTTCACTGGTTATGTAGTCACAGGTGTGCACCTAAGCTTTATATTTAACATGTTTAGAATGGATTAAGTTAGTAAAACTTTTAAACTAGATGCTAAACTCCTTGAATGCTGCATATAAAAGACATACTGGGACCTAATGATATTAGTAATGCAGGATTTTTCAATAAAAGGGAAAAAATCTTTGCATAAATAAACAATAGTAACAAATAAGCCACAGTTAGGTCATCAAACCATGGCATTGATTAACATTTAGGAAAAACAGATGCACAATTCTGTAATCTTACATACAAGTAACTGAAGATTTGCTTACTAAAAATAAACTTTAAGACAAAGTCTGGCTAACAATTCCTTTTCATTTATTCAAAAATTTTAAGTATATACTTTAACTCGAGCACTATGCTGGATGCTGGTTTAAAGGGTTAGTGGGAAAAATAGGAAACATTTAACAAGCAGTTGCGGTATTGCAGATCCATTGAATGAGGGATGCGGGTGACATAGGAGCACAAGGACTTGGTGTAGAAAGTCTCGCCAATACCTCTTCCTACAATCTTAATATTCACTAAAAGCCGCACCATCACCATCACTACAGACTCAACCTTGACTCTAATATCTAATAACCTATGGCCAGAATAAGACTAGAGATCAGAGAGCCAGATGGGGCGAAAAAGAAATGAGAACAGTTCACATGAAGAGAGCTCCAGGTGAGGCCAAAAATGAAATGTCCTTCAAAAACAGATCTTAGCAAGCAATTCCCTGCTTGCCAGCAGGTAGTGATCAAGAGTCAGTGGTGATTGCATACTGTTTGTGAACAAACTCCTTATATGAATATAGCTCTTCTTGTTTGAAGATGAATAATGAGTGAAGAAAATATCCCAAAACACAGGCTATTTCAAGGACTAAACAAAAATGTACAAGACAGTGATTCAACTCTTGTTTGGCTGGAGTATGTCTTCTGGTATATTTTATACAAGTATACAGAAGTGATTTATTTTAGGAGTTCATAAATATCTGAAACATGCTATCTTTGATAAAATGCAATTTGGCTGGGTGACCAAAATTATGTGCATATTCTAAACCCCAGGAGTCTACCAAAGCTTTCTCTATTGATGTCTGGAATTTTGAAAAGCTGTCTAAGGAGAACTTGAATTTTGTTTTTTGATAAATTGTAACACTTTTTGCACATTCATTTTCTTCATAGATGCTTGTAGGTATAATTTTTATCTTATTAGATTAGCAGCACTTACAGGATGTGTCTAATTAAGGGGTCTTTTTCATTGGGCGCCCCCCTCCACCACGCCACCGAATGTAATAAAAGGTCTTTATATGCTCTGGTATTTTTTTTTTAACTCAGCAATGTTTTCTTCAATATATTTTTGATTGTTGTTTCTGGTTCAATGGTTCTATGGGAATTATATGTTCTACTTTCCCCTAGGAATTATAGTTATATCATACTCCTTGAAATTCTTGCTTTATCCTATTAATTCTGTGTAACTGCTCAGCTGGCCCACTCACTTGAAGTATTTCTCAACTTACCTCTTCTCTGTCATGTATTTGCGTTTTAAGCAGTCTGACAAATTGAAGCCCAAATACAACAATTTTAGACTGGCTGAATAAATTTAAACTAATGGTTTAAAATTTAAAATGATCTATGGATCTTTAAGAAAATCTATATATTAAACATTTAAAAAATTATTAGTGAATATGAATGAAAATTAATATTTAGTGAAAATTCTTATTTGAATATGAATGACTGATTCTTTCTACTAGCTCAATTCTTGTTGCAGTCTCCTTTCCTTTCTTTGATGAAGAAAAATTGCTAACCAAGAAGTTTTCCACATTAGAAGCACAAAATACCATTCACATAAGTCAATCTATCACATGATCTACAGAGTAGGTTGGACTTTCTCATATTCACTAAAATCTGTCACTTAAAGACGTGTGGAAATAGCTTGTGCTTTTGAAACACATTGGAAATGCTATTTATTTGATCTAGACTCAACCTGAACACTCTGGTATGAAAATTTATTTCTAACTCTTTTAATGGAAAGCACGAACATTTAGTTCAAGTTGAATCCTGACCATTTGGCAGCTGTTATAATTATGGATTTTAAAAAATCACTTGTTGATAAAATATTGTGGTTCAGTAGAAAAATATTTTGATCATATTATACTTCAAAAGTTGGCTAACTAAAAACATTAAATTTTTTCTTATTTTTAAAAGTACATTTCAGTTTTTCTTCTTTTATATCCAAGGCACAACTGTTTCTTCACCTGTTTTCACTTCCTCCCCTCCTGTGTCAGAAGAGTGGAAGTCAGCCTTCAATAGCAGCGCTAACTTTTGCCTCTCTTCTTTGGGGATCAAGGGCATGGACCTTGTTTTCAGGCAGATTTGAATTCAAGTCTTGATTCTTCTATTAATAATATCTATAACCTGGGCAAATGATTAAATTTTCCTCAGCCATAATTTTATCATTAGTAAATGGATTTACTTTATGGACTTACTGAGATGCTTCTGTAAAGTGGAAATACGGAACCAAACATTGATTTTAGTCTAACACTTCTGTTTTTGTACACTCGGGTTAGCAGTATATTTGGTATATAGTTGGCATTTTATAGTGTGAAAGTCTGGTTTTAACTTCAAATGCAGTTTTATTTGTGAATAAATGAAAAAAATTTATTTTCTCTCTAATCATTTGCCTTTATTAATATTATTTGATTTCCTGTTCCATGGGCCTTCTATTAAAGATATGTTTATTTTGTTTGCTAAGGCACACATTGTCAAGTATTAAAACAAATAGTCATGTTCTGCAAATGTAAACAGAATAAAAAAGATCCTATGAATAAAATGTTTTAAAATGTAACAACTAGGCCTTGGGATATGACATTGCCAGTTTTCAAAGTAGAACAACATTTATTTTACCTCAAGCATGTTTAAGACTACAAAGTGGGTCTTAGCTGAATGTTAGCGTGGAATCTAACTCTGACTGAAACCATGCAGGTATCTGGCATGTATGCTAAGCCATTTCTAGAGGGCTCTCTGTGGATCACAAATCATTCATGTAGCTCTTTGGCAGGAGAAACTCCTTACACTTTCTGCACAGCAGGCTCTAGACTCACCACGTCTGGTAACATTGGAAGCCAGTTTTGTTCAAACAACTTCATGTTCTGAAGCAGGAAGAGGTAGAGTAAACGGCTTTCCAGATAATCTATGGTGATTTTATTCAGGGAAATATTTACAAGTAAAATCTCTCTAATTGAGAGAAAGACTATCTGCATAGGAAATACCAGTTCAAGCCCTGTACTTAAAAGCAGACCTTTGAGTTCACTAGAGTAATCCAGTGCTGCTTTGAAGAATTCCATAGACTAATCGGTTTTATTCTGCAAGGATATATCAAGCAAATTCATTGTTACTCTTTACAGCTCTGAAAGACACACACATACACATACACACATATGTATGTGTGTACACATATAATTTAGGCATATATATGTCTGTATCTGTATATATTAAGCTGAGAATACAGTTATGTCTGTATATATATATATGTCTGTACACACACATATATATACACACACATACATATATATAATTGCACCACATAGCTGCTGAAGAAATTGTGCAAAGAGTAGAAAGCCTGTCAACTCCAGCATTTTGTTTTTCCCTTGTGCTTGCAATACCAGGATTATTTTTTAAAGACTCTTTTCCATTTAGTGAAGGCTTATTTAGGTAAGAAAAAGTAGTGGCCGGGCGCGGTGGCTCACGCCTGTAATCCCAGCACTTTGGGAGGCCGAGGCGGGTGGATCACGATGTCAAGAAATCGAGACCATCCTGGTCGATATGGTGAAACCCCGTCTCTACTAAAAATACAAAAAATTAGCTGGGCATGGTGGCGCGTGCCTGTAATCCCAGCTACTCAGGAGGCTGAGGCAGGAGAATTGCCTGAACCCAGGAGGCAGAGGTTGCCGTGAGCCGAGATCGCGCCATTGCACTCCAGCCTGGGTAACAAGAGCGAAACTCCTTCTCAAAAAAAAAAAAGAAAGAAAAAGTAATGGTTTCCATAATCACCTACCTGCAGTCCTTCTAAACAGTGCTACATTTTCAACATGAATAAATGAAATTACCACTACCAACTCCTCTCCCCTTGGATGCTGCTCCTGTGGTCGCTGACATGTGACCATTGGTCATACAAACCGAGTCAAGGTGTAGATGTCAATCCACATTATCAGCAGATCTATTTTTTTTTTTTGAGACTGAGTTTTACTTTGGTTGCCCAGCCTAGAGTGCAATGGCACAATTTCGGCTCACTGCAACCTCTGCCTCCTGGTTCAAGTGATTCTCCTGCCTCAGCCTCTCAAGTAGTTGGGATTACAGATATGCACCACCACGCCTGGCTAACTTTTGTATTTTTAGATGGGGTTGCACCATGTTGGTCAGGCTGGTCTTGAACTCCTGACATTAGGTGATCCACCCTCCTCTGCCTCCCAAAGTGCTGGGATTATCCCAAAGTGTGGGAATAACAGGTGTGAGCCACTGCACCCAGCCTAGATCTAATAATTTTTGATTGTTAAAAATAAAACAAGTTATCAGACATCTTTCTTGAATTCTACATTTCAGGGTATATCTTTCATTTTGAGACTATTACTTTGCAAAATAATTTTGAAATATGAGAAATACTATACAATATTGCTGGGTTACTAAAAATTTCAAGAATGCAAGCATGCCTATAAGAATGAGGGGATCTGAAAACGATGAACTGAAACTGGGAGTTATTGGATCTTCTGAATATCCCCAAGGAACATTCAGGTGCTTTACTGTCAATTACACATACTTTAAGCCACAGATAGTCTATTTCAAGTATAACATTATGTTGTAATATTTAATATTCTTTTTCAGACTACGTTTCTTTCTGCCTCTCTGCCCTCTCCCCTCTGATTCTGATTACACTTCTTTCTTAGGACTGTGCCACCACATACCCTACTTTAAACATCATTCACTACTGCAGTGATTCTCAACTAGGGCTGATTTTTACCCCAAGGGAGACGTTGTTTTTCACTATGGGGTGTGAGATTGTCATCTTGTTGGTAGAAGCCAGGGAGGCAGCACAACATCTTACAATGCACAGGCTGCCCCTAACAACAAAGGATTATCTGGTACAAACTTTCAAAAGTGCCTAAGTTGAGAAACCCTACTGTAGTGGGAGGTAAGCTGGTTTGGCAATTCACAGAAAGACAGAGACAGGCAGGGTATCTATGAGAGAGGACTACACATCTTCCCTAGAGTTAAGGGTGCTAATGTGGTGACCTCGACCACTGATTATCAAAGTTTAAGATGAATACAAATCACCTAGGAATTTGGTTAAAATTCATATTTCAATTCAGAATGTCTGAGATGAGTCCCCAGTGGTACTGATTCTATGTCTGAGGTCCACATTTTGAGTAGCCATGAGCTAGATAATTCTGCATAAGGCTTCTTAGGAAGAAACCTGATCAAAAGGTTGAGGAATGATTAAACAAATAGGGGAGGAATAATTTTATTATGTTTCAACATGTATCTGAAATTTCTATATAAGAAGTTATAAGAATTTTTGAGGTTTTAATTTAATTTATATAAAATTTTTAGTATCAAAGTTATATACAAAGAATTAAAAAAGCAAATTGTTCTATAGGACTTTTCATGGAAAATAATAGTCTCTTGATTCCTCTCCACTCTGAATTTCCTTCATCATTACCTGGTGCATTTCTTAACTTTCTCTGTATATCATGTTATTCCCTAATGCCACCTCTTCCTCTTCCTTGGCTAATTTCCTTGTATGATACAATGTATCATCTAGTAACTTCTGGACAAGAGGTACATGGAGCATTTGCATGTTCCTAAATGTCATCGTTTTCCCCTTGCAGTTGATGGATGGTTCGTCAGGATATAGTGTTTTGGGTTGAAAGACATTTAACTGGTGCATTGTCTTTTAAATCCTAATACTCTTTTTTGGGAAATTCGAATCTGTGCTCTCGTTACCCAAATCTTTCTGGGCTCTGGCCACTCAATCGGCCTGTTTCTAGGCTTTCCTAACGGATGGCTTTTGGGATTCTCTGGTAGGGTAAGTAGAACCCCACTGTTCCGATGGTTTCACAGCTTCCTACAGTTGCCGAGAGGTCTTCTCCTATTGCCTTTGATCTCACACCTCTTCCACAAAGGCATCAATCTGCAAGGACAAGATGGATTGAAAAAACAGTATAGAAACCACTAAGAGGAAAGAACGCTGACGTTTTCAGGAAAGAAAGGATCTGTCCTGAGCCTAAAATGCAACTTTGGTGCTGTAACTCTGTCAAGTTTCTTAAGAAAAGGAAAGCTAACATTTTTTTTTGAATACCCGTAGGCTGGGTTCTTCACATATGTAACTTTATTTAGTCTCTTCAGTAATTTTAATGTAAGATACAGGTGCTTAGAGAGATTTATCAGATTACTTTAGGAAAGAAAATGCCGACATTGGATGCAGATTCCTTTCCCCAGAGACTAGAATAAAAGATCCTCAGTCGAAATAAAAATGCAATGTCTAGCACACAGAGAGGAAATCCTAACTCCGCTCTGTCTAGTCCTGACTCTGTGTTCTGACCAATACAACAGAGATCTTTGCACCTTCACCCATTGCTTCTTTTGACACAAAGTATGTTTTTTGTCCTCAGTTTCATAGACTAGATACATGTCTATTGCATAGACTTCTTAAGCTAGCACAGAATCTTCTTTAGAAAAATCCTTTTAAGTTTATGTTTTTCTTCTTTACTGCAGTAATAATTTTCTGTGGCACCGGTGGTGGTGAGGTTTGGGAATGCGTCTATTGGATAATTTGTTATTACATTTTCTTACTCTTTCCGAATACTGAATATGAATCTCTACATTCCCATTAGCAGCCATCAGCAGTGTGATGTTTCTCAGAGAAAACTTGAATGAAAGGGAAATAAAAATCACAAAATGTAAGAACATCAGAAGAGCAAGACAGCAAAAATCTTACATCCTTAATTCAGAGTAAAGACATCTGAGAAATAAATTTTAAAAAATCGTCAATATGGGTGGAGAAGTTGGGCAAAGTTCATTCATTGTGTATAGAACTATCAAGGGAAAAAATATATATAAACTGTGTGATGGTCCAACCACGGGCTGTCATCAGACACATGGAGCCATCTGGTAAAATCTTGTGGCTGGACAGGATGTGTTTCATTGCCGGGTGGGACTCTTGAGGGTTTATGGCCAACTTAGGATTCTCATCCTTCAGCTTTCAAGTTGTGTTCCACAATTTTCCAGTGACTCTACAAGCAGCAAAATCCATAGGCAAAAGGTTTGAGCTGGAAACATAATCAGCAATAAATATTTAATATTGTGTTATTATGATTTCTTCCTGCATGATACTTTAGGCAAAGAAAGTCTGAAAAATTTAATTTCACTATTTTCTTGAATGATAGGTTATGTCTGAGTTTTACTTCTGATATATGGATTATTTGGTAAGGTATATTCTGATTTTCCTTCTCTTGTTTTGGCATTTTTTCACTATGATATTAGTAGGAAAAATAAAATGTGATTTCACAGATATAAAGATAGATTTCATATAAGTCAACACATAGAATAGAGCTTTTGGCTTCTTTCTTGTGATTTAGCTGTTCTGTGCCTGACTTTTTTTTTCCTTTGATGGACCCCTCTCCACACAAAAAAATCTGACCTCAAATAAGAAAAAAGAAATTTTTCTATAATCTGCTTCAGAAAAAAAATTACTGGAAACCTTTGAATGATTTTTTAAACCCCTCGAAATATGATTAATTCATGCATACAAGGAGAAAATTGGAGACAAAAATGATTTCTCCAGACTACACAAGATACTACTGAAATCTTGAATATTATACTCCAAAATGGTGACTTGAACAGAAAATATGGAGCTTACAAATTATACAATTAAATAAGGAACATATTGAAGTATAAATATGAAATTATAATATTTTAATCTATAAATGATCTTTTAGACTGTAGTTGCAGGAGCAACTGGTAATTTGACAGTCTTCCTTGGGATAGTTGATTAATCTGAGTGAAAATTCAAGTAACTTAGAAACCTTAGTGAAAATTCAAGTGACCTCTGCCTTTCAAGTCCCAGGATGACAATGTCTCAATGGATACCTTGGAGAATTTAGAGACTCCTCCAACTTCAATAAACTCTACAGTTAAGGTTGACTATCAAGATGCTGACCTTTGAAAACGAATGAGACCACAGTGTGAGTGAATAAGTACACGGGTGAATGAATATACCATGGAGCCTTTGGCACCAAGAAGAAACTATAAGGTCACCAAAAATAGCAATAAGATGATCCACTTCACAATTTGTACTAGGCTTTAGCACAATGAGGGATTGATCCTCTCAGATTATTTGAGAAGGAAATACACATTTCCTCTGCTGCTTAACTGGTTTAGAGTCTGGGCTGTGATCCATCTGGGCAAAACCACGAATTTGGAGGTCAACTTGTTGTATAAGGTAGAATAGGAATAAAATTTCATCTTCCTCAGTATGAACATAAGTTCTGAGGAGGAACTATGGGGTTGGTTGCAAGTGTTTACTCCAGGGATAACAATTAAATCACCCAACGTTGGTGAGTCTATTCTTTCATTGCTTAAATACAGATATAAGAAATGTAATAACTCACATGGTTGGTGGGTACTGTTGAGGTCCCTGACATCTGCTCCAGATGACTGTTCAGCCAGTGCTGTTAGCTCAGCCGTCATTCTTCTCCCTCTTTCTCTTTCTTCCTTTGTTTTTCTTTGGGGCATATACAATTACATCTTTGAGGGGAAGTTCTCATTCTTAGGAACTGTTTTTCTGTTTAAAATTAAGTAACAACTTTTGACTGTCAGTTAATTGTGAATGGAATCGCAGTGATACGCTGCTTATTGAACCTGATCTCATTAGCACCTTTAGCTTTGGCAGTATAAGTTTGAGCCATATTGAAGAACAGTGGGATTTTATCAATTTTTTTTTTAAAAAATTAGGTCTAGCATGGTGGCTCAAGCCTGTAATCCCAGCACTTTGGGAAGCTGAGGCAGGCAGATCACCTGAGGTCAGGAGTTTGAGACCAGGCTGACCAACATGGTGAAACCCCATCTCTACTAAAAATACAAGAATTAGCCAGGCGTGGTGGCTAACACCTGTAATCCCAGCTACTTGTGAGGCTGAGGCAGGGGAATCTCTTGAACCCAGGAGGCAGAGGTTGCAGTGACCTGAGATCGCGCCATTGTACTCTAGCCTGGGCAACAAGAGCAAAACTCTGTCTCAAACCAAGCAAAAAAATTAATAAAATGTATAATTGTACTTTGCCTACCGTTAAACTACATGATATGATATGAGCGATTAAGTGTATATTTCTGGGATATTGATGCTTCCCAATTTTGTAGCAGCCCTGCTCAACGCATGAATCTGTCATACCGGCCAACTAAGAAAATCACCCATTTTGAGGACAGGGCTGCATTCAGGTTTGTACAGCCTACAGATTCATCATATGGAGTGACCCTGTGTAAAAACAAGAAGAAGACCAGGGTCTTAGAAATCTGCACACATGAGGGGCCTTAAAGCTTAAATTTTATTAACTTTGAAGCAAATATGCCTCTTCCCGGGATTTGGTATTTTATCTTGTTTTTCTCTGCAATCAGAGCAAAATGAAGATTCTAATATATGGATATTTTCCTCACTTGGAATTCTGAAAGGATTTTGTTTTGTTTTGCAAGGAAATATTGAATTGTGGCTTTTCTTCCTACAATGTTTTTTGCTTTATTAATAACAAACTTAATCCCTGCGGTTTTTTCAATGACCCTAAGAACAAAATAATAATAAGTGTAATATTTTGAAGATATTTTAAATGCAATTATATCAAGTATGTGTGGCACAAACAAATCACATAAGTCAACGCATGGGTATGAGCAAGTTCACACATGTGAAATGAGATGGTGACCATTTCACCCTAAGAGTCACCTAGGTGACAGTGATTATAGTCCTCATTGGTTATGAGATGCTTCCTGATTTCCGAGATGTTACAATATGAAGAATACATACAAGTTAGAATTGATGAAATAAATAATTATCTTTGTGTTGGCTTTATAGTTTGAATTTTCCATCGAAACTTTAAAATTTTAATGACTTTTTAGAGCTTCATTGAGACATAATTTTCAACTAAAAAAGTTCACTTATTTATGATTTAATGATTTTTAGCACATTTATAGGCTTGTCCAAGCATCCTCATAATATAATTTTAGAATATTTTAATTATTCATCAAAAAAGCTCGTAACCATTAGCAACTGCTCTCCTTCCCCTTTCTCCCCCAGATTTAATGACTATTTAAATTAATTATTTTAATTTGTTTTATTTACATATCCGCTTTTTTATTTTGCCTATTTTTTTTAATTTTTATTGAATTTTAGGTTTTGGGGTACATGTACAGAACATGCAAGATAGTTGCATAAGTACACACGTGGCAGTGTGTTTTGCTGCCTTCTGCCCCTTCACCCATATTTGGCATTTCTCCCCATGCCATCACTCCCCCGCTCTCCCCACCCACTGTCCCTCCCCTATTTCCCCCAATAGACCTCAGTGTGTGGTACTCCCTTCCCTGTGTCCATGTGTTCTTATTGTTCATCACCTGCCTATGAGTGAGTATATACGGAGTTTCCTTTTCTGTTCTTATATCAATTTGCTGAGAATGATGTTCTCCAGATTCATCCATGTCCCTACAAAGGACACGAACTCATCTTTTTTGATTGTTGCATAATATTCCATGGTGTATATGTGCCACATTTTCCCAGTCCAGTCTATCATCGATGGGCATTTGGGTTGGTTCCAGGTCTTTGTTATTGTAAACAGTGCTGCAATGAACATTCGTGTGCATGTGTCTTTATAGTAGAATGATTTCTAGTCCTTTGGATATATACCTAGTAATGGGATTGCTGTGTCAAATGGAATTTCTATTTCTAGGTCCTTGAGGAATCACCACACTGTCTTCCACAATGGTTGAACTAATTTACACTCCCACCAGCAGTGTAAAAGTGTTCCTATTTCTCTGCATCCTCTCCAGCATCTGTTGTCTCCAGATTTTTTAATGAACGCCATTCTAACTGGCGTGAGATGGTATC
>CM052652.1:8142662-8240624 GCA_028533165.1 Leontopithecus rosalia | reverse complement strand
TCTGGTTTCAGGTGTTTTCCTCCTTTTTGCACTGATTTCTTCCCATCTTTGTGGATTTATCCACCTGCCGTCTGAGTAGTTGCTGGTTTTTCGATTGGGTCTCTGAGTAGAGGCCCAGATTGTTGATGATGAAGTATTTCTGTTTCTTAATATTCCTTCTAACTGTCTAGCCCCTCTGCTGTAAGACTGCTGAGGTGCACTCCGGGCCCTGCTTGCCTGGGGTACACCTGTAGCAGCTGTGGAACAGTGAGGGATGCTACCAGTTACTTCTTCTATCGTTGTCCCAGAATGATGCCCGCCAAATGTCAGTCTGATCAGTCCTTTGTGAGGTGACTCTTTGGATATATGGGGGTCAGGGAGCTGCTTGAGGAGACTGTCTGTACTTTATGGGAGCTCAAGTGCTGTTCTGTGTGCTCCGTTGTTCATTCAGTGTTGCCAGGCAAGTACGTTTAAGTCTCTTGTGGCAGAACTCATGAACAGGTTTTTTTCCTCAGATGCTCTGTCTCGGGGAGTTAGGGCTTTATTTGTGAGTATCCGTTGAGCTGTCCTGCCCAGCTAGGAGGTAGTCTAGTCACTATTTGGCTGCCGAAGCTCTGCCCTGCTGGCGTGAGGTTCGCCCTTTGGCTGTGGGCTCCGTCCTGCTGTTTTGGGCTCCACCCTACTGATGTAGGCTCCGCCCTGCTGATGTGGGCTCTGCCGTGTAGGTGGAGTCTCTCTGTTATTGCGGGTTGCCTCGGCAATGGCTGACTGTGTCAGCAGTGGGCGGGTACCTCAGTAGGGGCCGAAGCTCTCCGCAATGGCGGACACCCCTCCCCACCGAGCTGCACGGTCATGTGTTCAGCTCTTCCCGCAGTGGAACTCTCAACCCCCGGCACTCTGAATCGCCTTATTGCTTGTCCCTGTGGGGGTGGGACCCGTCGAGCCTGATCACTTGGCTCCCTGCCTCCGAGCCTTTTTGCTTTTTTTTTTTAAGTTGTAGGGTTGACTCTCTCCCAGGTGCCTCAGTCGCTGGCCGAAAGGGCCCCGGGATCTGTGTGATTTCCCGTGCAGCCACCCGCTGCGCTGGTTCACAATTCACCTCCCAGAAATCTCCTGGTCTAGTTCACCGTCCTAAACCTGTTCAATCAGATGAACATAGCAATCTGCCCTTCGAAGTCTCAAATTGCCGGTTTAACAGGGCACCCAGACCCGTGTGTTTTGTGCGCCGTGCTGCTGCGGTGGCGCTGGCTGCCAGGCCACGCTAGTGGAGAGCGCTGCGCTTGAGTCCTGCATGCCTCTTACACCTGGGCTTTTCCCCTGCTCTGTGGGCTATAAAGATCCCTCTGAAAATGCGGTGTTTGCTTACCCTCTGCGTCTTGACTGAGAGCTGCAGTGGTGAGTTGCTTCTAGAGCACCATCTTCCTCTCCTCTACACCTATTTTTGTTTTATAATTTGTTGTCTAAATTTTTAAAATGTTATTTGAGGACCCTAAACTCTGACTGATATTTCATTTCCATTTGAGAAAGCGAGTCTTCTTATTTTTCATTTTGTGGTCTTTCTTGGCATTAGTTTTTATCACGTTTCACATCAAAGTTTGTTCTTCCCTCTCCCTTCTTCTTTGAGCTGATTCTCATGTCTCTGTTAGTCTTAGAAGTTGCCTTCTTATTGCCAGCTTCATGCCCCATCTGAAAATAACAGTATTATAGACTCAGGGACTGAACTAGTGGGTAGCTCAGGTGTATGTTGTGATGTTAATTTTGCTTCTTCTAGTTTATAGATATAGATTTACTTATGCCATAGCCTAGAAATAATATGGCCAGTTGGTTTAACTCCTTCTTACAAAGAAAGAAGCTTTTCTTCAGTCCCTAGTATTAAACACTGGGCCCGATTCTCACTGCAGTTTTAATACGGTTATACAGAGGATGAATAACAGTATTAGAGGATGAATTTCCGGCAGCTTCTTCTGCCTTCAGACCTAGAGTCGACCTCAGCGGACATGGACGCAGCCCTGTGTACCATCTTAAATGTTTATTCCATTTCTTGTCATGATTAGATTGATTGTATCTTAAATCGTATTTGTATCTCTACTTTTAAAGGTGCCATCTATTAACTCTATGTGTGTCACCGTGTGTGTATGTATGTGTGTATAGGGGTTATTTGTATGTGCCTCAAAGCAAGACACTAAAAGACTATTATAATTCAAAATCAGGAAAGTTTCTAAGCTGTCACATGATCTTGGAGCTACAGGCTTCTCTCTGATTGCCTCGGGAATGCTTTAGATCTGCTATGCTGTTGATATGTTTGAATAATTACATCTTTGATTTTTTTTTAAGTCTAGTTTTTAGTTTCTGGTTTTGGTTTGTCAAAAAATAAAAGTCTGATAAAATTTTTATGTGGGACCTAGAAGACATAATTTTGTTGCTTTAAAAATGACTGTATTGGCCAGGTGCGGTGGCTCACGCCTGTAATCCCAGCACTTTGAGAGGCCGAGGCAGGTGGATCACGAGGTAAAGAGGTTGAGACCATCCTGGTCAACAAGGTGAAACCCCATCTCTACTAAAAATACAAAAATTAGCTGGGCATGGTGGCGCATGCCTGTAATCCCAGCTACTCAGGAGGCAGAGGCAGGAGAATTGCCTGAACCCAGGAGGCGGAGGTTGTGGTGAGCCGAGATCGCACCATTGCACTCCAGCCTGGGTAACAAGAGCGAAACTCCGTCTCAAAAATAAATAAATAAATAAATAAATAAATAAATAAATAAATAAGACTGTATCAGTAGTATGTAGGATGCTTTAAAGTTAAAGAATATAAGGTTTGAAAATTTGATGTTGTTGTAGTAACATGAATTATTAAGGATCTGGGAAAATTATTAGCAATGAAATAATGACACTGAATACCAAGAGAAATGGAAGAGTTACTAGCTATCCTAGGACCGGAAAAGATGATGACGATTGTCTAACTCTCACTTTCTCTATGATTTAATTCTTCTCTCCTAGTTTATGAATCTAATTTTATTAAAGACAAAAAAATAAAGACACAGCCCATAGAAGGTGATCGAGATTAGAGAAACTAAGAAACAGACTTACAGGATCCAGGATTGAAGCCAGGTAATCAGGTTTCAATGTCCAATTCATTTCACTGTTCTATGAGGCTGTAAAACATTTTTATTTTTTGAGTAGAACCTCCATTGAATAACCTAAAATACACTCTTTATTCTTTCACATTATCCTGTTACCTGTGAACTATTCCCATGGCCCTTATCAAGTTATTCTCTGCCTTAGATGCTTCCCCACTTTAGGACATTAATGTCAGCTTCATGGGTGTAAGAACACTGAACAGACATGTTGGAGCATTTTATACCTGGGATGTTTTCATTGCTTGCAGAGGTATAAGTCAGCCTTGCCCTGGAGACTAGTTTTAGAATGTTTTGTGTTCTGTTTTGTTTTGTTTTCAGGAAAGTGGTATCAAGGGGCAAAGCTATCAAGCTTTGCTCATTACTAAACAAAAACTGGAATTCATGTCTCTTTGCACAAACCTACAGGGTTTTTCTTCTTTAGTTTTGCTGTTTCCTCATGGGGAATATTTTCTCCTTTCGGACTAAATCTTTCATGTAACCCATCCTGATAACAGTAGCCAAAATTGCTTTTTCTCATTCTTTCCTATTCTTAGTTAGGTGGCTAAATGAATATTTTGGGGTTTCATTATGAGCTCTCCTATTACTTAGTAGACTTTCACATTTGTCTTGCTCCCACTTAGACTGTCATATTCATTAACTTTAATGCAAGCATTAAAATACACTAATTTAAGCATATAGTTTGATGTGTTCTGACAAATGTATATACCTTAATCAAGATAATGAACAATTTGCTCACCCTGCAAAGTTTTCTGTGCCACTATTTAGTGCATTCTCCCTAACCACATTCACAGACAAGCACGAATCTGCTTTTTGTCACTCTAGATTACTTTGCATTTTCTGTAAACGGAATTAGACTATATTCTCTTTTAAAAAGTCTAGTTTCTTTTGCTCAGCGCAATGTTTTGAGATGTGTTGTTGAGTGTCCGCGTATATTCTTTTTATTGCTGAGTGGTATTCCATTGTGATCTTTTCTTCTATATTATCTAATCTACTGTTTATCCCACCCACGAATTTCCCATTGTGGACATTTGTTTTCATTCTTTTATTTTCAAATAGCTTTCATTTCCTCATACTATTTTTCTTTTAAGTCCTTAAGTATATTTTGGCTAATATTTTAACAACTTTCACTTTGGGGTCCATTCTATTGGCTGATTATTTTCCTGCTGGCAAGTTACCTTTTCCTGCTTCGTGGTCTATATAGCAATTTTTGATTTGGTACTATCTATTGTAAATTTTATGCATTTCAGTGTCTGAATTTTTACCTTTTTAAAAAGAATGTTAGACTTTGATCTGTTCGAAAGATAAGTTACTTACAGATAAGTTTTATCTTTCTGCATCTTGATGTTAAGTTTTTACAAGACAGGTCTGTAATAACCTTATTCTAGAGATAATCAAACCCCATGACTATGGTGCAATGTTTTTGGTGCTTTTACTAAATATGCTGGGTAACCCATGAGACCTCTCATTCTGGTTAGTTGGAATCCAAATGTCCTCTTGCCCTTTTCTACCTCTGGAAATTTGTGTATCATACAGCTCCTTAATCATAATTTTCTTGGTCCTTCGGAGTTTAAGCTTTACATACCTGGGTCAGCATTTAATGCAGGTTCAAAGAGACTCCATCCTAATTTCTGAATCTTGTTTGCTGTGTAGTCTCCTATAGTTTTATCTGTCAAAATTTTGATTTTAAACACTGTATACTGAGTTATAACATTTCCATTTGATTATTTTTAATATTTTTATAGCTCTCCTTTAATTGTTTATCTCTTTACAAATCCAATGTTTTCAAATCATTTGATGGAACAGAGCTATCTTTGACAGCATGTTTAGACTATATTTGTTGTTTTTTCTTTTTGTTTTGTCTTTTTTTTTGTATGGGGGAGACAGGGTCTTACTCTGTCACCCAGACTGGAGTACAATGGGATGATCTCAGCTTACTGCTACCTCCACCTCCTGGGTTCAAGTGATTCTCCCCACTCAGTCTCCCAAGTACCTAGGATTACAGGCATATGTCCAGCACTTCTGGCTAAGTTTTGTATTTTTTGTATAGACCCATGTTGGCTAGGCTGGTCTCAAACTCCTGATCTCAAGTGACCCATCCACCTCGGCTTCCCAAAGTGCTAGGATTACAGGCTGAGCCACTGTGCCTAGCCATGTTTAGGCAATATTTGTGTCATTGAATGTATTAAGGGTTATGGTTGGAGGAGGCTAATTAGTTGTATCCATTCTTTTCAGGTTCCAACTAATTGAGATACAGACAAGCAATCAGATTATGGTGAAAATTCAGCTTTAACAGTGGCAAAGTTTGATTGAAGAATATCGCCTGGACTAGTAGTAAAAATGAGTTGCATACTATGACCCAATCTGTCCTAGGCTGTACAACTAGAGAGTTCTTCTTGCCAATGGGAGCTAATAAAATGCAAAGGGGTGGATAAAGAGGAGAGGACAAGTTCCTTGTAGAATCAAGGGGCTCTGTCAGGCACTAATATTGTCCATCTCCTTAGGTCACACATTTATGGAAAAGGATGAATGAGTGGTGGAGAGACAATAAATTTTCTTTTCAAGGACTTTACAAAGACAGTGGAAGACTGAGGAGAGACTGAAGGGAGGGCAAGGAAATCTTGTCTCTTCTGATGTCCATCTTGTTCAAATAAAGTCGGCTGAATTAAGGCTCTGTTTGTTACCTGTCAATCATAATCTGTTATGAAATATAAAAAATAAAAATGACTAGCCATAAAAAGTGTAGTGAAATTGTGTTGAAATTCAAGTTAGTAACTTTTGCTTTAATATTTGCATGTTTGAATTTTTCAAGTATCTTGGAGTTTTTAAAATGTTCAATCAACAGAATAATTAATTGCTACATTTATATTGTAAAAGTAAATATAATGAAATTTTGTCTAAATTGCTTGTAATTTAAAATTATGGATTCTTATAGTAAGCTTTATTATATTTTATTTTATTAAATTTATACTCGATTACATATTTATATTTAGTTATACATTTAATTTATTTCAAATTATGCAATTAATTATTATTATTATTATTTATTGGCTGAAAGGAGAAGAAATACTTATTACAAATCTGAAACCTGTCTAACAATAAAATTCAGTTATTAACATGCATATATTACATGAGCTTACAGTTCAATATTGGGCTCATTTAAAAAGCATTTAATAGACATAACTGACAGAGTGATAATAACACAAACTTTCTAGTGTTAAGAAGAGTATACACCAAAACCTTGAAAAACGATATTTAAATCCATTTTTAAAATTACAGAAAAAGGACAGTGGAGTCATAATTGCAGTAAATATGTAAATCTGTAACTCCCTGTTTTTCCCTTAACATGGCTCTGGAAATATATGAGAAGTGTATATACTTCAATTTCCTATGCTTCAGTTTAAATGCCTCTAAATTGCCACACTGCCCAGATTCCTGCCTCAATAAATAAACCTATCTAAACATCTCATTTTTCAAAACAAAATTTTCACTGAGGCAATCTACTAGAGGCATTTAGGCTCTGATAAGTGCCAATATTTGCTAGTTTACCTTGGAACCATGAACCATGTATTTGGCTAATGAAAAAGTGGTTGTAATTATATTAAAAGTATAATTACAGTTTTCTATTCCTACAATATAGAAGTAATATCAAAAGTTGCTTTCTCCAATTTCTCCAGTCATTTATCAGTTTCCATGAACATCTTCTGATTGTGTCATCTTCATCCTAGCAGTAGATAGTCATTCTGATATTGTTTTGATCTTTCTTAATATTCTTAAAGCAAGAAAATCACATCTATGTGGTTTTGATTTTCCAGTTAAATAACACTATAGACCAGAGGCTACTTCTGCTCCCTGTTTTGAATCAATAGTAACAATCTGGTCTGTTAATGGAAATCATTGTGTTGAAGTGGCTTTGGCATGCTAGACATCAACATAAAGCTGTGGGCAGGTTCATTCAGTGCGCTGTGTTTCTAGTTGAGTTCCTAAGGTGTCTCCAACTATTGGCTATGTCAAGTGCTTTTGGCAGGTACATGCTACTTAATAAAAAGCTGTGATTTGCAAATCACCATGCTAGACCCTGGGGAGTAAATAAAGACTGATATAAAGATAGTGCTCTCTGCCTACAAGGCGAGATTAACTGAAAAGGGATGTGGGGTGAGAGAGCATGTAGGCTGAAGAGGAAAGTGGGAAGCAGACAGCTTAGCTTTTCAAGAGAGCAGCAGTAGAGACCTGTGTAATGTAATGCCTCCCATCATGTTGAAAGAAATTATTTCAGTATATTTGCAATTACGACTCTGAATTGCATCCATATGAAAGCACAATTATGGAGAAGAAGTTATTGCCTTTACCTCACTATCTCATTATGGTTGGTTAGGAACTTAGGGTATCTTGAAAAGGGTGAGCTAATTTATTCATTAGTCCACTAATGCATATATTCATCCTTATCCAGTTATCGATCCATTTGTTATTCCAAAGTTTGTTGGGTATCTACCACCTGCCATATTCTGATCTAGGTATTAGACATACAAAAGAAATTTGCTGCATGAGATGGCTCACGCCTGTAATCCCAGCACTTTGGGAGGCTGAGGTGAGTGGATTGCCTGAGCTCAGGAGTTCAAGACCAGCCAGGGCAGCCTGGCAAAACTCTGTATCTACTAAAAATTACAAAAATTAGTCGGGTGTGGTGGCACTCACCTGTAGTTCCAGCTACTTGAGAGGCACGAGAATCGATTGATCCTGGGAGGCAGAGGCTGCAGTGAGCCGAGATTGCACCACTGCACTCCATCTGGGTGACAGAGCAAGACTCTGTCTCAAGAAAAAAAAAAGAAATACAAAGGAAATTCAAATATCACGTTTATTGTCATGAAAAGTTTTATAGTCTACAGTAATTTACCTTAAATAAGAATGAGGCCAGTCCTTGCATTAGGCAGCTAGTAATGGTTTAGGCCAGTTCCACTGTCCACAGAAGCACTTAGTTTTCACTATTATCATTCCAGTCTTTCAGGACCTCAATGTCTTCCCTTTCTATAAAATTCTTTTTAAAACAGAAAAAATCCTTGGAGAAACCCTACCTTCAGATATTGCTAGGTAACTTAAATGATTGAGCAACATTTTGGAAAGAACTGATTAGATGGTTTGGAGTAAGAATGGCCAAAGTAAGCTTCCAGAGAAAGGCACAAGGGCACTAACAGAAGAGGCAAAAGTGCCAATTCATTGTGATGTATTTTAGTGTTCTATGAAGAAGAAAATGACAACCAAAAGTAAATGATAATATCACCAAATAGAGAAAATCATTAAACTGCCATTTTAGAAGTATTACTATCATCAGTGAAAAAGCATGTTTACAATATGTCATAAAGCGAAAAAGGAATTATTAAAAAGTGCCACATTATGATTGCATGTTTGGTTGATATATATGTATACACATATGAATGGAAAACATATTGACTACAAAATGTCTGTTAGCTCTGAAGAGTTGAATAAGTTTGTACTTGATATTTTAAAATTTTTTGGAGCATATATTACTTCTGTAATATTTAATCATGTAAATGTTTTAATTGAACTATAATAAAAAATTTACAAAAGTACATCAGTCATAAGTGTATAGATCAGTGGCTTTTTAAGAATTAAGTATGCCAAAGTACCCAACACCGAAATCAGGAAATAGGCTTTATCAATACCTCAGAAGCAACTCCTTCCTCATCCCTGACCCCTTCCAATTTACTACCCTGTAATGATGTTATTAAAGGTTTTTAACATCAGTCTTGGGTAAATGTTGTATGTGAACGTGTGGTATTAGGTCTGTGTGCAAACCACTAAGTTTCTGGTTATCCTCATACATATGGAGTGCACAAAATTTAAAATATTTAATTGAATAAGAATTGGTGAATTATTTTGTAATTCCTAAAATACATCATACAAACACTAATGCTAGTAATTACTATTTTAAACTTCTCTCACCTGGTACTCAAAGCCCATTAACTGTGTTTATTTATGATTTCCTTCCTCCCTTCCTCCCTCTCTCTCTCTTTCTTTCTCCTTTTTCTTCTTTCTCTTTGTCTCTTCCTCCTCTCTCTTCTTTTCCTCTTCTTTCTTTCCTTCTTCATTCTTTTTTCTTTTATTTTGTAGTCGACTAAAATATATTTCACACAATTTCAGTTTATTCGTGTAGCTCACAGAACCTAACAGAATGTGTAGTTCAAGGCTCCTGGCTTGATGGCTTTTCTCTGTTCTAACTCAGTGACCACATTTGGCCATGTTTGTCCAAGTGGTTTACTAGCCTGGAAGGATTCCAGTTTAGTTTGGATGCTCTTTTATTAAAGAATTTGTGCCTGTCAGCTTCCCAAACCGGTCAAGTCAGACCAAATCCCTGTGAGAATATGCACACATGCAAATAATATTTGTAGAGGCTCTCAGAGTTAGTGAATGTGAAATCCACAACAGTCTCTCAGCTGGGTAACTAGCTTTCTGGATGGATGTCAGTTTTAACCTAATAATTACTTCTCCATATTTTTCCCCATTCCTCTAAAGGCAGATTCTTTTCAAAACTGGATGACAGCCATATATTATTTGAAATCACGGTTCTCAATCTTTGAATTAATAAAGGAAAAAAAGTAAATTTTGCCAGTTTTGAATATGCATTATATTATTATATATGGTAAACATAAAAGGAAGTCTGTTATGGGACTATGGAAGGTACCAACCAGTAGCCAAGCAAGTGCACTTTTAAATTTCCTTCTTTGATAAAAAAAGTTTAATGGACAAACTATGGGGCCAGATTATATCAAAGAGATCTTCTACAAAGCTTAGGAGGCCTTAAAAAGAATGAATTAGCTTTCTATATACTGATATAAAAGATCTTCATAATATGTTACTATTAAAAAAGATTTGCATGAGAAATAGATTTGATATCCTCCCCTTCATGTAAAGGATGGATTGATCTATCAATTGATGATTGATAAATAGGTCCACATATGCATAGTGTATTTGTTGAAAACAATACCACAACTTAGAAAGAATGGGTAGAAAGAGAGAGCAGATTTATGTTTTTACCATATGTTCATCTGTTCTCTATATTTTATACCATGTTTATTCATTATCTCTACAAAATCATATTTTAAAAAAGAGTGCATTGTACTATACAACTTAGGACTTTAAAATCAAAACCAAATGGATAACCCTTTTGTTGCCAGAAAATAGAGTCCCGATCCAGACTCCAAGAGTGGGTTCTTGGATCTCGTGCAGGAAAGAATTTGAGGTGAGTCACAGAGCACAGTGAAAGAAGCGAGTTTATTAGCAATTACTTTGTTCAAGGTAGAATGTCCTCAGAAAGCAGGAGGAGGGATGTGCCATCCTTTGCTATAAGTGTCTCTATTGATAGGAAACTATAAGGAGCTATAATCAAACTTGAATGTGCAAATGTGCTCATTAAAGATAGTGGCTATTAGTGTTACTGATGACCATTGATCCTTCAACCTAAGCTTGCTCATTAACATTAGCTTTAAGTAAAGTGGACAGTATTTTTAGGACATCTGGACATCCTGCTTGGTTGGTGAGAGATATTCTGTATGGCCATGCATATTCTGTAATTCCCGTTGGTGGTCAGCTTGGGATATGGCTATTTTCAGACAAGTTTTAACTTATAGATGCCTTGTGAGTACCTAGTTTCTCACTTCAAGATGGAGTCACTCTGGTCAAGTTTTATTAAAACAGAGGCCTGATAAGCAGGAGTTCCTCTAACACCTTGATTCAAATATTTAAACCTTGTTTCCCGATGAAGTTATCTTCTTTCCACTTCATCACATTGTCACTCTGGGCCACAGGTCTTTCAGGAACAATTTTTACTTGTTTCTTCCCAAGTGTTTTTCATAATACATGTTAATTATTGTCTGTGACCAGCCACCAGGCATGTCAAAGGCAATGGACCCAATTAATGAAGGAGCTTTGGACTCACAATAGTTTTTTGTTTTGTCCCAATTGATGTCAGAGGCTACATACAAAAGTCAATAAATCAATTACCTAATCACTTTATAATCTTTTCTATGCATGTGCAAAGTAGTGGTCAGTATTTCCATGTCCTATAGGCTCTGTTCTGGATCATTCCATGGTAAAAACTTCGGTATGGTTTGGCATTTAGTATTAGGCATTTTAGTCCCCATTTCAAACAATCAAACTTATTTCCAGCAAACATTTTATTTACTATTTCTAGATTGTGTATCATCTAAAATATATTTAATAAAATATGACTTCCCAACCCAAACAAAATAATTAGAATTAAGGTTTCTGTCTTTCTACTTGCTTACTCTTGTAAATCTTATTTTTCTATGCCAGTGAGACATCTTTATCTGGTTTCTCATCTAGCTCTGAGCTTTTTATCTATTCCACAGAGGTTTTAATATGCTCTTCTAGCACCGTTAACTCTCAAACTCGGACATTTTCTCTTGTTTCTGCTATCTTAATTACCCAAATTTATACAATAAAGATTCATCCCTCCTCCTGGCTGTTAGGAGCGAATGAGACCATCGCAAAAGCTTTACAACTGTTTCCAGGATAAATACATGGTCTAAACTGGAAAGGGATTACCAACAGCAGGGGGCACGTGGAGGTGCCCTTAAAGGAGGATGGGTACAAACCTTGAAGACGGATGTGGCACATTTGATAATATGTAATTAAATATTCAGAACAGTGAGAAAATTACAATTTTTATTAGCTTGGTTTGATAATACAAATCACAAAGAGTCAGGGTCAAAGAATTTCAAAGCTTAAGAAATTTGGAAAGATAATTTTTACTTCTTGGTAACATGTAACCGTTGATGTCAGAACAATATTTCTATTAAAACACACACACACACACACACACACAAAACCCTAAATAAATTACATAAATCATTTTCCAGAAAGAACTTTACAAAGAATGAGCACCAGATAAAATAGTGTTCCAGGGAGTGAAGAACTTTCTGTGCTCTAATAGATTTTCAACCCCACCCACCCCACCCCTGGCCCAGGGGTTATTTGCTGATTCTGTGGGCAAACTAGTGGTTGAGCTTAGTCCTGACTGGCAGCTTCTGTTGGGAGGAGAGGAAGATAAAGTAGTAATTTTAGTGGTTATGTTAAACTAGAATAATAATTTGGAAACTCGAGGCTGATATTACCCAAGGGTCATTTGCTGAATCTGGGGCTCTGTGGAAGGCAAGGGAGTTGGGATTAGCCTTCTAAAAGAGCAGAGTGAAATCTCTGGCAATTTTACTTAGTTTAGGAAGTCAGCCTTATGGGGAGAAGAGGACAGCCTGAATCTCATTTCCAATTTCCCCCTCAAGATACTCACCAGATTTTTGAAGCCATATTGTTAAGATGTTGGAAAGTTGTGCTGGAAATCTCTGTATTCAGAGCTTAATCTTCTGCAGAATTTTGAGATTGATAAGATAGATATGTGCTAATTTCTTTATCTAAAACAAAGGAGTATATACTAGAAAACAGTGTTGACTTGGAAGTAGATAGATCCAAACAAAATCTCAAAGCCAATCTGGAGATAGTTTATCCTTGGATATAATTGATAGACTCAGCAACTCAAATTATTGCCTAACAAAAAGAGAAACCCTCTAGTGGGATATAACATCATATGGCATTTCTGAAGTTTCTTTTAAAATATATATACAGTGTTTTTCCTGTGATCAAGTATCTATAATAATCAGATAGTTACAAAAAATGTGGTTACCAGTGGGGGATAAAAGTAAACAACAGTAAAGACATAGGTAATAGAGATGGTGTAGTTCGCAGTCAATGACTTTGAAATAAATATGCTTAAATATCTACAAGAAATATGTTTGAAATTTATTCAAGGAAATGGAGAAAAAGTTGTACAAAATAAATGAAAGTATAAAAATATCATCAGATAATTATTAATAGAATGAACCAAATTTATACTCCACAAGTAAAAAAAATCTAAAATTATCAAGTAAATAAATGAGTTTATCAGTAGATTGTGAAACTGCCTCTGTAAACTTTATACACTTAGGGAGGAAGGGAGGGAGATAAATGAAAGTAAGCCAAGCTTACAGCACACTCACCATTAATTATTAGGTCAGCTTGCTCTTGGACCCACTTCCTCATAGTTGTTTTCTTACTGTCCCAGAAGCATGAAAACCTTGTCACAAGGTTGTAGATCACCTTAACTGCTCTATGGACAACAACTTGAACATTGTGAAATGTAAAGTTTTTCATTTCAGATATTCTTTCAGGTCCTGCATACCAGTAAAACTATGGAGATAAGCTGGTCTGAAGGTTGCCATGAGAAGCTGATTCACCAAAGAATGCAGTTTCCACATGCTGAAGATTTTATACCCCTTACCCTGACTGATCCATGATCCCAATTTTTCAGCACCTCACCCTCCACAATCCCCTTAAAAATCCGAGCCCAGAACTCCTCAGGGATGTGGAGTTGAGGGTCTTCTCCCATTTCCTTGCTAAGTTGCCCTTCGATACTTAAACTCTTTCTTTGCTGTAAACTCTGCTGTCTCAGTGTATTGGTATGTCACTACACAGTAGATATAGGGAACTGTTGGTCCTGTAACAACTGCATGCATGAGAAGACAAGATTAGTAAAGTGGAAAAATGACCAATAAAAACATATCTGAATAGAGACACACAAAGTAAAAAGCACAGAGCAGAGGTAAAGTATCAGACATATTAGAATAATATAACATACATCTAACTGATGTGCCAGAAAAAAATAAAGAATAAGACATAAATAATATTGAGAAGTTAACATCCAATAATTTTTCAAACCACTGAAAGATATCAACCTTTATATCCAAAAAGCCTCAGGAAACCCAGAGTAGGCTAACTAAAAAGATAGCCACACATGGATATGAAGTGATCAAATCAATGAAAACCAAAGGCAGAGAAAAATCTTAAAAGCCGTCTGAAGACAAGACGTATTTCAATCAAAGAAGCAAAAATTATTTTAGTATATGTGCTGCCAAAGCAAGCACAAATGCAAAAAAAATTATTAATTTCTCAAGAGAAGCATTGAAAACCAGAAGATAATATAATGACATTGCTGGGTGCTAAAAGAAAATAATTATCAAAATATAATTTAATATACTGTCGAGTTATCTTTCAAAAATGAAGGTGAAATAAAGCATTTTTAGACAAAACTGAGAGAGTTTATCAGCATTCAGCTTGAACTAAAGAAAATAACTGAAAGGATTTTTTTAGGCAAAGAAAAAAAGTTCAAAACACAGAAAAGCAGGAGAGAATAAAGAGCAAAAAGAGAGTAAATTTCTGTAATCCCAGCACTTGGAAGGCCGAGGCAGGCAGATCACCAGAGGCTGGGAGTTCCACCAGCCTGGTCAACATGGTGAAACCTGTCTCTTCTAAAAATACAAATATTAGTTGGGCATGGTGACAGATACCTGTAGTCCCAGCTACTTGGGAGGCTGAAACAGGAGAATCGCTTGAACCTGGGAGGCAGAGGTTGGAGTGAGCAGAGATCATCTGCCACTGTACACCTGCCTGGGTAACAGAGCAAGACTCCATCTCAAAAAAAAGAAAGTACATATGTTTGTTGAAATAAAAGAATATTAACCATAAAAAATACTTACTGTTGTGTCTAAATTACATGTAGAATTTAAATGCCTGACAACTATAATGCAAGAGGTCAAAGTCTGGGAAAATAAGGCTTATAGGTTCTGTGTTTTTACCTGTATCAAGAAATTGGCATCTTTCTTTGCCATTATTGCTGTGATTCTTCTAAATTTCTTTTACTGATTTCTTGCAGTCTGCCCAATGCCTTTTAGATGACAATAGGTGACTCTAACTCCATTCCAATGATGGACTTGCTTTCTATTAAAAAGAATATTTGCCACTTCTGCTTTCGTAGTTACAACTGAATTACTGACTATGTATAGTTTGAATGTGACCCCAAAAACCATGCATTGGAAACAGAATCCCTAATTGCAACAATGTCAAGAGTTAGGGCCTAATGATAAACAATTATTTCATGAGGCCAGAATGAATAGATTAAGGCCATTATTGTAGGAATGGGTTTCTTATAAAAAGGGTGAGTTCCGCCTCTTTTGGCTGTTTCTCTTGCCCTATATTTACCCTGGCACCATGGGATAATACAGCAAGAAGGTCTTTGCAAAATGCCAACACCCTTTATTGGACTTCCCAGCTTCCAGAACTGTGAAACAATACATTTTATTCATTATAAATTACTCAGTCTGTGGTATTCTGTTATAGCTGCATAAAACAGACTATTACCAAAAAAAATCTGTTTTTTTCAGAAATGGAATATGGTAGAGATGCATTATGTATGCTGAAGTAACTTACCATGTGCCAGTGCATTGTAAACTCTTAGCAGGTTCTTTTTCTTTATTCTGTATTAAAGCCCCAGGTACTTCCTCAATCGGTATTGGCTTTCTTGATGTAGTTTCTAGATGTTTCCCTTTTTGTTTGAAAACATTGATAGTCTTTCACATGTTCTCAAGGTTTGGCTTAAGTATACTACTTTATATCCTCTGAAACTTGAAAGTGGTTGATTTATCACCCTGTATAGATGGTATCAACTAATGTTTAGATTGTCTTGATCCCAAAGCAAAGATCTCAGAATGGAATGATTTTTTGGATCATGGTTCATTTCATTTGTGGATGTTCAAAAGCAATATGGTTATTTTTTCAAATAACTGAAAAAGGGATTCAAACCTGTCTACATGTTGTCCTTGCATATTGAAAAAAATCACGGTTCGAAAACGCTTTACAGAACTTTTTACACAATAGTCACAGGGAGAGCAATGCACTATTTTCTAGTGTATTTTCCTCTGCTTTTTGTTTTTCATTTTCTTCTTGCTCTTTTAGTACCAATGAAATAGAAAACTGGATTTAGTCTTGCTTTTTTAAGATAATTATTCTAATTATCCATTTTACTTCATTAATTGGCACAGATAAAGATTTAGTAGAATTTTGATGAGAAATATAGTATTTAAAATAATCAGGTTGTTTGAATAACTTAGTTTAAAAGTGTTTGTGTTTGCCTAAATATTTTAAATGAAGATCTTGTCTGCTCCAAATAAGCCTGACCATAAATAAAATAAGTTTAGAAAATAAACATCGAACATATAAAAGGAGAAATAAAAGCAAATCACACATCCAAAATAAATATTTCAAAAATATACATCTATCCAGAATAAATTGTTTTAGGAAAATTATTTTATAAATTTAATTTTAATCATTTTCATTTTCTTTAATTTCCTTCCAGTAATGAAAAAACTGTTTTCCATGTGGTTACTATTTTTTTTTTACATGCAATTACATTCTTGGAGGAAAGCTTCATTTGTTGTCATTTGTGGAATAATGCAATCCCATGGTGGTGGCAGTTGAAAGTTCTGTGATTTGAATCTGACTCATTATGACACAGCAGTTTTAAAGAGTATCAAACATGGTATCTCTCAATTCATTTCTCATTTATCGCCAAGCTTGGCTTAGGAATAGGCTCAGATCTGAGTATGTGATGTGAGTACGGGTTGAGATTCACAAAGGCTTAGATACAGAAGGGGAGCGAGACAAGAACAGAGTTGGGTAAGTAAATGAAGTGACCTCAAGAGAGATGAGGATTAGAGATTAATTCATTGACACATTTCAAAAGTGGGAAGGCAGGGGAAAATAAAATTCAATTTACTTCATTTAAAAAAATTGCAGCTCTAGAATTGTATTATCCAACAGGCATAAAACGTTCTAGGTATTTTACTGTGGTTTTATCCCATTTTTCTATAAAAAAGATGATATATCCTCTCAAAAACCAACTATTCAGTAAGCATAGCATTATGACAAATAATTCTGAAAATGACAAGTTATCAAGTTCTGTAAATTTATGATCTATAAACAAATCAGAATGAGAAGCAAAATATATTCCTTATTTTCCCTTGCCCTTACGTGGTAATCTGAGTTTGAGGAATGACTTCTGAGTGTATTTACAGCAGGCAGATGGTTTTGTTGCTTACTGTTAGTTTGGAAGGAAAGGAGGAAGATACAGATAGGTGGCTTGGGGAGAACACTTTGCTAAGCAGACATGAATAGAATGCAGATTTTTAACACCTAATCAGTGTTGAAAATGTGTATATAAAACTGTGCAGAAGCATTTGTCTAGTTTTTTTCCTGTATTATTTAATGGCTGAAGCCTTTAGATGTTTTCTGTTTGTTTTAACAGTAAGACCAAAAAAAGAGATACCACTTCAAAACTTGCAGTGACAATTACAGCTGGATTAGCCAAACCATATGGAATAACATTTTTTCTTCAGAAAACTGTGCAGTTTATTTTGAAGAAAATATGGTTATCATTAATGCTAGTTTTTAGTTTCCTCCAGTCTTCTAACTGGTTCAAGTAATCAATTTTAAATTTCTGTTTGGTAAGTTTACTGCAAACGTGCCAAAATTTGACATCTGCAATTCTTAGTATATACTGTTAAGAAAAACAAAGCATTATTTTAATTAGGTATGATTTAAGGCTTGTAAACAAAATAATGATGTGTTTTTTTTCCTTTTGCTTCCCAGGAATAGATGTTTACCCAGACCTGTAGTTCTCAAACAGGTGAGCATATTAGAATTGAAGTTCACTTGGGAAACTTCTAAAAATTGTCAATCCTTCCTTTCTCTCTTCTTTTTCCAAGTTTCTTCCAGGGATTGCTATATCTTATGTTAAGCACATATTATGTTAAGCACAACTGCCAGGTATTGCAGTATGTTCTGGAGCTACGAGGTCTGTGAACTATCACACTTGCCTTTAAAGACTTCTAGTTTTTTTCAATTGTGATAAGAAAATAAATTGACATGATACAGTGGGATAAATGCT
The DNA here is from genome assembly GCA_028533165.1 of Leontopithecus rosalia. Lineage (NCBI taxonomy): Eukaryota > Metazoa > Chordata > Mammalia > Primates > Cebidae > Leontopithecus > Leontopithecus rosalia. The sequence continues at coordinate 8,222,663 of CM052652.1, read as the reverse complement.
ATTATGGGTAAAATGAACTTTATGAAGATAGCCTCTAAAACAAATTTATGGGATAAAGAAAACTTATCAAAGGAAGTGAAATCCAAGATAAAGGTTGAAAGACGACTGTAAGTTAACTAGTTATAAAAGTGGATTTTATGTATGAAGATGTATATATTTAGGAGTATGGTTTGAGGTTTTTTTTTTTTGAGATGGAATCTTGCTCTGTCACTCAGGCTGGAGTGAAGTGGTGCAGTCTTGGCTCACTACAACCTCCACCTCCTGGGTTCAAGTTAATATCCGGCCTCAACCTCCCAAGTAGCTGGGATTACAGGAACGCACCACTATGCCCAGGCAATTTTTGTGTTTTCAGTAGAGATGGGGTTTCACCATATTGGTCAGGCTGGTCTCAAACTCCTGACCTCATGATTCACCCACTTCCCAGTGCTAAGATTACAGGCATGAGCCACCATGACCGGTAAGTTTGAATTTCAAGGTTGTTGCAGAGAACATTTTGAGCAAATGTGTATTCGAAGAGTATGCAAAAATATGAATGAAAGAGTCAGGATACATTAAATGCATTATTGTAGTTTGGGAAAATGGTCCATGATCAATGAAATGAGAGAAGATACTTAGGAGATTGAGGCTGATTGTAAAGAGCTGGAGGAAGGAGTTCACCCTTTATGCTGAAAAGATAAAGTGAAAACTTTAACAGTAAGACACCATATTTGTGATTTTGAAAAATTATTAATAACAGAGAAGCAAGAGGCTGGAGGCAGTAAGACACTAATGTAGTGTCTTAGTCAATCTGTGCTGCAATAACAAAATACCTGAGACTGAGTAGTTCATAAAGACAGAAAATTATTTTCTCACCATGTTGGAGTCTGCAAAGTTCAAGATCAAGGTGCCAACAAATTTAGTTGTCTGGTGAGAGCTTCTCTCTGCTTCCAAGGTCCCCTGTTGCTGTGTCCTCACATGGTGGAAGGTGGAAGAACCAGCTAGCTGAGCACTGCAGGCAGTCTCTTTCTTTTGTAAGAACTGTAATCTCATTCTAGAGCTAAGAACTCTCATGGCCTAATCAACTCTTATAATCCTTGCTTCCTAATACTTTCGCATTGGTAAAACCTGAATTTTGGAGAAGGCACATTCAAACCATAGCATCTAGGTGAGAAATTACGGTAAAAAAAATCATGAGAGGGTTAATGAAAAGATATGGAAACAAAATACTGAGTGAGTCCATGTTTGCCTAATTTGGATGTGTGGAAGACTTTAATAAGATACTTTAGGTATATTTTCACTCTGCTTAACACCCAGAAAGTTTTCCTGAACATTTTATAACATGAGTATTTTACTTCATGTAATACTTATAATTTATATTTTTAATGAATTATTTTAATAAAAATATTATATGTTTTTCTTTAAAAAAACACCTCTCATGATTTCTTAGCCCTCTCCAAGTACTTCCAGTTTTCTGTTCCCTTTAAAGGCAAATTTCTCAAAATGTTGTCAATTTACACTGCCTTAATTTTCTGCTCTTCATTTACTTGTTAATCCACTCTTGGATTCTGCTCCCAATACTTCCCATGCCGAGACCCATAATGACACCAAATTGGAATATTCAGTGAATGTACTTCTGCCATCATTTGATCACTCTGTTCTGGAAACATTTGCTTCCCTTGAAACTATGATCTTGTTTCTTCATCAATCTCTTTTGCTTCCCTTTCTCAATCTCTTGTCGTAGATGTTCCTCTTCTGACTAATCTCCAGCTATGAAGTTCTTCAGGGGATGCATATCTCTTCTTTCTTCTCTCTAATTTGTCTCCTAATTTAATTAATTTTATAATTCCAAACAATATTAATATGGCAATACAAGAACAGATTATAGCTGTTCTAGTTAGTTTCTTATTTGAATTGTAAATTCTTGTGTTCATAAATTTATTTGATATATCTACTTGATTGTTTATAAAGATCCCAAGAGTTACGGGGCACTAGTCCTATTTGCAAGGGCTCCGTCCCTATGACCTACTTACCTTCCAAAAGTCCCACCTCTTAACACTGTTACATTGGGAATTGGATTTCAACATAGAAATTTTAGAAGGACACAAACATTCAGATTATAGCAAGAAGCAATAGTATTCTACAAAGCAGGCAATAGCTTGTATACATCTCAGTTTGTGAGTTGATACAGATGTAGTAGTTCTTAAGCAATTTGTCTTTGGATAAGAAGTAAATTTTATGTTTTAGGGTGACTAGTGCTAAAAATAAATTCCAAGTACTTTCTAAATTAGGAGAGATAATTCCCCTTTGAATTATGTACTCCATTAAAATACTTCATAGCTGTAAAAATAAAAGAAGTTGTTAACAATGAGTTTTTAGGTCACCCAGGCATGAATAAAGGATATCCAGCTATAAAAATGGCTAAACGAGGTCTTGATGATTTTTCATAATTGATGTATATCTTCATATGCTACTTGTATTTTCAGAATATACATTTTGCTTTGATAGATATGAGAATATGTCTGGGTGCAGTGGCTCACGCTTGTAATCTCAGCACTTTGAGAGGCCTAAGCAGGAGAATAATTGGAGCCCAGGAGTTCAAGATTAGACTGGGCGACATGGAAAACTCTGTCTCTACAAAAATACTTAAATTATCTGGCCATAGTGACATGTGCCTATAGTGCCAGCCACTCAGGAGGCTGAGGTGGGAGAATCACTTGAACCCTGGGAGGTTAAAGTTGCAGTGAGCTGAGATTGTGCAACTGTTCTCCAGCCTGGATGAGAATCTGACACCCCCCCACCCCCAAAAAAGATAAGAGAGCAAGAAATTAGAATAAAAGTTTTAAGACTTACATTTCCTTCTCTGGATCAAGTAAAACTGTTTTAAATAGCAGGGAAGGTAGATACAAGGGACATTAGGTAAAGAGGCTATTGCTGCATAGGAGGGGAACACATGTACAGTGACAGATGAGGTAGAAACTACATTTCATCTCTTGAGAGAATGTCTGAATTATTATTAACCCAATTGATACCTAAGAACTCAGTTTCACCTAACCATGTATGTAGAAATAGTCTCACGCTATCAAGCTCCCATGTTGCTCATCCAAACCTCACTATCTCCATGAAACGTGGGCTCTCCTGATTACTCCCCTATATTATCATGCACCCACCTCTGATGAAATTAACACAGAAGGCCTCAACATGTTAGTTTGTTGTGCATTGCGGTAGCTGTTTTATGTGAGAGGTCTGGATCTTGTAAGTTATTTGCATTCTTATCACCACATTGTCCTGCCCAGAGTGACTGGTCCAAAGAGTGAACACATAACTGGTGGAAGATCGATTGCTTTCCCTTTTCTGGCATTCACATATAAAACATTGTTTTCATCTAGCATTTTTGGACTGAGATTATCAGTAGCCATGTTCCATACCCTGGGAACACAGAGAGGCAAATCAAAACAAAACAGAAATCTAACTAGAAAGAGATAGAGTCCCCAGTCCCAATTCCTAAGTTCCTACTGTGTAGCTCTTTCTTGATGTCTGTCAGCTATTTGAATGTATCTACTTGTATATAAACTAATAATTTTGTTGTTTTGCTCAATTAATTGTGGGTTGATTTTCTAGTGTTTGCAAGCTAATGGGTCCTAATAAACACATTAATATAAAAGCTGGGAAATGTGGCTAAAAAAGTAATGTGTCATATCCAATTAGATGATGTGAAAACATTTAAATTAATTTTTCTGTCTCCTATATGTCATGACTCATAAAATTGAGAGAAATAACATATCACAATACATTTGAAATCATTCTGAATTCTGTGTCCAAGCACTTTGGTGTACTCTCTGCATATATGTGACAAGAACCTATTATTATGCTTAAGAATAGGTATTAATTGCAGTATTTAAAGAGTAAAACTACAAGTTTATGACTTATCAGTAACTTGTATTTGTAGTTGGATCTACACTAGTGAGATCAGTTTCATAATGGGGCCTTCATTTTGCCAAATGCAATAATAGTTCATTAACAACACACTATTAAGAGCCAAATAATCCTTAACAAAACAAAAAAAAAAATCTGGTGTGAATTTAAAGCACTATTTCCATGTGAAGGGAAAACACAGTTCTGGAGTTCTCAGAAGTGTGTTCAACCTGGGATTGATTATAGTTTCTCACTTTACCAGTATAAAGAATGAGCAGGAAGATCTTAAGAAGGAAGCAACATCTGTGTACATGGAGTGGGCTGGTAGAGTCAGGGACTTAGATAAATGGTTGGCTAACGTGGAGAGACTTTGAAGGAGAACTGAAATACAATTGTAAACTCTTAGGCATTTTCCTGTGACTAATAACCACCACCAGATGTGTACAGATCACAGCAGCTTAAAAAGATTCTGAGGCCACTTTTTCCCCCCTCTAAATGTGTTGTTTACAGCCTTATTGTCTAGGAATGATTATTACAAATGGAGAGAAATTGGATGGAGTCACAACTGGAAACACTACAATTCTGATTCAGGAGAAGTATTTGAAAGGCCTTTAATAACATTTTTAAACAAATTCATTTCAGTCATTCATTAAATGTAATCCATATGAAACATTAGGAGCCATGGGGAGACAAGGATGAGAAGAAAATGTGGCATTTTATTTAAAGCCTAAAATTTTGTAGGAAAGATGACAAGATAATATTGCTTCTAATTCTGGAGAGAGACAAGGTTGGCTAAAATATGTGACAAAAGAGAGGTTTCACCAAAGCACTCTGTGAGATCAGAAGAGGATGGGGTGGTTTGTCTGGGCACATCCACATGAGTGCCTGGGACAATGTGGGACTTGAGCTGAGTCTTCAACATAAAGAGGAAAGAAACATCAGAAATTATATCAAGCTCAACTAGAAAATATGGAATAAGACAATTTCCATCAGCATATATAGTACTTGTCATCACTTAGAGTGAGGTTAGGTTAGTACTAATTTTCCAAAGGCATTTAAAATGTCTCAATAGAAATGTAGACTTTCTTCTATAGTTAAGCAAAAGTGTTCAAAGTCACTGAGCAATGGAGTGACATTATAAGAGTTGGGTTTTAGAAATAAACATGAACTGAATTTTTACAAATGAAATAAGACCAAGAGAAGGACTTCCTCTAAGCAGGAAGTCCAACTGGGAAACTGGCTATAGTCTAGAAAACAAATCATAAGGCTCCAAAACACACTGATGGGAGCCAAGGCCAGATTCAGAAAAAGCTGAAAAATAAAAGAGATGAAGCCAACGGGAGGACAGGACTAGAAGGCAGGCTCCTCACTGAGACACTCCAAAGGTCTTCTTGGGTATGCCCATGTGTTCCTGACACCACTAGACTTTTCATCCTTGTCTTGTGTCAGTTTTCAAGGGAATGCTTCCAGCTTTTGCTCATTCAGTTTGATATTGGCTGTGAGTTTTTCATAGATAGCGCTTACAATTTTAAAGTATGTTCTTTCAGTGCCTAGTTTGTTGAGGGCTTTTAACATGAAGAAATACTGAATTTTATTGAACGTCTTTTCTGCATTTATTGAGATAATTTTGTGGCTTTTGCTTTTATTTTGTTTATGTGAAAAATACATTTAATGATCTGCATATGTTGAAGCAATCTTGCATCCCAGGACAAAAGCCTATTTGATAGGCCTGATCATGATGCGTTAGCCTTTTGATGTGATGCTGGATTAGGTTTGCTAGTATTTTGTTGAAGTTTTATGCATCAATGTTCATCAAGGATATTGGGCTGAAGTTTTTTTTTTTTTCCTTTGTTCAGGATGATGCTGGCCTTATAGAATGAGCTGGCAAAGAATTCAACCGCCTCAATTTTTGGCATAGTTTCAATAGGAATGGTACCAGTTATTCTTTTATGTCTGGTAGAATTTTGCTGTGAATCTGTCTGGTCCTGGGCTTTTTTGGTTTGAAGACTTTTTGTTACTGATTCAACCTCAGAACTCAAAATTGGTCTGTTCAGGGATTCAATTTCTTCCTGATTCAGCTTTGAAAAGTTGTATGTTTCCAGGAATTTATCCATTTCTTCTATATTTTCTAGTGTGTCTGCATAGAGGTGTTCATAGTAGTCTCTGATAATTTTTTAAATTTCTGTAGGGTCAGTGATAATGTTCCCTTTTTAGTTTCTAATTGTGTTATTTGGATCTGCTCTTTTTTTGTTTGTTAGTCTAGCTAGCAGTCTGGATAACTTTTTTTTTTCAAGAACCAATTCCTGCATTCATTGATCCTTTGGATGGCTTTTCACATCTCACTTTCCTTCACTTCAGCTCTAATTTTGGTTAATTCTTGTCTTCTACTAGCTTTGGGGTTGGTTTGCCCTTGCTTCTATCGTTCCAGTTGTGATGTTAGGTTGTTAATTTGGAATCTGTCCAACTTTTTGATGTGGGTATTGAGTGCTGTAAATTACCCCGTGAGTACTGTCTTACCTGTGTCACAGAGATTCTGGTGTATTGTATCTTTGTTCTCATTAGTTTCAAATAATTTCTTCATTTCCACCTTAATTTTATTATTTATCAAAAATAATTCCAGAGCAGGATAATTCCATGCAATTGTATGGTTTTGGGTGATTTTCTTAGTATTGATTTTTATTTTTATTTTGCTGTGGTCCAAGTGCATGGTTGGTATGATTTTGATTCTTTTGCCTTTGCAGAAGATGGTTTTATGTCTCATTGTGTGGTCTATTTACAGTATGTGCCATGTGGTCATGAGAAGAATGTATATTCTGTTGTTTTGGGGTAGAGAGTTTTGTAGATGTCTATTAGGTCTATTTGATCAAGGGTTCAGTTCAGGTACCGAATATTTGTTAGTTTTCTGCTCCTTTTGTATGTCTAATTCTGCCAGTGGGGTGTTGAAATCCTTCAATATTGCGTGGGAATCTAAGTCTCTTCATAGATCTCTAAGAATTTGCTTGGTGGTGCTCTGTTGGGTGTGTATAGATTCAGGATAGTTAGGTCTTCTTGATGAATTGAATCCTTTACCATTTCTGATGTGGTTTCAGACTGTGAAGTTTAATAACTATAACTAGGCTTAAACCTATCTTTATTAATCAAAATAGGAACCATTATAATCAATACATTTTTGCCAATGAGAAATAAGTTTGTTTATTCCTGTACAGTAACAACCTGTGCTTCGGGATTTGAGAAACTCTTGGAAAGCATTTTCTGCATCCTGCTTGTTGTGAAAGCATTTTCCCTGCAAAAAGTTGTGGAGATGCTTGAAGAAGTGGTAGTCAGTTGGTGAGAGGTCAGGTTAATATGGCAGATGAGGCAAACTTTGTAGCCCAATTCATTCAGCTTTTGAAGTGTTGGTTGGGCACCATGCAGTCAGATGTTGTCATGAAGAACTGGGCCTTTCTGTTGACCAATGCTGGCTGCAGGTTAAACAGCTTTCAGCGCATCTCATTGATTTACTGAGCATACTTCTCAGATCTAATGGTTTCGCTGGGATTCAGAAAGCTATAGACCAGACTGGCAGCAGAGCACCAAACAGTGGCCGTGATCTCTTTCTGGGGCAAGCTTGGCTTTGGGAAGTTCTTTGGAGCTTCTTATGCATCCAACCACTGAGCTGATCATTGCTGGTTATTGTATAAAATTCACTTTTTGTCGCATATCACAATTCAGTTGATAAATGGTTCACTGTTGTGCAGAATATGAGATGACATATTAAAACAAGGTTTTTTTGTTTTGTTTGTTTGTTTGTTTTTTGCTCAGCTAGTGAGGCATCAATAAGCAGGGACCTGTGGAGCTTTTTCACTTTTCCGACTTGCTTCAAATGCTGAACAATCATAGGACGGTTGACGTTGAGCTCTTTGGCAACTTCTCGTGTAGTTGTAAGAGGATCAGCTTTGATAATTGCTTTCAATTTGTCATTGTCAACCGCCGTCTCCACTGAAAAACTTCTTGAGCCACCATCGCACCGTACATTTGCTAGCAGTTCCTGGGCCGAATGCATTGTTGATATTGCAGGTTGTCTCTGTTGCTTTATGACCCATCTTGAACTTGAATAAGAAAATCACTCAAATTTGCTTTTAGTCCAACATCATTTCTGTAGTCTAAAATAAACACAAAATAAGCAGCAAGGAATAAGTCATTAGCAAAGAAACATAAAGCAAAAAATGCCCATTAAAATGATGTAAATATAACCACATTTATTTAGGAATGTATCCCAATATCAAATGGCAAATTCCAACAGTGCAAAAACTGCAATTACTTTTGCACTCACCTAGTATAATGCCCTTCTTTATCTTCTTAAAAATCTTTGTTGGTTTAAAGTCCATTTCGTCTGAAATTAGGATGGCAATTCGTGCTTTTTTTCTGTTTTCTATTTGCTTGGTAGTTTTTTTTCCATCCCTTTATGTTGAGGCTACAGGTGTCACTGCACGTGAGATCAGTCTCTTGGAGATATCATGCCATTGAGTTTGCTTCTTTATCCAGCGTGCCACTTGGTGCCAATTAGTAGGGGCATTTAGCATGCTTACAGACTAGGTTAATATTGATATGTGCAGATTTGATTCTATCATAGTATTGTTATTAGGCTGACTGGTTTGTGTGGTAGTTTTATAGTGTCACTGGTCTGTGTACTTACGTGTGTTTTTGTAATGGACTCTAATCCCGAATAATCCCTTGAGCCTGAATTTGATGGAGGTGAGGGCTGCAAGACAGCAAAAAATGCTGGCTGGCCTCTCTGGGAGCTTCATGCCAGGGAAGTACAGAGCTGTTACCTGCTGAGAGTCCAGATGGTTGCTGGCTGGGGACCCAGGAAACTGTACCATAGCCTGTAAGATTCAGTGGAGGTCAGGCTTTCAGTTCATCACTGCCCAGTACCCTGGATTTAGCTCCTTTCATGGGGGCATGTGAGAGAGTCTGACCTCCATGGCCAGAGCTGCAGCCACTAATGTTGGGATGTCCAGGAATTCAAGGCTCCAGGGACTCTCCATGTGCCTGAATAGCAGCTCTGCCCAGACTCCATGTAGATCTCTGTGTTGCTCTGGAGCCCCTGGTTGGAGGTTTACCAGGAATCTCCTGAGCAGGGTTGCAAATGTCCATGGAGTTCAGGGTTACAAAGGTCTATGGGTCTGCAGGGACTCTTACTCACTCACCATTCTCCCATGGTGAGGAAGCCTCTCTTGACTCCATGATAGTCTCGGGTGGTGGTCATCCTGTCTTGCTCTTCTCCATTTTCCTTAAGTCAAGTTGTTGCCTTGATGACTCCCAATGTGTCCACCTAGATGTTCCAGTTGAAAATGTAGTAATTAAAATTATTCTTTATTCAATGAATATTGTAACATAAACTGTGCTAATTTCTGCCTCAGCCTTTCAAGATTCTGTAAATTAATTGTTCTAATGCTGCTTCTATGTTTGTCAAGAAAATTGGTTAGAGAAAAGTAGTTAGAGAAATGGTGGAAGAAAAGCCATTCATTTTATTTTTCTCTTTATGTTAATTTTTTGAAGGTCTATTTAAATCAGAGCTAAGATCATAAATAAAGGAGGCAGCTTTAGGTCTGCAGAGATTACATAGAAACATATGTTTCTGGAAGGTCATTTGCCATCTTTGCAAGGAGTGTACCTGGGTATCATCATTATGAAGGATGTGAGAGATAATTACTTTATTGTATTAAAAGAGGAGCAAACAGAAATCATAGTTCAATGCTTGAAACTCAAGTATCAGCAATATTAATGAACTTCAGGAAAAATTTAATTTAACTCTGTTAGAGAATAATGTTAGTGACTTAATATTTCAATCAAATGAGGTATTATTGTTCTGCCATACTAAGAAAAAAACTTCTGGGTTGATTTTTTTTGTAATAAAAATGGCCTAATGAACAGTTTCTGAAGTTAACCAAATTAAGTTTAAATCACTTTTCATGAAAAATATTTTCAAGAAGCACTTATTAAAATTTCTTCCACTGAGCTAGATTCTTAATTTACATTCTTCTTTATAGATTGTTTCTCTTTCAGTATTTAAAAAAAGTTCATATGGAACATTTTTTATAATCTCAAGTTTATCGTTGTTATGGTCAACCACTAACCCCTCGAAGAATGTAATATAAAACTGTTTATCTTTTATGAAGTCTCTTAAGTACCCTTTGATGTAGTTTGGCTGTGTCCCCACTCAAATCTCATCTTGAATTGTAGTTCCCATAATCTCCACGTGTTTTGGGAGCAACCTAATGGGAGGTAATTGAATTATAGGCATGGAATTTCCCATATTGTTCATGTGATAGTGAATAGGTTTCACAGGATCTGATGGTTTTATAAAGGGCAGTTCCCCTGCACATGCTCTCTTTCTTGCCATCATACAAGATGTACTTTTGCTCCTCCTTTACCTTCTGCCATGATTGTGAGGCCTCCCTATCCATGGGGACTATGAGTCCATGAAACGTCTTTTTCTTTAAAATTTACCAAGTCTTGGGTATTTCTTCAGAGCAGTATAAAAATGGACCAATACAGGAAATTGGTACCAGTAGAGTAGGGTACTGCTATTAAGATACCTGAAAATATGGAAGCAACATTGGAACTGGGTAACAGGAAGAGGTTGGAACAATTTGGAAGGCTCAGAGGAAGATAGGAAGACATGGGAAAGTTTGGAACTTCCTGGAGACTTGTTGAATGGTTTTCACCATAATGCTAATGGTAATATGGACCATAAAGTCCAGGCTAAGGTGGTCTCAGTTTAAGATGAGTAATTTGTTGGAGTAAAAGTCACTCTTGCTATGTAAGGAGATGTGCTGCATTTTGCTCCCACCCTAGAGAACTGTGGAACTTTGAACTTGAGAGAGATGATTTAGGGTATCTGAAAGAAGAAATTTCTAAGTAGCAAAGTGTTCAAGAAGTAACAGGGCATATACATTTGAAAAGTTTGCAGCCTGACAACATGCTAGAAAAAAAGCCCTTTATCTGGAGGGAAATTCAAGCCACTGCAGAAATTTGGGTAAGTACCGAGGAACCCAGTGGTAATCCCTAAGACAATAGGGAAAATGTCTCCAGGGCACATGAGAGATCTTTGCAGCAGCCACTCCCATCACAGGCTCAGAGACCTAGGAGGAAAAGTGTTTTTGTAGGCCTGCTTCAGGGTCCCCCTCTTATGTGCAGCCTAGGAACTTGGGGCCCTGTGTCTCAGATGCTCCAGCCTAGGCTAAATGTGGCCAAGATACAGCTCAGATCATTCCTTCAAAAGGTATGAATCCCAAAGATTTGGAAGCTTCTATGTGGTGTTGATCCTGTGAGTGCACGAAGTCAAGAATTGAGTTTTGGGAACCTCTGCCTAGATGTCAAATGATGTACTGAAATGCCTGGATATCCAGGCAGAGGTGTGCTGCAGGGGTGGAGCCCTCATGGAGAACCTCTGCTAGGGCAGTGCAAAAGGAAATGTAGTGTGGGAGGCTCCACACAGAGTCCCTACTGGGACAGTGCCTTGTAGAGCTAGGGAAAAGGGCTACCATTCTCCAGATCTAAGAATGGTAGACCCACTGGAAGCTTGTACTGTGCACCTAAAAAAACCACAGACACTCAATGCCAGTGTATGAAAGCAGCCAGGAGGGAGGCTGTACTCTGCAAAGCCACAGGGGCATAGATGTCTAAGGCTGTAGGAACCCACCTCTTGCATCAAGATGACCTGGATGTGAGACATGGAGTCAAAGGAGCTTTGCAGTTTTAAGATTTCACTGCCCAGCTGGATTTTGGACTTGAAGGGGACCTGTAGCACCTTCATTTTGGTCAATGTCTCCCATTTGGAATGGCTGTATTTACCCAACACATGTATCTCTATTGTATCTAGGAAGTAACTAACTTGCTTTTGGTTTTACAGGCACATAGGCAGAAGGAACTTGCCATGCCTCAGATGAGACTTTAAACTATGGACTTTTGAGTTAATGCTGAAATGAGTTAAGACTTTGGGGGACTGTTGGGAAGGCATGATTGGTTTTGAAATGTGGGGACATGAGATGTGGGATGGGCCAGGGGTATGGCCATGTCCCCACCCAAATCTCATCATGAATTGTAGTTCCCACAATTCCCACATATAGTATAAGGGACCTGATGGGAGGTAATTGAATCATAGGAACGGGATTTTTCCCACTGTTCTCATGATAGTGAATAATTCTGATGAGATCTCATGGTTTTTTAAAGGGCAATTCCCCTGCACATGTTCTTTTGCCTGCCACCATGTAAGATGTGTCTTTGCTCCTTCTTCACCTCCTGTGATGATTGTGAAGCCTTCCTAGTCATGTGAGTCCATTAAACCTCTTTTTCTCTATAAATTACTCAGTCTCAGGTATTTTTTCATAGCAGTATAAAAATGGACTAATACACCCTTTATGTTTCAGACGTTTCTATGTTTTTCTAACTTTTTGTGAGACTTCATAAAAGTTTAGGAAATGCATTAGTTAATTGTGTTATTGCTAAAAGTGAAAGTCATCTAGCAGCCTTATTCACATACAGCCTAGTTTTCCAAGTGTCTTCAGGACCTAGGTTGGCTAGAAAACTACCCATCTTTTCCCATCATATTGTAGAAATTTCATCATTGAATGTTATCAGATCTTGTGTAAGACCTTACAAAGACCCTAAAGAAGTAAGGGCAATAATCCTATTTGTAAAAACATATATATATGATAAACAAAACGAAAACTAAAACATATTCAGAACTTCAAGGAATATTTTTCCAAGAATTGAAAATAAATAGCTGTTCAAAGTAATATAAAAATAAATTTCAAAAAATAAAATTCAGCTGCCATGTTTAAATAATTAACTGGTATATGTTTGAGTATGTGTGCATATTGTGTAACAATGATACAGGCTGTAAGACAACTCATCTTGGGTTCTTTTTCTGCTACTATAATAGATCTGTGAGTGTCTTATCAACACTTTCCAGTCTGGTTTCTCTTATATTTAGAATTTTCTAGTTGGCTGCTTCTATGTAAAGGTTCAGTTTAAAATGAAGTTAATATAACTAAATGCACTTTTGAAAAGTGGAATAACAGAGATCATATTTTCTTTCTTGACTAAAACAATTTTAAAAGAACAAAAATAAATTTAAAACACAGGGCCAGGTGCAGTGGCTTATGCCTATAATCCCAGCACTTTGGGAGGCTGAGGTGAGCAGACCACTTGAGGTCAGGGGTTTGAGACTGGCCAACATGGCGAAACCCCATCTCTCTTAAAAATGCAACAATTAACCAGGCATGGTGGTACACACCTGCATTTCCATCTGCTCAGGTGGCTGAGGCTCAAGAATCGCTTGAACCTGGAAGAAATAATAAAGAACAGTTTTCAAAATGCTGGGCATCAGACAATGAATCACAGTGATTCTTTGGATATAAAAAGAAATGTGAGATGAGACTGGTGATTGCCCCCAGCTTTCTGTTTTTTCCCATGATGCAGTGCAAGAAGGGGAAATAGAGGTGAATCTTGATAGACAAGGTGGAGCTGAGCATTGAAAGAGATCAAGAAAATAGAGCATATAGGACAGGGGACCAGAGAGGACAGAGCTGTAGAAAGTCAGAGGACTCTGGAGATCTACAGAGGGTTCACTTAAGTATTCAGCAGAATACTGATAAACACCTGCCTATAAGAAAACTAGTAGAGGTCAGAGAAAGAACCATCTGAAAAAAATAGAGAAAGCAGTTTCTCACATATAGCCTTAAGTAACACCTATTCCCACAATCCAGAGTTTGAGACTTCATAATTCACTGGGCATTGGGAATAGTTCTAAGTGGCAGGGAATAATTAACTTCAGATTATACATAGATCTTACTCTGCTTAATAAATCTTAAAAGCAAGACCCCAGTGAATTAAACTGTTTCCATAACCAAACTACATCTTAGAACAAAGTACAAAAATATTTATAGAAGTACAAAAATATCCAGCACTCAGCAAGGCAAAATTTACAATGTTTGGCAACCAAAGATTACCGGGCTTGAAAAGAAACAGGAAAATGTGATACAAAACAAGGAAAAAAATTAACCAACTAAACTTATCCAGATCTGGCACAATTGTTAGAATTAGTGTAAGACACTAAACAGTTGCTATGATTATATTCCATATGTTCAGAAAATATACAGAGACATGAGACACAAATACACACACAGTTTAGAAACTAAAAAACAAAGATCAAATTGAAGTCACATTAAGCAGAAGAGACCCAATGATCCAGATTATGGTGGAAATCAGCAAAAAAGAAAACAGGAGCATAGTACAGAAAATTAACAAAACCAAAAGATTGTGTTTTGAGCAAAATCAACAAGTTGATTGATGGCCTACTAGATTGGTTAGGGAAATGAGAAAGAAGACACAAATTACCAGTTTCAAGAATGAGAGCAGTAACATCACTAAAGATATTTGAAGGATAATAATGGAATATTTTGAACAGCATTGTGACAACAAATTTGACAATTGTGTGAAATAGACAAGTTTCATTCTTTGAAAGACACAAACTACAAAATCTCACTCAAGAAAAAATAGTCAGCATAATCCTTTATTGATTAAATAAAGAGAGTTTGTAATTAGAAACCTTTCCTCATAGACAATTCCAGGCTTAGATAACTTCACTGGTGAATTCTGTCAAATATTTAGGGAAGAAAACAACAGACTTAAAGTTGGAAGACTGAATGCTTTCTTCTAGGATTACAAAGATTAAACATGTCCACTCTTATCACTTCTACTCGATATTGTTCTACTAGTCAACATCAATCCCTGACATAAGAAAAGAAGATACAGACAACATCCAGATCACAGAGACAGAGGTAATATTATCTTTATTTGCAAACAGTATGATTATCTATGTATACAATACTATATAATCTTCAAAATACTAGAATAAATCAGTGAATTTGACCAGGTTACAGAATATAAGATGAAAATGCAAAAAGTAAACAATCAGAAATTAAAATAAAAACAATGCCAGCTGTAATTCTATCAAAAATATTAAGTACTTAAGGAGAACTTGAAAAAAGATATGGAAGACCTGTAAACGTAAAATAATAAAGCATTGGTAAGAAAATAAGGAAGACACTACGTAAACTCACAGATATATTTTGTTGATGGTTTGGAGACTAAATATTGTAAAGATTTCAATTACCCTCAAATTTATCTGTAGATTCAACACAATCCAAATTATTAACCCAGCAGATTTTTTATTTTTTAATAGAAATTGCCAAGCTGATGTAAAAATTCTATGAAAATTTAAATAGCCATAGAATTCTATGGAGATTAAAATATCCATAATGACCTTGAAAAGGAAGAGTGAAATTGGAATTTCTTCTAATTTTATGACTTGTTTTAAGCCTATAGGTATCAAGTCCGTGTGGTATTTGCAATAAGATACACAAATAGATGAATAGAACAAAAAGAAATAATAGAAAGTAACAGAAGTAGACCCACAAATATGTGGCCTTTTTTTTTTACAAATATGCAAAGGCAAATCAGTAGAGAAAGAGTAGCTTTTACAGAAAATGGAATTGGAGTAATTGGCTACTTATAGAAAAAAAGAACCATTACTTTAACCATGAACACTTCTTTTTAACATTACACTTAATGTAAAAAATACTAATAACACTTATGAAAGAAAATATATTAGAACATTTTTGTGACTTTCAATAAATGTAATATTTCTTTGGTGACACCAAAAACACAACCCATGAAAAAACAAAGAGATTAATTTGTCTTCAGTGTTTTGAAAATACTGTTAAGAGAATGAAAAGGACATTCACATGCTTGGAGAAAACATTTCACCTTATATATGTGCTAAAAAAAATTGTATTCAAAATGCATAAGAAACCCTCAAAATTCAATAATATTAATAAAAAAAGAATCTAATTAATATTTGGCAAAATATTTGAACAGATCATAAAGATAGACTCCAATACACCATTGGTGGGAATTTTAATATATCTGCTGAAGAATGATGTGGGAATTTATCAAAGAACTAAAGATAAACTTATCATTCAATCCAGCAATTCCCCCTATGGTGTATCTACCCAAAGGAAAATAAATAAATATATTAGAAAGGTACCTGCACTTGTATGTTTAGTGTAGCACTATCAACAATATCAAAGATATGGAATCAACTGAGTGTCCACCAACAGATGATTAGACAAAAAAAGGCAGTACCTCTACACAACTGAATACTATTTATCCCATAAAAAATGCAGCAACATAGGTGAAACTGAAGGCCATTATCTTAAGTGAAACAAGTCAGATGCATAAAGCCAAATATTGTGTGTTCTTATTTATAGGGAGCTAAATAATATATACATATGGACATAGAGAGTGTAATGATAGATGATGGACACTTGGAAGGGTGAAGATGGGGGGAGCATGATGAGAAATCACTTCCTGGGTACAATGTGTGTTACTGGGGTGATGAATGCCCTAAAAGCCCTAACTTGACTCCTATGCAATCTATGCATGTCACAGAATTGCAAATGTACCCCATAAATGTATACAAATAAAAGATACACGATGTCAAATAAGCACATCAAAAACATGCATTAGAGAAATGTAACTTAAAACTACAATGAGATTCTATTATGTACCTATTAAAATGCTTAAATTCAAAAGACAGACTATGTTATGTGTTAGCAAAAGGAACTGGAACTCTCACATGTCTGGTGGGAATGCAAAATAGTGAACTAATTTGGAGTATGACCTGGTAGTTTCCAAAAAATGTTTGCAATATACATTTTATATAATCCAGCCATTCCACTATTACATATTAACTCAAGAGGAAGTAAAATCAGACAAAAAGGAAGCCATGCATACAGTGTGACTCAATTGGTATAGAAGTTGGAAAACGTAATTATCTGTAGTTATAGAAAGTAAATCTGTGGTTGACTGGGGCTGGGGCCTGAAGGGGTAGGAAGGTAGGAGTTAAAAAGGTCATAAGCAAACTTTTGGTGATGATGAATATATTTACAAGCCTTGGCATAGTGTTGGTTTCATACGTGTATAGTATGCCTAAACTTATGAAATTGTACACAAGTATTTTCAGTTCATTGTAGTATAATTATACTTTAAAATAACTATTCAAATAAACAACAAAACAAAAACTTTAGTGCTTATAGGAATCACAGGGGCTTTGTTGAAGATCAGTTGGTCATAAGTGTGTGATCTTATTTCTGGGCTCCTTATTCTGTTCCACTGATCTACATGCCTATTTCTGTATCAGTACCATGTTGTTTTGGTTATTGTAGCCCTGTAATATAGTTTGATGTTGGTTATGCGATTCTCCCAGCATGATTTTTTTTTTTTTTGCTTAGGATTGCCTTGGCTATGAAGTCTGTCTTTTGGTTCCAAATGAATTTTAAAATAGTTTTTTTCTAGTTTAGTGAAGCATGCCATTGGTAGTTTAATAGAAATAGCATTAAATCTGTAAACTGTCTTGGGCAGTATGGCCCTTTAATGATATTGTTTCTTCCTATTCATGAGCATGGAAAGTTTTTTCTACTTGTTTATGTCATCTCTGACTTTTTTGAGCAGTGTTTTATAATTACTATTGTAGAGATCTTTCACCTTTCTGGTTAGCTGTATTCCTATGTATTTTATTCATTTGTGCCAATCATGAATGGGACTGCCTTCTTGAGTTGGCTCAAGGCTTGGTTATTTTTGCTGTATAGGAATGCTTCTGATTTTTGTATGTTGATTTTGTATCTTGAAACTTTGCTGAAATTATCAGCTGAAGGAGTTTTGGACTGAGACGATGGGGTTTTCTAGATATAAAATGCTGTTGGCAAAAAGGGATAGTTTGGCTTCCTCTCTTTCTATTCTGATGTCCTTTATTTATTTTTCTTGTTTGATTGCTCTGGCTAGGACAACCAATACTATGTTGAATAGGAGTGGTGAGAGAAGGCATCCTTGTCTTGTGTCGATTCTCAAGGGAAATGCTTCCAGCGTTTGCCCATTCAGTATGATGTTGGCTGTGGGACAAAAACAGGCAATGGAGAAAAGACCCCTTTCAATAAATGGTGCTGGTATAACTGGCTAAGAGAAGACTGAAGCTGAACCCTTTCTTTCTACCACACACAAAAATCAACTCAAGATGGATTAAAGACTTAAATGTAAAACTATAAACTATAAAAACCCTGGAAGACAACCCAGGTAATACCATCCTGGACATAAGAATAAGATTTCATGACAAAGACACCCAAAAGCAATTACAAGAAAAGCAAAAATTCACATATGTGATCTAATTAAACTTCAGGGCTTCTGCTCAGCAAAAGAAATTATCAACAGAGTAAGCAAACAATCTACAGAATGGGAGAAAACATTTGCAAGCTATGCATCTGACAAAGGTCTAATATTTAGCATCTATAAGGAACTTAAGCAAATTTACAAAAGAAAAACAGCGTCATAAAAAATGGGCAAATTATCTGAACAGATACTTTTCAAAAGAAAACATACGTGTGGCTAATAATATTAAACAAGCTTAATAGCAATGATCATTAGAAAGATACACATTAAAACCACAATGAGATATCATCTCACACCAGTCAGAATGGCTATTTCTAAAAAGTCAAAAAAATAACAGATATTGGAGAGGGTATAGAGAAGAGGGAGTGCTGATACATTGTTGGTATAATTGTATATTAGTCCAACCATTGTGGAAAGCAGTATGGTGATTCCTCAAATAACTAAAAAGAGAACTACCATTTAACTCAACAATGTAATTACTGAGTATATACCCAGAGGAATACAAATCATTCTACTGTAAAGACACATATTTGCGTGTGAATATTCATTGCATCACTCTTCACTATAGCAAATACATGGAACCAACCTAAATATCTACCAAAGATAGATTGGATAAAGAAAATATGGCACATATATACCATGGAATAGTATGTGGCCATAAAAAAGAATGAGATCATATATTTTGTGGGACCCTGAATGGATCTGGAAGCTATCATCCTTAGCAAACTAACACAAGAACAGAAAACCAAATACCACACATACTCATAAGTGGTAGCTAAATGATGAGAACTCAGGAAAATAAAGAAAGGAAGAGTAGGCACTGGGGTCTATTTGACATGGAAGGATGGGAGGAGAGAGAGGAACAGAAAAACTCTCTATTGGGTACTAGGCTTAACACATGGGTGATGAAATAATCTGTACAGCGAAGCCCCATGACATGAGTTTGCCTATATAACAAACCTTTACATCTACTCCCAAACCTAAAGTAAAAGTTAAAAACGAATAAGAGGGGAAGTTTGACCAAAAGATTCTTTTCTAAGTCTTGGATGGACCCTGGAATCTTTATTATAAAATAAGCTCTCCTAGTTGATTCTGCTGCAGAATGTCATAGCCCTAACCTTGAGAAACAATGCTTTATAGAGATTTCTGCTAAGCCCACAAGTCTAAGTCCAATGTGCCCAAATCAAAAGTTAGCATGCCACTTAAAGAGAAAAAAAATGAGTTAAGATCAGGTAAGAAGAGTCCTAACCATTGCAACAAATTTGTTTGCTATTTCGTGTTTGTACTTGTTGGGTAATGGCTGGCAGTAAGTTGATCAATGTCATGATTTTAGTATAAGGCAAAAGAAGAAAGAAAAGTTATGTCAATTGTTGATCCTCACTTTTTTCCCCCACACAAAACTGGAGATAATAAATCTCTTCAAAATTGTTAAAGGATTAATTATTGTGTGAAAAATCACATACTACAATGCCTCTTCAACTTTTAGAAAGCGTCTCAATAGAATTAATATTTAGTGATTATTTTTTAATCCTGATTTTAGGGTTTTAAATTATTGTTCTTTAATTTCTTATATTTTCAATCTTATTTCTTTTGATTTATATTGCTATTTAATTTATTCTTATTAATATTTTTTCTCTTCAGATTTCATTTGTAAACACATTACATGTGTCATTTGAAAGACTGTCTTTCACCAGAAAGACGGGCTGGACTTATGTGCGTGCATGAGCCAATGCTGAGTTTTCTTCTATGGTAAAAAGCAGAGCCCTTTTTCTTCTGTGGTGAAAAAAAGATCTGATGCCTTAGCAGTGTAAAAAGACCTCAACACCAGTTTCAAAGCATTTGGCTTATTTTCAAATGAAAATCTTGAAGGTGGCTGAGTGGACCTATTTGTTGTCCTTTCTGTGCAATTAACTGGGTATCTTCTCTGGCATCCTGAACACATGGTACCTGTTTGGAGTAACCATCAATGCTGATGATATTTTAGTCTATTCTACCAGTGTCACCTATTTCTACTTAACCACCTCTTCTGAATCATCTTGGGATGATCACAGCGACACCCTTTGCAGCTGAGATTCTCTCCATGGGTACAGAGTTAGTAGGGGATTTTCTTTTCTGGCAGGGTCTCTAAATAGTGGAAATAAAATCTCTACTCTCCCAAATGATAAAGCATTATCAAAAACCAAAGCTATCCAGCACTTCTTTAGTAAATGACACTCCCAGAATTTTATACCTCTCTTCCTCACCCTAATCATTAATCAAACAAGAATTTTTCAGCTACCCAAGCCCCTTTCTAGGTCCTTTCTGCTGAGCCCGATTTTCTCTGATCCCAGGTGGGCATTCATGGCTAAACCTGATGTCTTCAGTTTGGCTTTCCTAGGTGTTACAGTCTCCCAATGACTTCTTTCTAACACAGGGTATAATTCTATTTCACCCTCACCACTCAGTCTCTCATCAGTATGGACTCTGTTTCCAGAAGGCTCGTATGTCAGTCGGTTTAAGTTAGAATGACATTTGTTGAGGTTTGAGTTGATCAAGTCAATCTTGCGTTAGTCCTAGCAAATATTTTCTTCTTCTTTGCCATGCAATGGACTCTGTTACTTCAAATAAGTTAAGAGCATCTCTGTGGCTCCCCAGTGCCTAGCCCAGGAATAATGAATTAATGCATCCATGCTTGTGTAGTGCTATTTAGGATACTATTATAGCCCATGGTGTTCTGAGGATATTTAGTTACTATCTCCTTACATTCTGAGGACAGTAAATGTGCCTGAGTCATCTTTTGAATCCTCATGACTCAGCACAGTCCTAGGGTTATATTAAGTATTCAGCTGTTTAATGATCGCTTCATTGTCTAATTTTTTTATATAACATAATCTTTACAAAACCCCACATGACACATGTTCACCTATGTAACAAACCTGCATGTCCTACACATGCCTGCACACCCCTGAACTTAAATGTTAAAAAACCTCAAGAAACACTAATTTTATTCAATTTCCTTTAATGAGTACTTGTTACAATAAAAGAGGTATAAGGTTCTGTTCCCAAATCCAAACCACTTTTTAACTTAAATCTTGAGTTTTTCTGAATTACCTGATTTGAAGTAATTCTCTTTATACTTGAAAATGGTTTCATAAAAATGTTTGAGATTAAAAAATATGCACTGCAAGAAGCATGCAACAAACATTCTGAGAGTACAAAACTAGTTGTAAAAAAATAACATAATTTACCAGTAAACCCACTCTTACAGAAATGTGCAAAGCCTTTCCATGTAAAACGTTTTGTTGTAAACTGAGCACCTATTTTTATAACTTAGCTTCCCATGGAGAGGTAACTGCTCGCATGCGCTTTATGTATCCATAGCATACATACAAGGCTCGGTCTTCTCAAACTAATAACAGCTCACCACTCTTCTATTTGAGTTGTAATGAATTTGGTTACAAGGATTTTCTCTGATGGATTCCAAAGTTAGCCAGAACTTTTAATATCAAAATGAAAAAGCATATAATTTCCTTCAGTTCCTTCACCACAGGAGGCTAACTCCACAATTTCCCTCATGTTTCTCATTCAGAAAAAAAAGAAATAAATTTGCGTTCAGAATTATTTGATGATTGCTTCTTGGCGCTGATGCTTCAGTTCCTGAAGTCAATATGGCTCTTACAATTTTCTCAGGTCGGGTTATTGACTTAGGGTTGTATAAGCTTTTTTTGTCTGGTGGCTGGATTTTCACTGATAATGACCTTCCCTTGATCGTCTTCTAGATCCTAGTTAGAAAGAAAGGAGAATGTAGACTGTAAACGTGAGACCATTTTAAAATTTAAGAATATTTTATTCTCTGTATATCTCTCAGAGGTCATTATTTTTTATTGTAATAAACTTTAGATTATGTTTTCTTAATATCCTCAGCTTACCGTGAAGCAAATATTATATTTTGGTCAAAAGTATATAAACATAATAATTTTAATTCCTTAGAAAATTTGTGTGGATTTGGATATTTACATAGATTTACTGATACATTATTTAGCTAAAATATCTGGGCAGTTGATCTTTTACTTTCAAAAGTCTACACATTGGATTGGCTTCAGGTAAGATGTTCTTATAGTGCTTTGATAAGCCTCGCATCTTCTTTTGACTGTTAGTACGTAATTATCACAGAAATTCTTAACTTGTAATTCCAAGCTTGCAATTTACTCTAGGTTTCACAAGGGAAATTCTTGCTCTCTCAGTGTATCAGAATGTAAGATATCTTAAGTGGTGCAATAGAAAATGCACATAGAGTGATTATAAAATAAACGTAATGCATATGTGATATACACATATATAATCTACACATTTAAGTGAACATTTTGTAAATAGCTAAATTGATGGTTTTTTGTATGTATACATTTCTTATTTACTTATGTCTCAAACTGTAGCATCGTCACACGTAATAACATTTTTAAGGATTCAGATCCACCTGCAATCTACATTTGTCTATCTCTGATAGTCAGAAATTTCTTTTCAACTTAGCACTTATGTATGCAAAATTATATGTATACTTAACTTTATGCACACAAAATTATATATACATATAATTTTGGACTCTATATACGTAAATTATATATATATTTGAAGATTATTCACTTGAGTCTATCTCAAGGGTCCAATATGGCTACCAGGTTGCATGACTACATTGGCCTTTCCCTTAATATTTGTTATTAGAGTCTACTGATAGTATAGAACATGAGAAATTTATTTTCTGATTGTTATCAAAATACTTAGCATCGAAACTGGCTAACTTTTCTCTCTGATTGACAACAAGGTTTAATAAAATACTTTAAAAGAATTTCCTATTCTTTGATTTCTCTTCGTATAGCAAAAGAGGCCATATACACACATTACTATAGCCAATACACTTACCTGGAACTCTTTTATTGGCTTGTAACTTCCTCACAGGTGTGTCTAAAATTAAATTGTTATAGTTAGAAATACTTTGCAATTATGGCTAAAATCAGGCAGAAGACCATGTTTAAAACAGAAAAGTGTAAAGTTTTGAATAAACATCACTTAAACATGAAGAATGATCCTGAGAGTTTCACCTTGACAAAGGACAGTGTTTTCCATAAATCACAATGAATGCTTCTTAATTGCAAAGCACATTGTTTCATTATGGATTTTGGACCCCCAAATAATGTGCCATTTTTGCAGAGTAAATGACTTACGTGATTTTTTTCAGCCTTTTTGTAAAAAATATTACCTTAGGATGAAAGGTTATTAAATGTCATATAAGGTTTAGCACAAGTATCTTCCAAGAGTTAGTCACCCATCTTTGCAGTCATACCTACTTGTAATGTATGCCTCTGTAAAATTCTCACTAAAATCAATTTGTGATTGCTTTATTGTACATAAGGACAACAAAATAGCATTGACCTAATGACTCTAGAAATGTTATAATAAGCTATTCAGGAAGATATGCCATCACCCTTATTCCACCCCCACAACCTGATTCAGTGTTAATCCTATGAGAGCCTTTTAAAAAATTAACTAATAAAAGCTTTTATGTTTAAGAACTGCAAGTATTTCAAAACTGTGCTGTTTTGTGTTGTTATATTTGCAACGTATTTCTCTGTTCTCCTCTTTTTCTTTGGTTCATTGACGAGACTACCTGATAGGCCTAAATTCACATTTTCATCAGTTTTGGGGCATTTAGGATCAAAAAGTCAACATGGTTTCTATACTGGCTTCATTTTTCTACTTATCTTTTAAATTTTTTCTACAAATTTTGACTTTTTAAATATATACCATCTATACTCAGCATGAAGTCAGTTTTTTCTATTATATATATATTTTTTCAATTCTCTGAAATCCTATAAAAAGTAAGCAATGAAACTATCACCATGAACAGTTTTGTCTATATGACAGTAAGCAAATTAAAAAAAATTCAAAATATTTATATATTCTGTTTCTGTCTACTTAGAACATTTTCACGTCTTTTCCCCCAAAATATAAGGCATATAATCATTTATAAAACCACATTAATTCTAGAGTAAAATATAGAACTATAGAAATCTTACTGTATTGGATAATGGAGAGAAGTCTGTGTAAAACAGCCAACTCTGAATTATGCAATATTCTCAAATAGGTATAAGTAAATGTAAATATAAATATTTCTTAACTTCAGGTTTATTTGGTAACAAAATAATGACTTCTAAAAGATTGTCAAGAACAGACAGATCTAACCTTTAATTGCTGCACGGTGCATTGTTTATAGTGGACTTATTAAATTCCAAATAGCACTTAATTGTATAATTTAAAACTGGATCATAGAAATATTTACCATATTCCTTTTCGAAACAAGCAAGTGTGCTCAGATTTCCTTTCATAATTGTATAGCATCCAATTAATCAGCTTTTGCTATGATAATATTCCAGAATAAAAAACGTTCAATGTGTCAAACAAACATTTTGAAAGAACAACTTGATTAATGTGTAGCAAACAGGTTTTCTCTCAGCAGCTCTCTGTTATGTCAACATGAATGAGAGTTATACTAGGTCATGTTTAGAGCAGCAAAACATGGTAAGATAAACCAATTACCTGAACAGCTTAGCATAAAGAACTACCCAACATCATGTTTTCCAAAACGTGCAAAGTGTTCAGCTCAATTGTTTGGACATTTTATTTGCTTGTTTTTTTGTATGTTTCCATGACTATGACTATCGAAATTTAAAGTTGATCATTACTTAATTGACCACGTTAATATCAATTGATGATTCTGAGAGTAACAATTGATGACAGCTTACTCTGTGCTGAACATTGTTCTAAGAGCTTGTCGTATGTTAACTCATTTACACTGTAGGTAACATTATCATCCTCACTTTCAGAAGAAGGAAACAAGCAAGAAAACAATCAACTGATTTGGGATCGAGTCGGAGCTCATATTGAATGCAGACCTACAATCTGTACAATCTGATCTACTATTCTCCATAGAGGTTGCAAATCTTAACCTGTCATATTGACAGGTTTGCCAAAACCTTCCAAAATGACTTTTTTCCTTGTTCCTTTTGACATAGACTGTTATTCTCCTTTAATTGCTTGGGTGGTTCCGAATGCATAGTTCTAAGGTAAGCACAGAAAATTCTATGCATTTAGTGAGAATTATTTTCAGTTAAGACCTTGAAAGGGTATCAGCAACAAATCGCAACATCAGTACTCAAGGAATCTCTTAGCCATGTTAACAGTCATGACTTAAATGGTTGAGAAATATACTCAAATTATTAAAAGTACAAAAATGTACTACATATACCACAATGTGCACAATATGAACTGTTTAGATAAAAAACTGAGTTTTAGGAAGACCTTATTGAGATGAAGATCATGGTTCAGATATGTATTAATTGGCCAGACCTTGAAAAAAAATTTCTTGCATAATGTAATCTTTATCAGCTTCTTTTATCAATGTCTCTTAGGATATAGATGAGGGGACACTTGTGACTCAGTAATAACCTGATGATTTTAGATAGCTAGAAAAAAGAAAACAAGCATATCCAATTATTGCTGGTACTAGTGACTCTACTATATCTAGTGTCTTTCCTACAAAAAGCAAAGCCTTGGAAATGGTTTGATTAAAATGTGTTATGTTTTTATGTTTTTTCAGAATGCCACAATAATTTATGTGGCATTGTGAAAACTGATGCCTTGCAGATATGTAGAGAGATCAGACACTGGGAACTAAAGGAATAAACTTCTGGAATGAACAGAGACAAGAGCTAAGAGAGGAGTCCATTAATTAAAAGTTGAATGTCATATTCTTAACTTGTAGCAGTTATATCTTTTCTTGGCTGAAACAATTCTTTAGTATTTAACTGGATTGTTCATAGTGGCTTCAATAACAGGGGCTTATCAAAGAAGAAGAAAACATACTTACCTAAAATTTAAGCCTAAATAAATTAAAGCAATATAAACAGATGCAACTACTAATTTATTGATGCCATAAAAAGCACTACCATTCTACAAAGCTGCTTACTATGGCAAGGACTAAAAGAAAAAAAAAAGAATCCAATTTAATCTTCATAATGTGTTTGTCTCCTCCCTCAAATCCTTCCATTTTTTTCCTAGCAGGCAGTTGGGCATTTGAGGGTTGATAGTGAATTCTTTGTTAGATTTTACAGGAATCTTTGGTTCCCTTATGGCTCTGGTGTGCTATATACTCTTGGCTTTCTGGGAGGAAACTTGTATTTTTCAGACAAATATATTTCTATTGAGAGAAAGTTCAATCATTGGTTGAATTAAAAAAATTTTAAACTATCACTGATAAATTTCTAAATACTATTTAAGAGATTTTATATTTATTAAAGTACAGAATATAGAAACAATAATTGCTAGAAACATAGAAGGTCCCAAGATAATTTACATTTTCTTGGACATAGTGATACAATTTTTAAAATTATAAGCTGAAAAGCCATCTGGACTCTGTTTTGGATAAACGTGGAACTTCAGTTATGCTTTTCAATTAATAGTGTGTTTCAAGGAGCTTATTTGGTTTTTCTAAAGAATTTAAATACTTGTTTCACAAAAATAATTTTTCAGCTTAATACTTTCCTTGTTAAAAAATGAAGTATAAATTTATTTATTCCAATGCCAGTAATCCAATTATATATATATATATACACACACACACAAACATAACATCTTTGAATAATTACTATGTAGAGTTTGTGTAAGATTTTGAATTCTTTTTTCTTTGTTCTTAAGGTCCATTTAATGCCACAGACAGAGAACATTCCATAAAAGATTAAGATTAATTTTATATGCAAAATAATTTATATCTTCAGGTATAGATTATCACTCA
The DNA here is from genome assembly GCA_028533165.1 of Leontopithecus rosalia. Lineage (NCBI taxonomy): Eukaryota > Metazoa > Chordata > Mammalia > Primates > Cebidae > Leontopithecus > Leontopithecus rosalia. The sequence continues at coordinate 8,195,674 of CM052652.1, read as the reverse complement.
ATCTGTTAGAAGAAACAGATACTCATTCCCAAGAATATAGTTTTGGAAAAGAAAGTTACTAAATGCACTGTTTTTGGCTATATCTACGCATAGAATCTAAAGACATGCCTTGATTGCTGTTATGGGGGCAGTGAATATAATTTTTTAAATATAAAAAGTACATTAAATTTGGGCTTGTTTAACAACTAGCAATTTAACAATTATTCCCCTTTAACATACTTAAAAAGTCCTTAAAATTATCTGAATCAAAGCAAAAAAAATATTCATTGCTCCCCAAGCTTTATACCATAGAACTTTTTAAAGACTGTTTAAACTAGTAATCATTGCTTCATAACTATTAGTTACCTCTGAACCAATCCATCTATTAAGACAAGAGCAGATGTTGTCTTTTTTAACCTAATTAAAAGAAAAACCTGCTTCAGTCTTTAAAAAGTTGAACTCAGTCACCAGAACCCGTTAAGGGGGTTAGTTGTTGTCCTTTTACTAACCTCCCTGAAGCAGTCTTTTAATTTCTTCATCTTCAAATAAATGATCATCACCACCTTCAATGAATTTGGTGACCTTGGTGACCTCTGAGAGGATACATGTTTATAGCAGAAATTGATTGATATGACAAAATAAAGACAGCAGACTTGATGTGATAAATAATGGCATCTGCCCATTCATGAATTCAGTTCTTTCACAATTTTTAGTACCATTTTCTGACTTAGTAATTTTCTTATAAAGTTGTTGAACAAAATACTGTATAAACATATGGCTGCCACTTATGCTTAATTCCTTATTTTTGTGCTTTTTTTCTTGTTGGTATGGAAATGAACAACAGAATGAGATAGAGTAGAAAACATGTAGAATGCCTCACACATTATTTTAGACTTGGATACGGATAGCTTAGGTAAAGTCACGATCTTATTTTTCTAGAAATGCTGACCTTCTTGCAACAATTTCTTCAGAGTTTCTTCTGTTTCTCCACCTCCAGTAGAAATCCTAGTGTATTTTATTTCAGGACCTAAGAGAAAGACAATGAGAAAGGTCTAAAACAGAAGTAGGCAAACTCCTGAGGAGTGACAGAGAGTAAGTATTTTACACTTATGGGCCATGCAGTCTGCATTGCGATTGTTCAACTCTGATACTTCAGTGTGAAAGCAGCCTTAGACATATATAAATGGTTGGACATGACTGTGTTCCAATAAAACTTTATTTCCCGAAATTGGTGGCACAAGCCATACTTGCCCACTAATTGTTTGAACAAATACGTAAAGAATAGCTTAATTAAGAATTTTAGGCTAATTTTAGGCCACTTTAGGCCAACTGGACTGCTAATTTGGAAGTCAGATGCACAGGTTTACTAAAATTATTGATCAATAGCTTTGTATAAACTTGCTTCTATTTTGGCACATAGATGTACAGACCTTAAGATTAATGGAAGCTCAAAAGAGGAAATGGTTTTTCTTCTAGAATCCTCTAACTCATTAACAAACAGTAAAGTGAAGATGGCATATCATATCAGTGGTATATCAAATTACATGAATGGATGCATACATGTAATAAAAATAAATGCTTTTAGATTTGTCTACAAATTTTCAATTCAGAGTAAAACATAGATTACATATTTAGAATAATATTATTTCTGCCAAAATATGAGGTAACTTTAGTAACCACCATGAAAATGACTTGTTTCTTTAACGATGCTTATATTTGGTGATTAACTATAATTTGATCTTTCTAATCTGGGCGGAGTTCCACGTATGGGACTAGTGGGAATTAGTGGCTACCTGTAATGATTCGTTCTTCTCGTGTCTCTTTTTCAGTTATTTCCACAGGCACTCCATCAATGATTTTGGTGTATTTCTTAATAACTGGCTCTGAAAGTAGGGGAATACAAATACATTTGATTTACCCTCATATAGTGGCTATGCATCCATAAGCTAGACATTGTAATGATTAACTACATTTCTAAAAATATTACCATTTAGGATTCAGTCGTAAAGATTTTTAGAACATATCTCAAATAACTTCACATTAGTAGGGATCCATAACGTAATAGCTATATTCTGAATATTGGTTGAGTGAGAAGACCATTTGACATGCTAACTCTCCATGTCATACTTGTTTTCTGGCAGTGGAATGAATATTTAGTGAGAGTCCAGGGAGGTATATATCATCGGAATGGGAGTCCTATCATAAATCCTAGTAGTGGGGTGGCTTATTAGGGACTTACACAATGGTCATTTTTCCTACTGTTTCTGAGTCTAATATTTCCCTTTATACTGACATTAGTGTTACAATTTTATGCAACAAACCTAACTTGTATATGAAAAAATCATGACGGTTTTGTTGGGTGACTTAATAGTTAAATTAATTCCAATTATATCCATTAAAAGCTAACTGTATTTTATTTCTGACCAGCTAATAAGAACTCTTAGCTGAGAATATAATTCCCACAATTTATTTAAAGTAAGAACAAAGAGAAAATATCAGATGTTCAATATTTCTAAAGCAACACTATTTCAAAATAATCACAGCGAAGCTAGTCGGCACCAGGAAACATAGGAAACGCACCTCCATGGATCACTTCAGTTATTGTTTCACCTTCTTTAATCAGTCTGAATTCAGGTTCACCTTCAATTTTGACTTTTGTTTTTGTGGGTCCTGGGACATTATTTTAGAAGACAAATTATCATGTTAAAGGAGTCCTTTAAATTTACCAGAACAGGACATTTATTTCAACATTCCGTGGCACTCAACTCAAATGTCAACGTAGTTTTGGGCTCTATGAAATCAGTTTTAAACATTTCCCATTGTCTTCAAATTAGACAACAGTCTATCGATGTGCTACTAAATTTACTTTCAACTCCTTTAGCTTTTAAACTGATGTATAAATCCGCCTATTTGTTGGTTGTTATAAAGTATGATTATACAAAATAATGTATATGGCTACACTTTGTAAATCATACAGTATGTACACATTTGTGTTTCTCTCATAACTGGTGTGGATCCCACTTTATCATACTGATATTATTTTATTACTTTTTCCTTATTAAAATTTTTCATTTAAATTTTAAAATCACTCAGTACCTTCTGTTTTTTTTAATCTAGTGGGCATAGGAGTGTATATAAGAAAATATTAAATGTATACCTACCTTTCAGATGCTGAGTGCCAGGTTTTATGAGGAAAAGAATTTGAGTACTTACCTTCTATATGAGAATAGTACAAAATTAACCAATTAATAGTTAAACAGTCCTTCAAATGCAAAAGTTAAACTAGTGTTGCATTTGACTTGCAAAATGATTTTGCTAACACAGAAAATCATTTTGAAGGTTAGAAAGCTGCTTACTACATTAGTTAATTAAGACTGTTTCACAAAGGAGTAAGAAAAATAAGTTCAGTACATTTAACTCATACTGTAATAGCCTTCAATAGTGGAATGCAACCATTTTTCGCTTGTCTTTTAGAGCGTTTTTTTTTTTTGGCTTGTTCAGAAATTGTCAGTGTACATGATTACCAAAACTAAACCAGCCTAGAACAATCCAAAATAATGAAAATAAAAGTAGTCTTTTTACTCATAAATATTTTATGCCATAATATTTGGTACATAAGGCCAAGGGATATTGACCACAAAACATAAAGCCAGGTTTTTAAGGTCTGGTAACTTCAAAAGAAAGCACACCTAAGGAATTTAAGAACCAAAAACGAGTTAATAAAATATCTAAATCGATATTTCTTTAGAAAAGCCAAAGTGAAATTTTGGAAACATCCTTTATAGTTAAGCTCTGTGAAAGAAGAGATTGATTTCCTACTTACTCCCAATACTTAGGAAAGTACCCAGCACAATAGCTGCTCAAAAACTATTTGTTGAATTGAATTTTAGCTGATTTATTTGTAATTCCAAAATGTTGTTATGTATCTTTTATATGAGGCATCTTAACGTTGTGTCCTGGAGTTTAATTTATTTAGTAAGAATTTAAAAGTCATCAATAGATCTGTAATTGTTCAAACAGTAAGAAGGAAATGCCAGCAGCAATCTTGGAAGTTGTAAATTGCTGCTAAGTTAAATATTTGTTTCCTTCATTATGCTACACAGGAGTGTAATTCCTGAATTTTTGAACTCAAGTTGTTAATGAGTAGGTGACACAACTCCATTTTTTCATCCATGTTCCCTTTGTAAGAAGAAGCCAAGTAGAGTTGATAGTCCAGTGTGATCTTAACTGAAGAAAGATTAGTAGGATAGAATCCTACTGACAAAGATTGAGGAGATAAATGAGTTGAATAAAGAAGCTTCAAAGGAGAAGAATCTTTGAAAATAAGAAAATGTTACATTTAAATAATTTCAGATAAAGAAGCTGTGCACAAGTTATAGTGCAAAATTTTAGGGAATCTGATTTTTTCAAAACAGGACAAGATTTGATTTTAAAATCAATTATATTATCAAAGATCATTGTGTTATGTTTCATTACAATGATCAAGGAATATATTTTCAGCAAAAGTTTCTGATTAATTTCTTCTTAAAATACTAAATTCTCTTCATTATTATATAAAGTTAATTAAATAATTATAGTATTTTTTAAAAAGCAAGGACAGATTTCAAGGGACAACTCAATTTTAAGTCTCAAGAATGTATACTAATATGATAACTAATTAGCTAGGAAATCCATTTTTACCTATGTGTTTTCAATGCATCAATTTAAATTCATGGCTTACTTTATAAAAGTATTCAAGAAATTACCTTCTCAATACACCAAAAGAAATAGCAAAATCAAAGATAATTACAATTATAGTTTTCCAAAGATTCAATCAAAGATACAATCTGTTCTCTTTTTGGAAGACTGTTTCTACCCTTCTTATAGCACAAAGAAGATAACTAGTTGTTTTCTGGGTACGTTGCCACATTAAGATGCTTATATATGAAAATTTTTAAAAATTTAAGTTGTCATCCTTGGATATAATTAAAATACGTGAAATGAAAGTAACATCAAAGATGTTAAGTTGGCTAACATAAGTACTAAGAATATAGAGATAAGTGACTGCTTATTTAATGTTCTAGGGTGAAACATCAGGAGAGGAGTGTGCGTGTGTGAGTGTATGTGTGTGTGTGTATGTGTGTGTATTATAGATATATTTCACATATAATATATATGTGCATATTTAAGAGTATGTTCAGGACTGGAATTAAGTATTTTAAAAATTGATGCACTGCATAAACGACTTATTTTTTCTTCTAATTCTGATGGTCTAATTAAAAAAATATTTCATGTGTGGCTGTAATTTTAAAAGCTTTCATGAAACATAGCTTGTATGCTATCTTAGGTAACAGAATGAGAAATGCCTGTAATTTTTTTGGAAGAGCTTCCTGTATTGTTACAAAAAAGAACATGTGGGAGATTGGAAACAAAGCAACAAAAAGCATATAGAGTCTGAAGGAGTCTGACTAAAGTAAAAAAAAAAACTCATGATATATTTGTTTAGTGAATATCTGGGTACTAGTGTTAAGGCAATGCCAATTAGATTCAAATTAAATCAAGTACAAGCAAATGTACTGAAAGTATTAGGAATGCATCATCTACTTTGCTAAATAATTTGCACTCCGCATTCTTCAATTACTTGAGCATGCCATTGGTATAGATATATTTAATATGTTAGTTATTAAAAGAATGTAGACACATTCATAGAAATAGGTATTTTTATGGATGTTTTTATAATAAAAGGAACCATGTATAACATTGATTTTTACCTTCAGTTTTGATAATAGGATGAAGACTACTTTCAATCACTTTAATTTTTGGTTCCACAACTTTGGTTATAATTTTAGTTGCTGAAAGTATAGAAAGTGGAACATAAATGATATTTACATGAAAACCTGAACAAAGGTTTATTTTCTTTGTCTCTGTAGAGTACTAAGGTACAGGATGTGGTAATATATTCAGGCAATCAGATACAAGAAAAATTCATGGTACATAATATAATATCTTCTCATGTCCAGGTGTTGAACTCTGAAGTCCAGTGACTCGAATCTGATCCAGTGAAATATATACTCACAGACTGAGAAATCCTATCTAGAAATCTGTAATTTTTAATTGTACCACTAAAACGCTTTACCTTCTTTTGTACTTCTTGATAATATTGGCTGCATTGCAACAGAAGACAAATATGATTAATGTCATGCAATTCATAATATCTTAAATTGCATTGCTGGATTCTTTCTCAATTAAAAGAAAAAATGAAGGGAAAGCCTTTTAAAATGTTTGTCATGCATCTGGTAACAGTGACATAGAAAGGAAAAAATGAAAAATAGTTCAGAATACTTAAAAGTAAGAAGAAATTTCAGCCAGCCAGACATTTTGTTGAGCTCTATTCAACAAATATGATATGATCAGTATTTAAGTTATAGGGTAAAATGTCTTTAATTTTCAGTTTTGTTATCACTATGTTTTTTTTACTTTAAAGGTATATATTTTAAACGTGTGCCATCTTTCTAAGTAAGATAATAGTCTATAAATTGAGCACCACATTTGCTGTTTGGATGATTGTTTCACTAGAAACCCAAACCCCAGCATTACTCAACATATCCATCTAAAAACCTGCATGTGTATCTCCCTGTATCTATAATAAAAGTAAATAAAATAAAATACCAGTCAACTATTTGGTTGGCTTTGGTTGTACTGATTAACTGGAAATGTGCCTCTGAAGCCACACAGCCAGAGCCGCTGGCTTTTTGTAATCTCTAAGGAAAAGCCTTGAAAGATGGTTCTATTAGATAATGGGCTGCACTAAAACTAACTGTGCACTCAGATCACATGAACACAGCAGAGGCGAGATACCACAGCTTCGGTTTCTGCAGTTCTCACCTTATGCTTATAAGATGTTTAGCTGTGTCAACTTTTTGAATTAATGCAGGATGTTAGCCTTCCTAGAGACTGTTTCAGCCTTATGTTTTATATTTTGAGATCTCAAATTGTGAAACTCTAAAACGTAACAAATCTTTGTGTTCAATTATTGGTTCCACAGGTGGTCTTGCTACAGAAGAACCTTTCCATGATGGTCGAATGCATAGGGGTCTCTATTGCTGCTATCAAAATTGGTTAATTACTTTTAGATTAAATTTTTTACATTTTGTTAAGAAATTTGAAGTTTTGGAGGTTTAGTTGGTTGGTAGTTTTCATTTTAATCTTGATTTTCTGAAGACTTAGATAGTTTTGATAGGTGATGGTCTCTCAAGAGGATTAAATATTGATTTTAGTCCTCTCCAGGTTAAATGTTCCACATTTGACAACTTATACCAAAACAGCATCCTTTCCCTCAACTATACACTTTAAAATGGATGTTATTTTGGGGATGAGAATAATATGCAGTAAAAAATTAAAGGAATTTTAGAGACAAGTCAACAACAAAATATAAAAATATAAAATTTGGTTTAATTTATCTTTACTTCTATTTGAAAATACTTCTTAATAACAGCATACCATGTAAAGAGGAGTAAAAGAAACATCTTACATTGGAATGTAAATGTCAGAGCTGTTTCAAGACCTCAGGGTAAGTAGGGAAGAGTCACTGAACTTGTATAATTTCATAAAATGTAGCTTATGCTCTGTGAGTGAGGATGCAATTTAGTAGGAGAAAGTAATTATAATATTTTTGCTCATTGTAGTGAAGATGTTGCATTCACTTATATAGAAAGTAGTGAAACTAACATGGGTAAAGAAGGAAAGCTAAAGAAATATAGTGCAAGTGTGTGTGTGTGTGTGTGTGTGTGTGTGTTTGTGTGTGTGTGTGTGTAGTACATATATATTTATACCTTTGATGAAGAAAGATGGCATAACATGTCTGATGAATAGAGCCATAAGTATTCTTTAATTTTTTGAAAACACATTTTTTACAAGATTGTATTCCCATGATGAGTCATAACTATTCCAATTAAGTTTTTAATACAGTTTTGAGCTGGCCTGATCCTGGAATTGCATGTTATTATTACGTAATTGAAATCAACAAGAGCAGCAGACATTTTGTTTTGCTCCTTACATTAGCTTTACTCCTTTTCCATATCTAGTATAATCTAAAGAGAAATTTTCTTAATTAAATAACTGGATGCTCATGGTATAAAATGCAATGATTTTCTAGCCAGAATAAATGCAGGGATTGAAGTAATGTTTTAGCTACTGATACAGGTTGAGTGTTTAATTGGAGAGCCAAAACAAAATGAAAAGAATTTCTGCTTGAAAGCTACAGTGAAAGAAAGAAAAAGATACAGAAAAAGACATGATAGAAAAGACATCCTACCAGCTACACTTGTGAGAATGAAGTATCCTTTACCATTGTTAAGTAGTAGAGGTTTAATTTTGATAATCTGGTAGTGTCAGATATCAAATAACCCTGGAATTTAGGAACTTTAGATTTGTCACGTTTGTCCAATTTTGAATGGGAGAGTTTTTGAACTGCCACTTCATAAACATTGATATTTTTTAACACATGCTTCTCAGCCTGACCTTAGCTCAGGGCTTGAAGGTGGCATGAAAAAGTCTTTGGTAAGGTCCTTTCTGTGTCCACACATCTGAATATTTAGATATTTCTAGAGGCTCTTTATGCCATCTCTTCCCTTTATATGCCTTTTTTCCTGCCTCTTTGCCACACTAATGTTATATTTTGCTATATTTCTCATATCGTATCATTCCTGTTTTCTAATGAGTGGGGAAGAAGTTCGTTGGGGCTGAATGTTATCTGGGACCTCAAGCCCTGTTTCAAGTGACATGAGATTGACCGTAGTTGGAATTCTAAATACCAGATTATCAATAATCTCTGTGAATAAAAAGAAAGGTATTGTTTTCTTTTTTCATACCTTGCCACCTATGTGGCCAATATTTATGATATACTTACTATAGACAGTCATGGGGATTTCTTTGAAGGTACTACCACGAACAAACTGAAAATAAATGTTTATATTTAGTAACATGAAATGCGATAGTGGTATTAACAAAACCATGGCACCACTTTAATCTTTACTAAAGGAAAACTAGTGAAGCTATTATTACACTTAATAGAAGTGAAGTCCTCATATAAATCATCTTCCAATTAGACGCTATCAGGTCAGATGGCATAAAAATCATTGGATTAATTACTCAGAGATTAAAAATTATAAAATAAATAATCCAAAGTGAAATATATTTGTTAAACACTGTTTTCTGCTACTTTTACCCTACATTGAAAAAGAAGAAAAACATTCCTTTGCTTTTAATCCGTGATTAGTAACCTTTTTTTTTTTTTTTGAGATGGAGTTTTGCTGTTGTTACCCAGGCTGGAGTGCAATGGCGCGATCTCGGCTCACTGCAACCTCCGCCTCTTGGGTTCAGGCAATTCTCCTGCCTCAGCCTCCTGAGTAGCTGGGATTACAGGCACGTGCCACCGTGCCCAGCTAATTTTTTGTATTTTTAGTAGAGACGGGGTTTCACCATGTTGGCCAGGACGGTCTCGATTTCTTGACCTCGTGATCCACCCGCCTCGGCGTCCCAAGACCATTTTTTTTTTAAGTGAATGATCTTTCCATTATATTCTGCAGTGAAAGTATTGAATGATAGAAAGATTTTAGTTATTTACCATCTTAGTTGTCTAAATTGTATTGTAAATGTTTTAAATGAGGACTATGTCCAATTTAAATACATATTTTTCATAACACTTTATACAATACTTGGTCCTGTGTAGCTTTAAATAAATATTTGTTGAGCAAAACCACAAAGAAATGATGTCATTTCTTTACAGGTGGTGGAGTGGTGCATAAACAACAAAGAGCAATCCAAGCCCGGTGTATTTTTACTCATTAATGTGTACATTTCTAGTCTGTTACGTTAAACTAGTAATATGTGTTCTACATATTAGAAATAAATCAAGTAATTTTCAATACCTTAATTTGGATGTGTTTGATTAATTTATTAAGTATTTCCAGCAGACGATCATTTCCAACAGGTATGTCTGTGAAGAGGAATATTAAATGAATGTTGGTAAGAAAGCATAAAATAAAAATTTACGTTCATATTAAAAAAGACTTAGCTCATCAGTGAGTTCAGTAATTACCAACCTGCTGGATAGAGGAGCTTATCTACGACATGAATTACTCCATTTGTTGTCAAGATGTCAGATTCTTTTGATTTCAATTCATTCACCAGAAGTGTATCATTTGCCTAACAAAATAGGAGGAAATTTCAATAATGACATTTAATTAAGGATGAATATTTAGATAACTCAATGATGGATGAACACAATCATAAATTCATTCTAGACAACTTACTCCTTTCAGAAAGATTTTGCTTCCTTGTGTGGTCTTTAAAATGTTAGTAACACCAGGTTCAAATCCTTTTCCAATGAAAACTCCTGGTGTCAGGTGATAAAGAATGATGTTTTGAAGAGCATTTTTATCCCCTAGGGGAAAAATATACATTTTTTTATTCAATAATATGACTTTTTGATAGACAATGACTAAGAAACAAAGCATTTGTTTTCTTTATTTTTTTTCATATCGTACTTTCTCAGAATGTCATTATTCTCTCAAATAGATAGCAATGCTATGTCAAAACATAGAGTCACTTCAATTAGCCTCATCAAAATAGAACTTAACTTACTGGTAGAACCAAATTTAATTATTTTCTAAATTATAACTGTTTTCTTCTTTGTCCCCTTATTACATGATCTTTAATAGAAACCACATAAGTGGGCTGGGTGCGGTGGCTCAAGCCTGTAATCCCAGCCCTTTGGGAGGCTGAGGTGGGTGGATCACGAGGTCAAGAGAACGAGACCATCCTGGTCAACATGGTGAAACCCCGTCTCTACTAAAAATACAAAAAATTAGCTGGGCATGGTGGCGCGTGCCTGTAATCCCAGCTACTCAGGAGGCTGATGCAGGAGAATTGCCTGAACCCAGGAGGCGGAGGTTGTGGTGAGCCGAGATCGCGCCATTGCACTCCAGCCTGGGTAAGAAGAGTGAAACTCCGTCTCAAAAAAAAAAAAAAAAAAAAAAGAAACCACATAAGTGAACATCTTAGCTCAACAGTATGACAGTAAGCAGTTTCAGAAGATTACTGAGTGACCCTCCCACACATCCCAAGTGGATGAAATTAAAGGAAACTAAAGCTTGCCATGAATACCAAAGAGGGGATTTTTTTTTTCTTTTTTTTTTTTTGAGATGGAGTTTCACTCTTCTTACCCAGGCTGGAGTGCAATGGCGCGATCTCGGCTCACCACAACCTCCGCCTCCTGGGTTCAGGCAATTCTCCTGCCTCAGCCTCCCGAGTAGCTGAGATTACAGGCGTGCGCCTCCATGCCCAGCTAATTTTTTGTATTTTTAGTAGAGACGGGGTTTCACCATGTTGACCAGGATGGTCTCGTTCTCTTGACCTCGTGATCCACCCACCTCAGCCTCCCAAAGGGCTGGGATTACAGGCTTGAGCCACCGCGCCCGCCTAAGAGGGGATATTTTTAAGGCAGAAATCTGGACAGGAAAGCTTGAGAAAGAAATGAGATCTTGAAATGAAGGGGAAAATATCTGGAATTCACTTCTACTCACGCATCAGAAATTCTTTTTCTTCGCTAGTCATTCCCTTAAAAGCATCATTGGTTGGCACAAATAACGTCCAGTCTCCAGGTTGTGTCAGGACCTCTTTCAAGTCTGCAGCTTCGAGTAGGCTGAGGAAGGTGCTGAATGGGAAGGATGTACATTAGTTTTGTCAGATTTTGATTTAGGTACGTTCATGTAGAGTGCATGTAATAGAACAGAATCCATGTATTGTGGAAAGCATGAGAGAACTGCTTATACATTTTCAAGTGTTTCAAATATAATTTACCAAGTAAAAGTTTTATTATGAAAAATGATTGAAATATACAATATAATTTAAAAATTTTTTTCAACTGATTTCATTCTATAAAACTTGACATGGTCACACACAACAAAAAAGAAGCAGTTTTGTCATTTAATAGTCCACAAAATAGACTTTGCTATATATACCATCAATTTCTAAAAACTGTTCGTAAGAAAAATATCAAGAAGTAGTTTACTTTGTTAGATTTGTTTTTACACACAAAATTATATTATGGTGCACCAGGAAGTAGCAGTGAAAACATAGATCAATTTTGAAAGCATTTGTATGGACATTTTATTCTAAATTATATTTTCAACCATACGGAAGACTGAATGTCTTTTGGGATACTTCCTATAAAACAAAAATATGCCAATAGCTCTCATTCTTTGTGGAGGTGCCACTGATAGGCTTACCTAAAGCGCTTATCTTGTCTTAACTTTTCATGGAGAGATTTCTCTGCTGGTTTGATGATCTCACGGAATATGTGAATAGCGCCGTTTCTCCCTAGCTTACTTCCTCTCACCATGCATGAATTTTCAATGCAGACAGACTAGGAAAGGAAAGAAAGGTATGGAGCGTCCTTTTCCTTGCTTGAATTTTCACATATAGATGTAACTACATAATTAAATTTCTGGATTGGCCCTTCTGAGAGGTTGCCTATTGTCTGAGGCCACTTATCAGCATCTTTCAGTGGCTCACACAAACTCACAAGGCACTTCTTACCCAGCCAGATTTTTTAAAATAAGTCAAGCTACCCTATGGATCAGGCAGGTAATTTTGTCAACAAATTACAAAAATTTCATGGAATCCCACTTCTACATTTTTTATCATTTCTCTCTAGATTTGAACTATTTCTCCACACCCTCTTTTGGTCAACACCATCTGTAAAGTTTCCTCACGTTAGTGCTTTTAGTGATCTTCACAAATATTTATTTTCTTAAGACCCTATTCAAATATAAGTCAAATCACTGACATATTTATAGCGTTTTGAACAAATGTGATATATACATATACACACATACACACATATATATGTATATACAAAATTTAAAGTGCAGCCCATTGAATACATACTTAAAAAAGTGTGTTTGGAACACAGGGAGCTGCTGCCATGTGCCAGATTCAGTTATAGGTAATGCCTGACTTCCTGTGAACTATTTTAGCTGTAGCTGCATGTGTTATCTGGACAGATGCTAAAAGTATCATTAGTTGCACTGTAATTTTGATAAGCAATATTTCTATAAATTTTCCTGCATCCTAAAGTACATTAAGGCTGGGTGCAGTGGCTCATGCCTGTAATCCTAGCACTTTGGGAAGCCGAAGTAGAAGGTTCACCAGAGGCTGGAAGTTTGAGACCAGACTGGGAAATACAGGAGTCTTTGTCTCAAAAAAAAATTTAATTAAAAAATTAGCCAGTGTGGTGGTGTGCACCTATAGTCCTAGCTACTCAGAAGACTGAAGCAGGAAGATCCCTTGGAACCAAGGAGTTTAAGGTTACAGTGAGCTATGATTGTGCCACTGCACTCCAGCCTGGATGAGAGTGAAATTATGTCTCTTAAAAAAATACATTAAGACCATTTTATAAAGTCCAGAAATCTCTATGTGTCAATAAAGGTTCATCCTGAAAATCATTCAAAAGGTACTCAGGTGCTGGCTGGTTATTTTACAGTACAATATCACCTTGCATATTTGATCCTATGTACAAATTATCTTGTAAATTATAACGTACTCTGCAAATAAAAAGTTTATAAAACTTTAGTGCTTTCTAGAATTTAAAATAATTGATGCTTTAGAACACAAAATTATTTATAATGAAGCACATGCAAACGATCTGAGTTTGAGACAGAGTCTCACTCTGTCGCCAGGAGTCAGGCTGGAGTGCAGTGCACAATCTCGGCTCACTGCAACCTCCGCCTACCAGGTTCAAACAATTCTCCTGCCTCAGCCTCCCAGCTGGGACTACAGGTGCGCACCACCACGCCCAGCTAATTTTTTTTTTTTTTTGTATTTTTTAGTAGAGATGGGGTTTCACCATGTTGGCCAGGATGGTCTCAATCTCTTGACATTGTGATCCGCCCACCTCGGCCTCCCAAACTGCTGGGATTACAGGCGTAAGCTATGGCGCCCGGCCACGATCTGAGTTTTTAACACATAGCACTTTTTGTGGACTTTGCTCACAGTCTTCGTCCAAGCTACCCAGTTCCTTGATGGTTCCATGAATATTTACTATTAAAACCACGTTCATAAAATTCTGGGAAATATTCTTGAACAGCATTCTTTGGCATGCCATTTGACAGACTTTATTTTATTCTGATTTACTTACTGTCCGATATACAAAGACTCTGAGATGTTTGCCTCCCATGGTTTCCAGTTTTTGTCCATTGTAAAGCTCATTAAGGCCAACTTTTACTTTCAAAATGTGATTCTGCAGAATTAATTTAAGAAGGCGCTGATCCATGCTCAGAGTATCATCTGTAAATAAATTCATTAAGAAAGCATGATTTTATTTAGAAAGAATTTAAGTTTCTCCTGGTGAGAGGGAATCATGTAAACAGATAATCCCTGATGTTATTAATATCATGGATTTTGCACTCATATAATATATGAGTCAACTAAATGCTCAAAACTAACAATTCAATTCACTAAGTAGAAACTCGGTGATCCGTTGTATCAAATGACAATACAGTTCCAACCCTTTCAAACAATGAGTTTCATCTCTGTAAGGGCTGCCTAGTTTTATAGTGGTCACTGGCAAATGCTACACCTTAATGGTGGCCAAGGTTTTGTCTGAATAATTAGATGTCCATTAGTCACATGAAAAACTATTGATGAATCCTCTCTAAATTAATCTTGATTACTGGAAAGAGAATCAAAGCAAACAACCTCTTAAATATGGGTTGCTGCCAAAATACATGGGGATGATTATTACAAAGAAGAAAGGCAGCCTTTCTAGGAATTCACTTTTCTTTTGATGAATAGTTTTCTATATCACAATTTAGTATTTGGAAAATACTCAATTTGGAAAACCATTAAAAATGGTGTTACCTGTTTTTAATTAATAAATTTTGCCTAACAATTTAAATATGTCTTTGTGAAATCATTGTCCTGAGAAAGGTGACAGGTTGTGTGAATCTGAACATGGTCTGTGAATAGGTGAAATATTTATGAATACGATTTTATTTATATTTATAAATATTTACTAAGTGAAATATTTATGTATACTATTTTAAATCATGATATGGAATATTGTCATTTTATTTATTATAATTTGACACCCTTACTATCCAAATTATTAGATGCAAAATACACCTATTTATTTCTAAATATTATTATGTTGTATCAAATAAAGAAATCAGCTTTATTTTTTAAAAGATCTATCAATGCATCCTTATTGTGCTGGAAATATTAGATTCACAGATAAACTGAAAATTCTTTTTAAAAATATTTTTAATTGATTAATTAATGTATTTTTTGAGATGGAGTCTTGCTCTGTCACCCAGGATGGAGTGCAGTGGTGCGATCTTGGCTCATTGCAACCTCTGCCACCCGGGTTCAAGCGATTCTCCTGCTTCAGCATCTCAGGTAGATGGAATTACAGGTGCACACCACTGCGCCTGGCTAACTTTTGTAGTTTTTAGTAGAGATGGGGATTCACCATCTTGGCCAGGCTAGTCTTAAACTCCTGACCTCGTGCTCCCAAAGTGCTGGGATTACAGGCGTGAGCCATCACACCCTGCCTGTGAATACTCTTTATTACAAACTTTCACTCCCTGTAGGCCATTATTCATTATAATAAAATGTTTTGAAATGAAGAGCATTTTAGTAGAGACAACACAGTACTAACACATTGTATGTGTAGCCAGTGTGGAAACTAATCAACATGCATTCTTTCTTACTGCAAACGATCATAAAACAGGTATTCTTTCAACCTGGTAAAACATGTATTCTTTCAACCTCATAAAACATGTATTCTTTCTTACTGCCAACAGTCATCATAAAGAAAAAAAGGTGTGAGGCAGAGAATAAGAACAACAGTGTCCAGTACATACCAGAAAATGCATTATTCACAGGTGCCAGCAAAGTGTATTCTCCATTTGGCTTCAGAGCGGATGCCAAGCCTAATTGGGCCACAAGATCAGTGAAAGTGCTTTGCTGTTTTCCAGCCAGCTCCATAACTTGTTTGGCTGAAAAATAAACCATCACCATCCTAACAATGTCGTCATTGCTATTATCTCCATCATGGAACTACTAAATCAATTCCTGTCTCTTTTCTAATATTGTAAGCTATTTATGCAATTTTAGTGTGTTAAGACACCCTGCCCCTCCCTTGTAAAAGAGTTCCACTACAATTTTTGGAAGGGGCTGATAATCACAATGAATTTCAGAAGGAAAATATCTTTCTGTCTTCCTTCTACATGTTTCTTTGATTCTCTAATGTTCATCTCTCTGTCTCTCTACCCTGTGAATTCCACAGCTTTTTCATTTATCCAAAGGGGACCATTTGGTCAGATCTTTCCTTCTCTTCCCAAGAAAAACTCTGGCACTGTGAAAACCTTTATAAATATTAGATGTCAGAGCCCTAGAAAGCCAAAGATTCATGCATGGAGTGTCCATTACTACACTATCTATGAAGAGCTCAAGTATCTCACTATTTATTGAGTTAGTGCTTTCCCTGCCATTCTTTATACTGCACATTCATTTTTCACCAACTTACTCTTTGAGACAGCATAATATTGGTAAATTATAGTAAGTTGTAAAAGTATATAAAGCTGTTTCTTACCAGAATCAGGAATGAGAACCTGATCAATCAAATGGATCACACCGTTATTTGTCACAATATCCTTTTTGTTCACCATTTTGATTCCGTTTACTGTTATACTGTCACCGTCGCAGCCTATCTCAATTGTATTTCCTTCCAGTGTCTCAAAGACTGCTCCTCCCATAATAGCCTCCGAACACTGGAGAGTATTTAAGATGTGGTACTTCATGAGAGCTGGAGAAGACAATAAAAAGCACTAGCTTTCAGATCAAGGGAAATGACATTTCACTCTGGAAAGATGTGTTTCACTCTGGAACTAAGTATTTCTTAGAATGTAGTAAGACCTAAGGATTCACTAACAGCTTTAAAATCCTATTTATGTTCTAGAAGTTTTTTCCTATCAACTACAAAATAGAAACAGCTCAGCTTCGTAGGAATTATAAGAGGAGAAGATCTGCTTCAGGAAATGATTTGTGCAGTATTAGAAAACGTGGTAGATTAAGTTCCAGCTATCATCAGAAAGTAACTCCTGATGTGAAAGCAAGAATTGGTTCTTTCAGAAGACCATTGACTAGCACGAAGGCTCACACCTATAATCCCAACAATTTGGGAGGCCTAGGTGAGAAGGTCTCTTGAGGCCAGGGGTTCAACACCATCATGGGCAACACAGCAAGACCCCTCTCTACCAAAATTTAAGAAAAAGGAAGGCCTGTTAAATTCCAAAATACCCAAGGGCAGCGTCTTGTATTAGCTGATCATAGCAGCATGTTTGTACTTAACGTGTAATGAGGTAGATAGAGGCTGAGGATAAAACAGATTATTTCATGAAGGCAACTTCTAGAAAGTAGCCAAATAAAAGGTGATTTATTGAGGGACCTCTGGAAGGATCTATGCCTCAACTACGTTATATCTGTCGTGCATCCTAAAAATTTCTCATCTTAAATTGGCTAAATGTATTTTGGGATAGGTTGAGTATGTGAAGTATGCAAGTACAATGTAAAACCTATCTAACAATAGAAAGGAAGCTTGGAAAGTCACCAAATTCTTCTGTGTATCAGTAGTTAGTGGGCCAAGAGAACCATACAATTCTCACAACTCAGTAATACCCTTTGGCATAAATACAGAATTAAAAGCATTGCATAACATGTTTACAATATTAAAATTTGATCATCTAGTATTTCTTTCCAACACCTGCTAATCCTTCTGAATATCTACTACTTATTTACTTGAAAGCAGTATGAAGCATTAGGAGAAATATCTAATGTAGATGGCGGGGTGATGGATGCCACAAACCACCATGCACATGTATACCTATGTAACAAACATGCACATTCCACACACGTACCCCAGAACTTAAAGTATAATAAATAATAATAATAATAATAATAAAGAATGTGATCTTAAGGGTAGTCTTCTTATCTAAGAATTACACTCTGCTTGCTCTTTCAAGGACTTTTGAAAGACTCATATTACATCTCAGAATAAAAGTTTTTCCTTGCCCTTGCTTATTAAATCTAACATTACTGGCAAGAACTAGCCTCTTTTTTATTTCCTTCTCAGAATGCTGGCAGACTTCTCAGAGGGGAAAACATTTAACTACCTTCAGAAGCCACTTTGTCTCCCATGATCCTTTCTAGGACACCTCGTGGAAGTCTCTCAAAAGCCTCATTGGTGGGAGCAAAGAGTGTGAAGTGACCTTCTCTTCCAAGGGCTTCCAGTATGTCCGATGTGATGGCAGCTGCCTGAAACAAAAATGTGCTTTTTAGAGAATTTCACATTGTAAATCCAAAAGAAAATTACAACATGCTTAGCCTAGGCTGACATGGAGTTGATTCCTACACTGTACAGGTTTGTTGTTGTTAGAGCTTCAGAATCTTACTTTTTGACACAACCATGTCTTTTCTAACTGTCTTCAAATTGTGTTTCAAGAATGGAAATTCTGCCCATGCTTGTGGGACTGTAGCAGTATCTGGCAGTAGATATAAAAACAGATGAACACGTACTAAATACCCTCCAGTCACATGACTAACCGTTCTTCATCTATCATTTGCTTAGAAATATTATTTCACATGAGGAGATGATTTCTCATGTTTAAAATGAAAATAGTATTCATTCCAAGAACTATATTTGTAACATTTTTGCCAGATTTATAGCATTTTTATTATTTTTAGGTTTTGACAGGAGAAGAGGAGGGATTTCAACTAAGACAATGTGCTCCTGGACTTACTCTAAAAGATGAAAGTTCATCTTCTGCTTCAACGAAGTCTTGAATTGAGTTACCAATTTGGGTAAGGACACGATCAATGACATGGACAACACCATTTGTTGCAATCTGGTTCCCATGGATGATTCGAGCACAATTAACGGTGACAACCTA
Source organism: Leontopithecus rosalia (assembly GCA_028533165.1). Taxonomy (NCBI): domain Eukaryota; kingdom Metazoa; phylum Chordata; class Mammalia; order Primates; family Cebidae; genus Leontopithecus; species Leontopithecus rosalia. Next base: position 8,176,703 of record CM052652.1, on the reverse strand, counting down.
TAATTATTTGGAAAAATCAAAGTCCTGAAATTAGAGACATCCATTGACCACTGAGACTGCGAGCCCATTCCCAGTTTTTCATTTATACTAGCAAACGTAACAGAAGGGAAACTATATCCTAAATGTAAATGCTGGGGATAAAGAATTACATGTTGTTATCTCTGAAAAAGAGGCTGTGAGAGAAAAGGGAACCAATTCAAACCCCAAGTCTAGACATATTTAACATATCTAGCAACATAAGGCTAGATTTTCTCATTCCAATTATTGCTTTTGTCCGTCTCTTTTATTCAGATAGTCACAAACCTTTTAATGTGGGTCACTGAATGCCATAAAGAAGTCTAATTAGTCCTCAAATAAGTTTTGAGAGGGAGAAACAAATAATTATTGTATAGATATAATTAGTTCTATTACAAGAACTTCCTAAATATTGCTTCATCGCTGACCCCTTTTGTCCGTGAGAATTTGGCTATGGAAAAAGTCCTATGACCCCGTTGGCAGTTTTCTGCAAAAACTGATCCAAACACACAAGAACTTCAGTTACAGTAGCTAGAGAACACTCATTCTTTGATTACTCTATTTGCTATTACAATAAATTATTTCAAATACATCAGCTAATAAAATTTCTTTTTTTAGAATACCTGTCTACTGTCAACTAACTGTTCATGTCATTTGTTCTTTACAATCACTATAACTAGATTGGAAATTTACATGCCCTAGATTTGGGGGGAAAGTCATAATACAGCACTTACTTGTTCTCACTAACATTTTATTATTTTTGTGAGGATTATATAAAGAGTATAGACAAAATTAAAGAAGCATTTTATCACTGTACTTTTTATAAATGTACTTTTTTACTGAGAAAACTTACCCCATTAGGATAATGGTTAATGAAAAGCCCCAAATTGTTATACATTGAAGGAACAATCATGCCATTTTTTAAGTCCTTGGTCAACATTCTCTTATCAACCATGTGGCTATGTAAAGCATTCAGTAATTCAACATTCACATTGCTCTCCAAACCTCTACGGATATCCTAGGAAAAATTGCAATGATCGAAGTTTAATTTATTGTGCATCATTAGTAAAGGTCTAACGATCACCCTATATCTACTCTCTTGCTATTTTCTCATTGTATTATCAGATAGACATACAAAATTCACACAAATAACTTGAGATTATATTATTACAACTGGTAAAAGAATTTTGTAAATTCAGATACTTAGTTAAGGGTCTTGAATGTGATAGAGTGCTTAGAGCACAATTTTTAAAGTGAGTATGTTGATGAAGAGACAATCTTGATATAAACAATAAAATGGTAAGAATTAGGGAGATATGAAATTATCAGATTTTTAAACTATTTTAAGTGGCAAACAAAACAAAACAAAAATGACATTATAGTTGTATGCAACATTTGAGTTCTAACAGGGTTTCATGTTTATTTCATAACAAATTCAAGAATTCAATCATCCTGTACCTTTTTATTGATCCAATACCATGTATTATATTATGCTTTACTCAATGCTGTGGGAAACATAATAAGTAAGGCATAAAGTCACAACCATTAAGGTGTTTATCATATAGCAACAAGTAAAAGTAGACACAGTAAGATATAAGACAGAGAGAAAAAATGCTTTCAGGGCTCAAATAAGAAAGAACAGCTTTTCAGAAAATTAATAGGAATGATATGGTGGTCTTCTAAATCCAGTGCTGACTTAGGGTGAATGCCAAGAAGGCAAAAGTTGTCCAGTTTGGTTAATACACACTTTTATGTTTCTCAGATAATATTAAGAAAGAACTTCAGAAGGGTATGTTGGACAATAATGTGGATGACTTTAATGCCCTAAGGAGTAAAATAAAGTGGCAATGAGGAACCACTGAAGATTTTCTGTCATTGGAATTTAGTGATTAGAATGAGGCTTCAGGGAAGTTGAGTGGTAGTGTACAGCAGAAATGAGAGTACTAGGTGGATCACTTTAGATGAAACATGAGATAAGACGAACAGCAGTTACACAACTAACAAAGGATGTAAAGGACCTCTTCAAGGAGAACTACAAACCACTGCTCAATGCAAAAAAAAGAGGACACAAACAGACGGAAAAATATTCCATGCTCATGGTTAGGCAGAATTAATATAGTGAAAATGGCCATACTGCCTAAAGTAATCTATAGATTCAATGCTATCCCCACCAAGCTACCAATGACCTTCTTCATAGAACTGGAAAAAACTGCTTGAAACTTCATATGGAATCACAAGAGAGCCCACATAGTCAAGACAATCCTAAGCAAAAAGAACAAAGCTGGAGGCATCACACTGCTGGATTTCAAACTATACTACACGGCCACAGTAATCAAAACAGCACAGTACTGGTACCAAAACAGAGACATAGACCAATGGAACAGAACAGAGGCCCCAGAGGCAACATCACACATCTACAACCATCTGAACTTTGACAAACCTGACAAAAACCAGCAATGGGGAAAGGACTCCATGTTTAATAAATGGTGTTGGGAAAACTGGCTAGCAATGTGCAGAAAGCAGAAACTGGACCCCTTCCTGTCACCTTACACTAAAATTAACTCCAGATAGATTAAAGATTTAAACATAAAGCCTAACACCATAAAAACACTAGAAGAAAACGTAGGCAAAATCATCCAGGACATAGGCACAGGCAAGAACTTCATGACTAAAACACCAAAAGGAATGGCAACAAAAGCCAAGATAGAAAAATGGGATCTAATTAAAATTCAGAGCTTCTGCACAGCAAAAGAAACCATCATTAGAGCGACCAACAAAATGGGAAAAAACAGCAAACAGAATGGGAAAACATTTTTGCAATCTACACATCTGACAAAGGCCTAATATCCAGAATCTACAAAGAACTAAAACAGATATACAAGAAAAAAAACAAACAACCCCATTCAAAAGTGGGCAAAGGATATGAACAGACACTTTTCAAAAGAGGACATATATGAGGCCAACAGAGATATGAAAAAATACTCATCATCACTGGTCATTAGAGAACTGCACATCAAAACCACATTGAGATACAATTTCATGCCAGTTAGAATGGCGATCATTAAAAAATCTAGAGACAACAGATGCTGGAGAGGATGTGGAGAAATAGGAGCACTCCTACACAGTTGGTGGGAGTGTAAATTAGTTCAACCATTGTGGAAGACAGTGTGATGATTTCTCAAGGATCTAGAAACAGAAATTCCATTTGACCCAGCAATTCCATCACTGGGCATATACCCAAAGAACTATAAATCATTCTACTATAAAGACACATGCACATGTATGTTCTTGCCGCCCTGTGTACAATAGCAAAGACCTGGAACCAACCCACTTGCCCATCAATGATAGACTGGACAAAGAAAATGTGGTACATATACACCATGGAATACTCCGTAGCCATAAAAAGTGATGAGTTTGTGTCCTTTTAGGGACTTGGATGAATCTGGAAGCCATCATTCTCAGCAAACTGACACAACAACAGAAAACCAAACAAACACCACATATTCTCACTCATAGGTGGATGTTGAACAATGAGAACACGTGGACTCAGGGCGAGGAGCATCACACACTGGGGGCAGTTGTGGTGGTAGGGGAGAGATGGGGGTGTGGGGAGGGTGGGGAGGGTGGGGAGGAATAACATGGGGAGAAATGCTGGATATAGTATACACCTAAAGTAAAAAAAAAAGAATTGGAGAAAGGGGAGATAAGGATGGCTCAAAATTTTCCTATCTGAACATCGAGACTGGTAGTGCCACTTGGGAAAATTATTTATGGGGAGAAATAAAATGGCATGTGGTTTAGATAACTTTTGTTTAAAGATGCAGATGGCATATCCAGGGATAAATACTAAGATAAACAATAGAAATATTCTACTGAAGTTCCAAGAAGAAACAAGTCCAAACAACAAGCGTAGACATAATGTTTGTATGCCCTAAAGTGATAGCTGAAACAATGGTAAGTGCATTTAAAGAGCAGGGTCAACTTGCTGGAAGAAATTCTTATGAATTCCATTCTTTAAGGCAAGGAAGAAGAGGAGTCAGCAAAAAGGGCAGGAGAGGTGGTTAGAGATGTGGTGAAAGACAACCAGAAGAGAGAGTTCTCTAATCAAGCAACTAACCACACAGCTAATGTAGCCAATAATGCCTACAGATGTATGCCTAAACTTTATTAAGTATATTTGGCTCTAGTTATAATTATCAATTCAGCTCCATATCTAGTAGAAAGTAAAATGAAAATACATTATACCAGTTTTATAGATTCAGAAATTGCGTAATAATTTAGGGTATTGTAACTTAGACTGTGCACAAATGTCCAAAAATTAATTGTGTTTTCACATTTCATTTAACTATCCACATACATGTATACAAATTTGACAATCTGAACATCCATATATATTTACATATAATTAAATATACATAATAAAATACAGCTATCTAACACAGCTTATGATAATTTTAAATTTCAGTAGGCTTCTTAACTTACCTTTCTATTAGACATGTTATCTGAAATTACATATATATTTCCTCACAAACAAAAAGGAAACAGGAAACAAGTACAACAGGATAAGTGGCCTTTCAGATGATTCTTGGTTCCCCTTCTCAAAAAAATTAATGTATAAGTCTCCTGGAGAGTTATTCTATTTGCAGATTTATTAAGATGTTTTACTTCCCTCAATAACTCATCCCTTTATGTATCTTCATATGTATACCATAGAATGATATAAAATTTCTATTAATATTCAAGTTAATAAATCAGTTAAAATGAAACAACAATATCAGCAAAAACAAATATATTGAAAAAGTAATGAATTACAGAATCCAGGTTGTCCCAAGCCTCATTACTCGGTGCAAAGTAAGTGAAGGATCCCTCTCCCTCGATCTCCTCCCTCAGTTTTGAGACGTCAGAATACCGCTGTGTTGTGGTGGCTCCCACGATGCCCAGTGTGCCATAAACATGGTCAATGGGCATGACTGAAATAAGCAAGAAATAAAGAAGTACTGAGAATGATCTCAGGATGTTATTCACAATCATTTAAACTTTATGAACAAGGTTAAATTTCACAAGGTTCCATGTAGTAATTTTAGCAATAAAATCATATCAATAATCAATTTTATGGAAAAGTTATTTTTGAGTGCTAAATAATAAATGCTATTGAAAAATATTACTTTACGTATTCTTTGTGTTGAGGAAAAGAAATTGTAAACTATCATCCTGGTTTAACATTTAACATATTTAGATCTCAATCCAGCTACATCAATAATAATTCAATTACAATTCACTATTTTCTGTTATTTAAATCTATCAATTTTATAGATTTTGAGTCCCTAAAAAATATGTAGTTCTGCTTGTTTTCATTACAATTTCTAGGAGCAAATAATTCAAAATATTTAATGCTTCCAGAATGTTTCTCCTGAATGGCAGAAGAAAGATTCATGCGTGAATGTCAACCTGAAGGGGTTTATTGAGTAATGTGCCATCAACTTATTTTTTCTGACCCTGTTTGATTTGAAAATTAGTACAATTTGATATTAGCATAGAAGAAATGGTTATTAAATTTGCAAATATCATTAGATTTGGTTAAACAACTATTAAAGTATAAAACTGGGATTTAAAAAGACCCTTAAATGGAGAAGCTGAGTTAAAATGAAAAAGGTTAAATTTCACAAGGTTCCACATAATTCCTGTGCCTAAATTGAGAAAAACAAATCCTAGAGACCTGACTTAACAGTGTGTATAATCTGTAATCAATTTTAATTGATTCAAAATTCAATATAAGCTAATGATGTAACATAGTTATCAATGACATTATCCAAAGTGCAGGTTCTCCCCAAATCAGTTACTCATCTTGGTATTGTCTCTGCTTCTCAAACCCACATGGATGGACTTTAAATATCAGTCTGGGTTTATATTCAGAAAAAAGGTTGCTGGACTAGAGACTTTCCATGGGTTGGTGTTATAATGGGGAGGGTCAGAGTCTATGTCACATTAGAAGAATTGGGGATGGTTAGCCCAAAGAACAGAAGATTTTATTCAAGAAGAGACAATAGCTGGCGGAAAGGCATGATGATTGGCATGAAATATCTGAACGGCTGCCATTTCAAAGAGGAAATAGATGAACTATTATTTTCTCTAGTTGGCAGTGGTATAGGAAACCAAATTTCAATATAAGGAACATTATAAAATCAGAACTATTCAACTAGAGAAGATGAAGTTTTGCCAAGTAGTGAAGTTCCACGTTCTTAGACAAGTTCTAAGAAAGGGATTTTGTAGAGTTTTGTTCCTTAATGGGAAGCTGAACTAACTTAAATTTATGACTAAGTTTCTTTGTATTGCCCAGCATCCAGTGCATGAGAAATGTGCTCTTATATTTTATCATTGTGATAAATTCATGATTAACACAAAAATTGGAGGGACATATCTTGGATTTAGGATGGTGCTGAAATACACACATACGATTGACTTCTCCACAAGCCATCTCAACCCTTTCCTTGCATAGAACATGTTCCTTATTTAATTCAAGAAATTGGGATTTTACCTGCAGGGCAGCCTCTCATTCCTTCCATTCTCATATAACCAGGGCAACATTCATATAACACAGTCCTGAACATTGAAAGAAAATTAATATTAAAATGGGAAACTAAGGCTATATTTTGACATAAATTTGACAAAATATTTCACTTATTGCCATCATTTGTTGAGATTCTAAAAATCAGGTGTTTTTTACCCCCTAATTTTTTCTATGTTTACGTGAGTTTGATTTCTTGCTGCAGTCTCATGGTACTATAGAAAAGTTGCAGAATGTTGATTCAGAGGAATACAATTTGGGTCCCATTTCTACTACTTGGTTGACATGTGAACTTGAGAAAGTTATTTAATAAACGGGAGTCTTTGTTTCCCCAACATTTAACCTGAATATAGTAGCTATAATACCTATTCACAGAGTAATTGTGAACCTCAAATGAAATGATGCTTTTGAAATCATTTTGCAAATTAAAAATGGCTAGAAATGTGCTTTAATAAAAGATCATTGGAAACAAGAAAATACATTAACTCATTTGAATTGATAAAATGCTATCTATTGCTAACTAAAATAATGCTATTTTGGTGTAAATTGTTGGTAGGGTTATTAATTTAATTATATTATAGACAAACTTCAAAATGTTTTTATTTCTGTAAAGTTTTTTAAAAGCAATCTAAGTTTAATTTAATATTAGAGTTCAGTAGTCAAGAAAATGGCATCCTGTTTAAAGTTAACAAAGTGTGTTAGGTTCTATAGACAATAATTAAGGTAACAGACCAGAAAATTCAAGAAATCAAAATATACAAACAGTAAAGTTATCTAATTTACTATATTTTGAGAGAAAATAGTAATTTAAAATTATATATATAATTGCTTATAAAATGAAAACAATTGTATTATTATATGATTATATTAGTATAACACTAATTTTTATTTTTTTCACATTTTATAGATTTTTTCTGAACTTCATCTAATATAGTATATTTTAATTAAAATTTTACATAATTACTCATGTCCTTTCAATAGAAATATAAAGGTACATATATCAAGCAGCAATTAGAAACAGGAGGATTATTACAAGTGAAAAATGCACATAGTTTTGTAAATTTTAATTGATACGTATCATGTTACACAGATGATGAGAACTGCAGATTAATTATTTTGTAATTCACTAATTAAACATGAATTAGCTAATTCAGATGCTATTTCTTTTCTGGCCTTTTATCTAGTTGTCATAATTGTATTCAAGAAGTATGAATGAATAAAATAACCTAGACATGGGAGAGAGATTGGCAACTATAAGAATAAAATCTTTTTTTGGTATGACGAAAATGATAAGAGCAAACTATCAAGAAGCAAAAATTTTAATGATGTAAGAGATGATCTTACACAGTCGAATAAAAGTAAATAAATGTTTTGAAACTGAACCCAGGTCCATTAAGTAATTATCTAGGATTTGTGATCCTGTTTATAATGTTGGATCCTCATTCTCTGTTTGTTAATAAAAATTTTCTGGCATGAAATACTGGCTTAAGAATAATAGATAAAAATGTAGACAAAATTAAATGGGAAATACCCATTTCAAGTTATCCTCTAATTTTAATATAATTGGAAGAATAGCTGGTATTGGAAACACAGCAAATCCTAATACAGCCTCTAAATAATTTTATTTGCATGAACTGTATGTAAATAAATCTGATAATTGGATATCAAAAGATCAATAATTGCTTATGTATTAGTTTTAGCATATGTTGTAAACAATTTAAAAAATGAGATACAAATGTGTTTAGTCCTGAGCTCGATAATACTTACTTGAAGTAAAATAGTGAATAAAAAAGGAAATTTAACAAAAAATTATACAGCATGTTAATATAACAAGGATCAGTCGTAGAGAATTAATGCACTAGATGAGATAAAATTTTAACAGTTCATTGTATTATCAGCTGATAATTGAATAACGTGGTTATCTCTGAGTAGATATTTTGAAAAGAAAAACAAGTAGTTTTTTCAGAAGAACATTTCTGCTACCAAAAACTCAGTGTTTTTGGTCAGTAGGGCGAAACAAGAGTTTAAAAAAATAATCATTGCTACCTACAACTCTATGCATGGGCAATTTATCTTTGTTTTCAGAATAGTATCTAACATTTCATGAAACACCAGCTAAAAATGTCACAGACATTCTCTAGAGGAGGTTTACAGAATACTACATTCCCAGCACAGTATATATTTTGGGCAATATCTTAACCTTAGGAAGCTTCATGTTTTTCATTAGGCTCAGTTTACTTTTCCCAAAACCCCAAAGCAATTGTCCAACTGGAAGGCAAACACTTCTGTCATCCGATCAAAAAGTCTTGAAGTTATCTCTAGAAATTGCAGCAGAAGCAAGCAGATTGCAGACCAGGCAGACTTCCTGTCAATATTATCGATTGCTTTGATTATTTGAAATTAGCATTTACATTTACTTCAGATGTAACTATGTTTTTGAAAATGAAGCGACTTTGGAAAAATAAGCTACTATAATTGAACAAAGGGGACACTGTTATACTGCTAGTTAAAAAAAAAAAGCCAGGCTTCAAAGTCATGTTTTTTTTTTTTTAATGGAAAACATGAAAGAATTTTGGCACAGCCTCTGTACAAGTCTTGACATGACTCATGTATTTAGATGGTTAAAGTAAATTGATGGCATTCTTCTCAATCTTCTATGAAGGATGCAATAAACATTCTCCCTAATATTTCAGGGTGAAGGTCCTTTCTTATCTAATTAGAGTGCATTTCAAATGTGCTTCATAGTATCCAAGAATATAAAGAACAAAGAGGAAAACTCAGAGCCTTGGAGTCCCTCCTGGGGCTTAGCTTGCAGCACGGCAGAGATCACTGTAACAGTTGATTGCATTATAATTGTGTGAATGACTCACAAGTCTGGCAGAAGTCTGTACACTAATAGGAATAATGTTGAAGTTAAATGATAATAACAAGTTGAACTCTATTAAGCCAATAAGCAGGGGATTGTCAATGAAGTCCTCAGGTCCTCTAGACTTGGTTATGGTGTGGAGATGCAACCCAGCTAAGGTTAAACACCGTATATACATGCCTTGTTAAATGCCTTGTACACATGGTCCTTACTTAGAAATGAAGATAATTTTGTGCATTTCAAATAGGCATCTGGTTACAACTTCCTTTCCTAGCTACATCTACACATTTTTAAAAATAGTTTAATTTTAAGGACAACTGATACTGTGCATTATGGTTACTTAGTAATTTCACATTCATCAATTCATTTAATCTTCTCAGAAACTCTATAATAAGATATTAAATCCATGTTTTACAGGCAAGTCTACAAGAGGGATTCCATATTTAATATTATTATTATTTTTTGATATGGAGCCTCATTCTGTTGCCCAGTCTGGAGTGCAGTGGTGCCATCTCAACTCACTGCAACTTCCTCTTCCCAAGGTTCAAGCGATTCTCCTCCCTCAGTCTCCCAAGTAGGCACCAACCACCATACCTGGCTAATTTTTGTATTTTTTTAGTAGAGACAAGGTTCACCATGTTGGCCAGGCTGGTCTCGAACTCCTGGCCTCAAGTAATCCACCCGCCTCAGCCTGGGAAAGTGCTAGGATTAAAGGTGAGAGCCACCACTCCTGGCCCATATTTAGTATTTCTACCAATATTATTAGCTTAGAAATAAGTTTCCAATCAATTCTTCCAGCCAAACTTAGGGAAACTGAATTTTAATGCTGATGTATTAATCAGGTTCTTCCTTGGATATTTTGATTCTCAAAGCATCCTTCACTGAGGGTGGACTCCAAATTAATAGGAGGCAGGGAAGAGCCACTTGTATTGTTTTCTTGACTGGGGATGGCATCGCAACGTTTCTGATTACATTACTTGCCCTATTTATGACTCATTGCCTCATAGGAAAATAAGGATTTTAGATCACAGGAGTGGTTCTTGACCTTAATATATCCAGAATGTTTATTACTTTTTTTTCTCCCAATATTTATTGGTGAAACAAACCGGAAGGCATATCTATTAAGTGATAAATAATGCTTTCTAATTTTAAGCTAATCAGTGAAATATGTGTTAAAACATATCACCCTTTGGGCTATTGAGATATTATCTATAACGATGAGCTTCCATTATCACCTTGTGGACCTCTGGGGATGGAACATCTTGAGCTGGGAATCACTGGATTAAATAAAGAGATAAAACTCAAGTATTTTTTAACTTTAAACTTTTATGAAAAACTCTTGAGGTAAAATGGAGTACTTCAGACAACTTCCAAATGATTGCAAGCAAACATTAAGTTTTTAACTCAGAAACCCTGATATTCTAAATCAGTTTGTTCTGGGTCACTTTTTTATAAGGTGAGAAAACTAAGTCACAGAGGTTAAGTGACTTGCCTAAGATAAAAGAGGGCCAAACCAGGGGTAGAAACAACAACATCATTTACTCACACCAATTCTATACCCAATCAATAGCCATGTGATCTGCTTCCTTCTGGCTTCCACGTCACATGGATTCAGGGGGAAATCTGAGTCCTGTTACTAATAGTGGAGATGCAGACAGAACTTCTTTATTCATGTGTGTATTCCTTTCTTTTCTTTAAATAATTCCCACAATTTGGGGCAGTATTTTCAAGAAGAATGGAGTGTACATCCAAGGGAAGGCATATACATCATAATGTTTTTGGAACTGACATGTTATGAAAAAAAAACAGGACTTACGCTTTCTTTCCACAGATGGCACCTTGATACCAGTTCCTACAAGTGCTGAAATATTTCTTTTTGGTACCCAAAATCTGTTGAAGGGCACAGACATTTGGGCTGGAGGATAGAGGGAAAGGAAAAAATTAATGTCCTAATAATGACTGTTTTTTTCATATCTACAGATCAGATGACAGAAGGAAATGTTAAGATGTGGATTTGATATGCAGAGATATGATTCCAGCCTTGTACAAATCTAATATTTGACCCAGTCCTTCTGAATTGAAAAAGCTAAAGTCTGTAGGAGTTTGGGGGGGGAGACAGAAAAAAAACATTATACATTTCTGAGAGCAAAATACAAGTGTTTTAAAAAGCTAACCAAATAGGAATATTCAGACGGTAGTAATATAACGGTATTTCTATGGGCCTTACTGCTTTTAATAGTGGATAATCTAGTGACCCTTTTTAAACCAAACATGTGCTGATTTGGAGGACGGCCATAACTTCATGGCTCTCTGGAACAATGAGAGATCAGAGAGCAAATGAGACAAGATTTTCTGTGTACACAGACACTAGACTGTGTAATTTTCTAGGCAAGTAATCACAGAAGTAAATGAGTGCTAATATTAACTTTTAGACAATATGGTTGCATAAAGGAGAATTTATCTTTTTGAATGGAAGCAACAGATTAGAACACCCTCTGTCACAATTTTAAGGTTCTCCTTCCCTTCTTAAAGGGATAAAGATCTTATTTCACTGTAAGTCAGAGAAGCTTTTGAACATCATGAAAATCCCTGTCAGGCACAGGAAGAAGTGCCAAGATCCACTTAAAAAATTATAAATGGTTGGATAAGTTACAAAATTACATGTAATTTTTAAAATGCTTAGTTGTAGTTGCATTAGTTCTATAAAACATAAATTGCTTTTGCAAATTTTACAGAATTCAGAATTTAAAAGTAACTTAAATTCTTCAAAGAATTCAGAGAACTAGTTACATTACCCAGTATTTAACCTTCATAGGTAATTTAAATAAATTTTCTCTAACATCATGTGAGATATTTCAAAGCTATTTACGTAGTGATAGTGCCTAACAATGGATTTTTAAATTTTGAAAACCCAATTTCAGATGGAAGAAAATAAAACACAAATAAATTAAATAATAAAAGAATACCCAATTAAATTTTGTTAATTAGATTAAAATTACAAAATATTTCATAAAAAAGCAATTATATTCAAGTTATTTAGACAGTAATTAAGTCTTAAAGCTTAAAGTGCATAGATAAATCACAGAATACTCACACTTTCCTTTCTTTCCTATTACTTTATAATAATTAGAGGAAAAAAAACTCAGGCATGTATGAGGAACTTTATGTATACTTGAACATATAACAAGCTAAAGAACAAGAAAAATGGTTTATAAAACCAAACCACTGACTTACCCTTGATCCCGGCCCCTGATACGACTATGAGCCAAGATCTTGTCATAATGACCATTGGTGTTTGCAGGGTTAACAACAAACAGCAACAGTAGAGAAAACACGGGTAAGAAGGGAATCATCTTGAGCCTCTCCGTTGCAGTTAGTCCACGAAGAGAACTGGCAGTGGGCTTTGCAGAGCTCAGAGTTTATATACATGTCAGAGTTGTGGGAGGGAACACTGCATCAACCTGAGAATGTGAACTCTTTCCAAGAAACATCAGCAACTTCAAGTTGCCAGCTGAGATTTGTTTCAGTTAGTTATATTTAAGAAACACATCGAGCTACTTTTCCTTTTCATTATAAAGAAGGTACTTATTTTTAATCATATGAACATCTGACTCATTGCATGTTTGTGTCTCAGTTTTATTCTTTTGTATCTTAGAGGGTAAAAAATTCTTTTGTTGAGTTTTAAGAGATTCTGCAATCCTTTTCAGAGTAGAATGTATAATGTCTGTGTGCTCAAGATTATTGCTAGGTCTTATTGCAGTTCACACCAGAACTGAAAGATTATTTTTGTTATTTTTACCAGAAAACAAAGACAGATGCAAGTCTTACAATCACAAGGGAATAAAGGCTGTTGATTAAAAACAAACTCTGGTTAGATTTAAAACTTGTGTCAGATACGAAACAAGAATCTAACTTGCTGAAGAATCATGAAGGAGAGTCCACATTTTCCTTGCTATCCTACAAAAATAAGAGTACTACCTCTCATTTCCTTTCTCTTTTCAAATATCAAGGAACATACAGAGTTAACACAAACGTACTCTGAAAAATTTCTCTAACTCTTGAAATGAAGTAGAAAGGAAAAACGTTTGTGCTTTACTGTTTTTCATTGCATACTTCACGTGATGTTGAACACCCCTACACAGCACATCTACTGAAAACCACTGGTGAGCAGCAGCCACTATTGGAAGCAATTGTTATGAATCTAAAGATACTAGAATAATTGAATGCATATTAGGAAATGGGCAATGCCAAAGTGATTCTTCTGATTTTATCAAGACTAACTAAAGCCTTTCAATGTTACACTATGCAATCCCTAGCCAAGAAAATGTGCATTCTTACCACTCCACAAACACAATGTTTGTGGAGATATACAATGTTAGAACACGTTGGATAAAGGAACTCTGAATGTCAGAAGTAAACAATGAGCTGGCATGGTAACCACAATCAATTTCCTTGAATAACAAGCTGCGCGTCATCGTAAAGTGTAATTTCAATGCATCTTGTTACAAAATGTGCCCTCTGTAATGTCGTATCAGTATTCTTTTTCCGGTGGTGAGATAGGGAAACTTTGTTTGGATTCTCCCTCTTGTTCTAATGGAAAGGTCTTTAAGGGAACTGGATTGGGCAGGAGTGGATTCTCAGTATCCTGAATTATGCTTAAACTCACTATGAGGCTTTGCCTTGGGATAGTAAAATATTCTACAATTTGCTGCTTAGTCTATTAAGAAACCACACGGTGAAACCACAAATGCTGAAATATAATTGAGAGGTCATTTCAGTATGAAAATCTTGGGATTAAGGTATAGAAAATGAAGGGGCAATTCAAAAGAAGAGCTGGAGAGGAGCTAGCATAAGAGTTAAATTATATCTTGTCCCTGGTCCTTGGTCAGAACAAGAGTATTAGTCCATCATTTACATTTCTCTGAATAGAATCATTCTGACTTCATATTTATGATGTCATCTTTTGCTTTATATTGTAGCTTTCTATTACTCTCATGTTGTGTAAATTGTAAGTGATCAGGAAAGGCTTATTTATTAGGATGGATAAACTATTTTATGAAAATGAGTTCTGCTTAATATTATTAAATTAGCTGTTAGGACATTCATGGTAACATAGGTATATAAAAGTCTTCAACTCTAGACTAGTCATACTTTATAATATAGATTACTTACCTTCTAAAACATAACAATAGAATTTTGAAATTTTGCAGAGGAATGAATAAAACTCAAAGTATTCAGCATCTCCAAGGTCACCATCCTAAAGAGCTGTTCACTCTTTACTGGTATGCTCACTGCTACTAACGCCACATTTTTCATCTTTAGACTGCTGTAACTACTTACGAGCCTTTCTGTAATGAAACTGAACTCTGCTCAAATCCAATAGGTTTGACTGGAGGTGAAGGATGAGGTAGTACATATATACTTACTACATACAGACTTGCATAGTAAGTATCAAGGGTAAAAAATATATAGTTTTAAATACAGTCCAGAATGATAACTGATAGACCTAATTGTGAATATAAGAGGTGAAGGAAGAATCAAAATTTCCTGCCATGTTGCCTGCTTTCTTAACATTGCATGGAATGAATTAAAATTTTATTGATTATTTTCAAAAACAATTTTGACCTAGTCGTTCCTTGCAACCAGTTTTTTCCACTAGAATTAATGGCTTCCATTCATCCTGACTCTTGCAGTTGATAAATAATTGCAAGAAATGAGTAATGAAGATGGAAATGCAGTCATATTTCACAAGACTACTGCTCCCTTCTGACAAGTGAGACAGATTTATGCTTTTTTTGTGGAAAGCATGATATATGCTCATACAGCTAAAATAGAGATCTTAAGTCTTTGTTTTCACGGGTAATAGAGATTGTAGGTCTATCCATTCTGAGCATCATTTCTGGAACTTGCATAAGTCCCATGGAAATCAACAAATACCAGCCCTCAGCATTTACGGTTGTGATTAGTGATGATATCAAGAATATCTTGAGGGCCGGGCACCGTGACTCACGCCTGTAATCCCTGCACTTTGGGAGGCCGAGGCGGGTGGATCACGAGGTCAAGAGATCGAGACCATCCTGGTCAACATGGTGAAACCCCGTCTCTACCAAAAACACAAAAAAATTAGCTGGGCATGGTGGCGCGTGCCTGTAATCCCAGCTACTAGGGAGGCTGAGGCAGGAGAATTGCCTGAACCCAGGAGGCGGAGGTTGCGGTGAGCCGAGATCGCGCCATTGCCCTCCAGTCTGGGTAATAGGAGCAAAACTCTGTCTCAAAAAAAAAAAAAAAAAAAAAAAAAAGGAATATCTTGAAAATGCGAGCCAGGTGTGCATACAAACTACCTGCAAATTTAGAGGTTGGGGAGTATCCCAAGAAAAAGAAAAATTAGAGTAAATATAAAACGATCATAGTACTGGAACTTAAAAATCTAACGTGAGACCAGAAGGGTGATATTATGTGCCTAATAGTGGGAGGAAGTGTCAGGAAGTTTCGAGTAGGATGAGGGAAGGAAACAGTTGTAAGAAAAAGAATGGAAGAAAGAGTAGTTTAAGTTTTAGAGAAGATACAGAAAATCTTGGAAAGAACATAATTCTTCCCTCTCAGAGCATTTATCAAGGGTCAAATTTTCTCTCTCTCCTTTCCCCCAACCCCCTTCTCTCTGTCTTTCTCCACACAGGACCCTTATTCTTCTGCATCAGAAAAAGACACTGACCGTGGGGTTGGTCATGTAATTTTCCTAGGAGATGGGAAGAAAATTGAAATGATGATAATTAAGTCCGACTTTCAGGGTTATAAAATTTGACCCAGAAATATAAGTCATTAATGAAAAATAAATGGTTTATTATGTAACTGAAGAAAAATAATGTGACTGAAAGACAGGGTCATTTGTTTCTAGCTATCAGGATGCTAATTTATTGGCAGCTTGCAAATTATCTAGTGGGTCTTTGTAACAAGGCTTGTAGCCTCTGGAGACTATGCACTCATTGTAATACCACGCTTACTGTCACCAGCATGCAACTAACCTTAAACTTGCCCTGTACTGCCCAGGACACAGACTATGGATTCAACAAACCTGGATATTCAAACCAAATGCAGATTTTTTTAAAGCAAAAATTTCTTTGGTTTTGCACGATCCAGAGTAGCTATTATGCCAAATTATTTCTAAACCCCTGCTTTTTAACATATAGGCCACGGATTGTGAAAATGTTTATTTAATGTCACTTTGCTTTTTTTCTGTCCTATTTGTAAACTGCATGTGGTTTACAACTTACCTGTAAAACATAATAAGGTCTTGAAGTTAGTGCCCCACTTCCTTGGGGGTAGGGCTCTGGTATCCCACTATTTTGGCTAGTGAGAGTCCCAGACTTCCTTGACAGCTATGTTTAACAGCCCTATAAATTGAAGTTCTGGCAAAGACCCAGTGGTCTTTGTTTCTTTTGAGCTAGTGAAAATGTTTTCTTAAAATGACTAGGTTACTCAGGAGGCTGAGGCAGGAGAATTGCCTGAACCCAGGAGGCAGAGGTTGTGGTTAGCCGAGATCGCTCCATTGCACTCCAGCCTGGGTAACAAGAGCGAAACTCCGTCTCAAAAAAAAAAAAAAATAAGACTAGGTTAGGTTGAACTAAGCCTACAGTAGTAGGAATTCAAATTAAACAAAAATTAGATTTCATGATTTTTTTCTTTTTAAAATATGCATACAGCCCAAATAAAATTGAGTATCAATGAACAACGTGAAGAAGCCAAAGAAGAAATATATAGGGTCAGATACTTGTGGCCGGACACACTGTCTAGTCTACAAGAACTGGGCTCTCTCACAACATCTTTTGATGTAATACTTCCAAGGGATTTCCTCTGGACACTCCATAAATCTTCCAAGCATATTCCGGCCTAACATATCTAAAATAATGAAATCGTATACAGACAAAGAGATGATTAACTGCAGCCCAAACCAACATGGGGTGATGTTTCTTTAATGTTAAGTCATTTAGAAGCAAGACAAAAGGCTTTCTGAAATAAATGCAAGTAATATGCCATCTTCTCTGTAGACCTTTAAGCTGTCACATCTTTTAAAAGCCTATCAAGTGTCAGGTCCACTCTCATATTAAATCGTTAGTCAATGTAACCTATTTGACCATAATTGAACTGGGCACTTTTGCAATTTTAAAGCTGGGTGCTTATTAACAGTATCTTTATTAGCAGTATTTACTTGTATTTCTCTGGAGACATCTAGTGGAGAAAGTATAGTATACAATGTTTCTGGAAGCACAGATACCATCTATTATATTTTGATTAAATTAATAATCAAAATAAAACTGATATAAAAATCTTAGACATTTTACCTGTGTTTCAAAATGACAAACGACTGAAAATTAATAAAGCACTCTTACATAAAACATTTTAAAGCTGATACATATTGGCCACAATAAGCGATGCCAAATCTAGATAAAAGTTGAAGAATCTAGTCTTGTTTTTCCCTGTATGTGGCCGAGACATGAATAGCTTCATTTTTTAAATCTAAATTTCTGAGGTTTTTTGTTTCTGACATAAAATAGTGGCATGTGATAGAAATGATGACTGAATTTTTGTACTTCAAACAAATGATTGGAAATAATCACTTCTGCGTGTGAGTTCATGCTTTGGTTCCCTCTCACATTTGTATACCCCTTACTTCTCAGCCCCTGATACTGTTGACATTATGCCTTGCATCTCCTCTCTCATTTGGTTCTGGATGATTTTGTTTAAGAGCTAATTAAGACCCCACTCATCATCTGTCTCCTGCCCACAAATAACTTTTAATATTCTTCCAGATTAGACTGTAAGATGAAGGGATGGATAATTGCTGCAATTAAAAGAACTCTGTAACCACCCATCTTTCATAGTACTGAAATTTCAACATCCCATCTGGAGCATTTGGTCTTTTGAAAGAATGGTTTAAATTATGATAACTCCATAATTTGTAATCAACCGTTTATCACTTTCCTTGGATCCTTTCCCTCTGAAATAGAAATACTCTCAGGTCCCATGCTTAAACCTCCATTTCTCTGCTGACATATCTTCCCTGCTGATTTGTCTATGTCCAACACTGTCCTCAAAATCCCTTCGTCTATTTCCAGTATTTGTAGTACATGGTCTATATATGCTTCCTCTCTACATCTGAAAAGCTTTTCGGATTTCTTCCCAGGAAAGGTGCCAACCAAAGTAGAGTTATTCCTCATTTTTCAATCATAATCTTTCATCTATTCTCAAATACATTGAATATACTTTGTTCTAAAATAAAGTTTGTTTCTCCACTTCACCGGATAATGATCTCATGTGATGAATTTCCAATTGCAGAAATTGAATATTGTTGCAATTACAGATTTTTTCTTGTTCTCCCCATATATCATGAGGTTTTCTGCTTTCCTCTCGAAGATGCATGCGTCTGATGAAGGTTTTTATTCACTTACATTGTCCTATATACAAACCAATCTCGGGATACTGTGTTAGTACTGCAGGGAAAAATGGAAAAGACCTGCTCTTCTTTTTATGCTAACAAATGTGCGGCACTCTTTATACCCTTATTATTGTTCGTAAGGACATATACTTGTAGAAAAAGCAGGATTAGATAAGTTAAAGTGAAATTACATGAGTTACAGGATTTCAGGCCATGTAGGACCTGAGCAGGGGTTTGGATGTCTTAGCTTCTCAGTATATAATGAACAACAAAAAAAGTGATCCCATTAGAGCATGTTAAAGGGTAGAGATTGGGGTGAAGGGTGGAAAAGAAATGATTCCAGTGAACACAGAAACTAATTCTACGGTTCTTATTCAGAAAAAAAGGCCTGGAGCTGTTATGGATGCTTTGGTCTTTAAATGAAAAAGGAATCTTCAATATTTTTTTAGTCTGCTTTTAGGTTTTATAGGAACACATGAAGCCAGAGTTGTACATTTTTTACCTTTAGCAAATTATTTTTACTTTAAGTAAAACAAATACAAGTATGCAGATGTTAGTTGAATAATAACAACAGTAGCATATTCATCATAATGGCTTAAATGGATACTGCACTGCTTGAAATTCATACACAAAGTACAGTGTGCTAGAGAAATCATCAACTTGGATGTGAGTTGATATTTCTGCTAAAATGAGAAGCTGACTTTATATCTAAGCAGTATAAAACCACAAGGTGGTGAATTAATGATTCTTCAGCACGAGAGATTATTTGAGGAACCTCTATTTAGAAGCAGATACGTCAAATTTTCAGTTGCATTTAAACATCTATCAAGATGTTTAAACATCTATCAAGATAATTTTTTATAGTTTTTTTCTCTCTTCTCTTACAAGATTAATAGCCAGAATAATTGGGATAAATTGTTCATTTTCCCAGGTTGACCCACATTTTACACATTTCAGTTTTGACAAAGCAGAAGGGAAGGTGGGGGAGCTCAGTTAATTTCCCTGGATGTTCCAGTCTCCTATTGCTGCCTGACACCTCACTCCAAACTTAATGTCATAAAGTAGCAACCAACTTAATCCACTTACAGTATCAGTTGGTCAAGGATTCAGGTAGTGCAGAATGGGAATGACTTATAAGGTAGCCATACCATTCCATGATGTCTGTGGCTTCAGCTGGGAAGATCAGAATGGCTGGGGTGATTTCAGTAACTGCAATGGTCAACTAGGACACCTCGGAGTGCAAGATCCACTGCCAGCATGGCTTATGCACTCATGTGCCCCCAAATTGGCAAGGATGAGCCCCACAGGGACTCTCAGCCAGAGCACCTGCATGTGACTTCTCCAACCATGGCCTCAGAGGAGTTAGATATATGACAGCTCAGTGATCCAGCAAACAAGGCAGAATATGCATGGTCTTTTATGAGCTGATGTCGGAGTGCCTGTAGCCGTCTACCGCCACATATGCTAATGGTTGAAGCCACCAAAAGTCAACCCAAAAAGGAGAAGAGAGCACATAGACTCTCACTTGATGACAGGAGACTAAATATATTTGTGTCCAGTGGGAAATGGTGTTCAAACCCTGAAACTCCTGGTAGACCTAGAAATGCTTTAGAGTCCACTAATCTGTGGTTAAAGTAGAGCATGTATGTGAAAGTACTTTAAAATCTGCCAAGTGAGATACATCAAATAGTTAATTGATTTTTAGAAAATCACCCTGTTAATGGTGTTCCATCTTTCTGTATTCCTGGATTGCATTTTCCTTTGGGATTTTGTGTTCAAATTAAACACAGGGTAAAACATATATCCACCAAGGCAGGGCATGGTTTGAGCTCTTAGATAGGAAAGGACTTTAAGTAATTTAAAAAACTTTAGAAAATACTTTGAAAATTAAGATTCAGAATTCTAAACTGGATGATTTTAGCATTTAATAGTATGAAGCATTATATTGCAGATTTAAATGTCTGACCTCTAGTGGTTGCAACTTCTTTTTGCAACTGTGAACTCAAAATACTGTGATTGATAGTGTTTATCACTGAAACTATTTAAGAAGAGGAGTAAGTAATATTTATAAACACCTACTGCTTACCATTTCTGTGCTTTCCAGTCCTTCTAGTAAATCCAGATTTCCTGTTATCATTTTACTCAGCTTGAAGAATTTCCTTTAGCATTTCTTATAAAGAGAGTTTCTAATGACACATTATCTCAACTTTTACTTATTTTTGTTTCATCTAATTTTTAGAAGAATATTGTCTATTCATAGAAAATTCTAGATTGACGCTTTCTTTTTCTTTTTGGCAGTTATTATAAGTTATTTCTCTTATTTTCTGGCTTGCAATATTTCTGATAAAAGTTGACTCTCCTATCATTTTCCTCTGGATACAATGTATCTTTTTTCTATGGATTTTTTTTCTTTTGTATCTCTGGTTTGGGCAATTTGTCTATGGTGTGTTGAGATATGGATCTCTTCATATTTATCTTTATTAGGATTTATGGACATTCTTGGAACTATTATATAAATTGACGTCATGAAAATTAAATATGTTTCCCTAGCTTTAAACTGTGGGGCTTTTGTACTCTGTAATTTATCAGAGAAAAATAATAGTGATACTGCAATGGCACTTACAGGCTTTTCAAGGCCCTAACATGGTGTGTGCTGCTCAATGAATTTACAGAGGTGTGACTTTTTGCTGTGAAATAGGTATTCATGTAAAAGTGGCTGGAAGTTTCTTATTAAGTTTCAGTTGATTTAAAAGCAGAGTCAGTTGTGAAGACAATTTGAATAATTGAACTCAGTAGTCTTTCAGTTTGAATATCAACCACACTCAAAAAGACATAAAGATCCAGTTTACCTTGTTTTGATCTAAATTGCTATGGGGAGAAAAAGGTAAGGAACTTCATTCTCCGCTCTTACAAAAACCGAAACTAGTGCACACACTTTAAATCTGAGTGCAGGGAAAATTAACCATGTCACCAAGTATACTAATTTAATTTTTCCATTTCCATGTCCTGATGTAGAGAACTCAAAAGGGCCATTGGAAATCAGAAAAATTAAATAGCCTATACTAGAGAGAATTTGATATGAAGAGATGGAGTAAATAACTAATTATGTAGGATTTATCACTAATAAATTCCGTTGTGAACATGTCAGTGGCTCTTGTAACAGCTATAATAACTGCTGACAAGAGAAAGAAAAAGTCAACCTAGAATTTTCTATGTATAGAAAACATTCTTCTAAAAATTAGATGAACCAAAAATAAATAAAAACTGAGAGAATGCATCATTAGCGACTAAAGGAAATTCTTCAGGCTCAGCAAAATTGTAACAGGAAATCTGGACCTACTAGTAAGAGTGGAAAGAGCTGAAATGGAAATTGTAGGTGTTTGTAAAATACTGCTGATTCGTTTTCTTAAACAGCTTAAAAGACAATTAATTAAACCACTATTAATCACAATATTTAGAATTGATGACATATGTAAAAGTAAAATTAAAGACATCACAAATGCTGTAGGGTTAATGGATGTATACTATCGTTTAAACCTTAAAAATTGTAGGGACTTCGTACTTACATAGGGAAGAACACGTTTTTTAATAATTTGGACTCTAATGTATTGTTATAGGAATTGTCTACATCACTGGTTGTCAAGACTGTGTTTTTTAAGGTTAATTCAAATTAAAGCAATTAGATTAGATTATTGGTAGGATCGGTTTTTCGAGTCAAGTAGTGTTTTATGACTTCACACAATTGAAACGTGTGAAAGTGAGATGTACAATGTTTGCAACTAGCCTATTGAATGGTGTTCATCCAAGCCAACAAGTCTACAACACAGAAAGCGGAAAAGCCTGGGCTGCAAAATTCTGCTGAGTCAGTTCTCAGAGACCAGCAGAGACCCTCTTCTTCATCCTTCTAACGTCTTCCAACTACTTGATGATGGCTGAAATTCCACTGTATGGAAAACATTTAAAAAAAGCATTCATCTGTTAGGGTACACCTTTCCTGAGAAGCAGTTGTAACACTTTAATCTGTTAAGAACTGTTTATTTTTTAAGGTTAAAATGAGTTTATGGTCTTTCTGCTTGAGATCAGATTCTGCTAGAAAAAGTTAAAGAACCCTGAGCAAACTTGTTGTACCTTGTACTTGTAAAATTTGTACCTTGGGGTCTTTCCCTTTGCAAAGACTATTTTATCCTTATTTTTCTCTATAACCTTTCCGTTTGATCATTCTTTCACAGATACTTTCACATTTCCGTTAACATTTAAAGAGAAGTTTGGATCTTAGCAAAAGTAAAAAGACTTAAAAAAAACCTAACAATTAAATACATGAGGCCGAGAGAGAGAGCGAGGCAGTGCTGTATATTTTATTTATTTATATATTTATTTATTTAAAGATGGGATTTCACCATATTGGCCAGGCTGGTATCTAACTCTTGACCTCAGGTGATCCAGCTGCCTCAGCCTCCCAAATTTCTGGGATTACAGGTGTGAGCCGCTGCATCCGGCTTAGTGCTGTATATTTTAAAGAGGCTGCTACTTTGGCAGTCAAAGGGCTTGGGCTGACCCCTGAACTCTTCAGTCATCAGTTGTGAGATCATTGGGAAATAGTTTGACTTCCCTGTGCCTCAATTTCCTTAGCTGAGCAATCATCTAATAATATCTGTTCTTTCAATCCCTCAGACATGTTTTAAGACTTATTTTTGAAGGGGACAGAGATTTTAAGTTAAATGTCCAAATGAAATAAATCTCGTATCTTGTCAAAGTTGACAGAAGTGAGCATTACTATCAAAATTACCAAATATGTATTGACTTATGTCATTAGACCCTTAAAAGCCACTAAGCAATACCTACTTTTCTGTCTTTATAGGAATAATGATTGACCCCAAGAAACTGTCATACAATAGCACCAAAAATAACCATACAAACACCCAGAGTTATTTTTTGTTGAAGATAAAGTGGGCTGTGTGCAAAACTGTGGTTTAAATTGCAAAGCAGGTAGATGAAGGAAAATACGAAGTTATAGGATTAAGGCAACTTTGTGGGGAGAAAACCATGTAGAGGCACCTACTCTTACTATTCAGAAAAGCAACTCTGGGGGGATAATGAGAGATAGAGAGAGCTGGAGAGGAGACAGTGCGGGTCACCAAAAGACAAAGTTATCAGTGAATAATCTTCCTGAGAGGGTTGTACATCTAGAGCTTTGGCGATATGGAGGCTAAACAGACAAAAGCCTTCAGGCCGGGTACGTTGGCTCAAGCCTGTAATCCCAGCACTTTGGGAGGCCGAGACGGGTGGATCACGAGGTCAACAGATCGAGACCATCCTGGTCAAAATGGTGAAACCCCGTCTCTACTAAAAATACAAAAATTAGCTGGGCATGGTGGCGCGTGCCTGTAATCCCAGTTACTCAGGAGGCTGAGGCAGGAAAATTGCCTGAACCCAGGAGGTGGAGGTTGCGGTGAGCCGAGATCGTGCCATTGCACTCCAGCCTGGGTAACAAGAGCGAAACTCCGTCTCAAAAAAAAAAAAAGCCTTCAAAGTGGAACCTACCTAAATTAAAACCAAAAAAAGACACATCTGAAATATTATTGATATGTGTAAGGATGACACAAAATAACTTTCCATATCTCAAACTCCTGGCCTTAAGAGATCCACCCGCCTTGGCCTCCCACAGTGCTGGGATTACAGGTGTGAGCCACTATACCCAGCCTTAAATTGAATTTTTAAAATTCCTTTTAGTATTTTCTCTAGAAAGGTGCAAAATATTGTGTTGTTGCTTCTGTTTTTTGATTGTTTACGTTTAGCTGCCAGAAGACACACGGAGTTGCTACCAAGTTAAGAGTATGGAGTATCTTACAGTTTCAGTTCTGCTGCTGTGCCCTGAAAAAGCAGCTATTGCTTTGTACCCTTCTTACCATGCACTGTCCAAACAGGAGTTTTGGATTCTTTTGCATGGTGACTTCGAGGATAAAACTTTACAGAACCTCATTACGAGGCTGTGTGAAATTAAAGCTTAGGTTTTCTGCTTAAAGTCTTTGCACATCTTATCTATATGCTTATTGAGAGAAAAGTAATCCTATAACTACATCAAGATCAGTGTTGCTATTTCTGTTGGGGATCATGTTACCATAGTAATATATTCCCTGTGGCTTAGAAAAGACTTATTTTGCTTAAGTGCTATTTTTATTTTATTCAAAATGAAGTAGAGATAAAATCATAAAATCTGTTACCCTTAGATTTAGTGGCAATTTCAAGCAGAAGGATAAAAGGTAATCAATGCATTTCTGTTAAGCAACTTTCTTTTACTATGTGATGGTTTCTCAGGCCAGTATCATGATGAGAATGATGAGGAGAATGGAAATTAATTTCTGTGATTATTTTATTTTCTCTTTTGATTTGTAGTTTTTCTGCAAAGGGGAGGATCAATTCCACTCCTCAAATTTGGACTGAATATCGAAACTGATGATGCCATTTATATGTGAAGAAAGTCTAGAGATTTATTACTGTCTTTATAATGCCTTCTGTAGAGAGCAGGATGGGCTCCCAGGAAGGTTCAAATGTGGCTTGAGAGATCAGAAGAAGGACTGACGTAGGCTTAGAGTTCTCAGCCAGGGTGAGGGGCTTGCACATGAGGGTGGGTTTCCGTGGTTTGACTTTCCCACCAATATCAAGAAAGGGTGTGTGTGTGGCCTCTTCTCTTGGCTTGTCTAGATGTGAGGTGAGAAAGGAAAAGGAGTGGGGCTTGAAAGCTGTTAGTGGTCAGATATCGAAAATAGAGTCAGACCACTCACAATATTTTAATATCTCCTTTATTATCAAAGCAGATCATAAAGACATGAGTGAAATTTTTATATACATATATGTGTAGAAGTGTGTACATATGTACATGTGAATACAGAGATCAATAATATAAGATGACAATTTTTCCTTGCTAAAGATCCCAGGCATCATTGGAATGGTTACTGTGGAGCTGTTCTGGGATACTCTTCCATAGCAGCAGTGAAGACAGGTGAGGCATGACCTGACTTTGAGCCAGCACTTCCTCCTTTACTACTCCTTTTTCCTTCCTTTTCCTTGGTGGAATTTACAGAGTGGAGGTAATGATATTTCTTAGTTTATGGAACAGTGTCAGTATAGAAAAGTTTAAGCCTCCTCCTTGTTCTATTTCATGATTGTTTTCTTTGTTTAAAAATTCACTCCACAAGGCATTTCTCTTCTTCCTGTAGAAACTCAGTTGATCGTAAATATATGTATGTGGTAGGAAAAAAATGTATCATATTTTGTTTCTTTGTGTGTGCATATATTATGAATGTAACCAAATAATATTTTGCTCTAGATAATGAATGCATATTTTACTCAATATTGCTCATTGAAATTTATCCATGTAGCTATATGCAGATTGTTTATACGTCAGACTGCTGCATAACATCCAAACGTATGCTTATGGAACATTGTAGATATCCAATCCCTTAATGATAGATGGTTAGAAATCTCTTCTCTAGCCTGTGTTTTTCTATAATGTCATGAACTACCATTCTGCCCCCAAACTTCCCCTTGAAAGTAAACACGTCTTTTCATCCAAGGATTGTGTGTGTGTGTGTGTGTGCGTGCGTGCAATACATTCTAGAATCCTTCAACTTCTCTCTTGCTTATGTGGCATCTATAAGTTGAGTTCAGGTAAGAGACCTACTAGCCCAGGTTTGTTTATTATCGTTTTTTGTATCTCAAAACACTGTGAAACACTTGGTTTCATTTCATTCTCATAATTCATTATGCCATGTACTATGATTAACTAAATTTTATTGCTAAGGCAACTAAACTCTTGAAGTTAAGTTACAGTAAATCCTATGTGATTAATTGTGAAGTAAAACTAAACTCTTAGCACTTCTTACAGTGCCTTAGCTTAGTCAAAATAAGTCTTTAGCAACCAAACTGTGAGAAATTCAGCTCATACTTTTATTGCAGTCACTAGTGGTTAGTAGTACAGAAGACATCCTACAAAGAGACTGAGTACTATAAATTATTATAAATCCACTTTTCAAACTCTCTGAACTTGGCTTGGCATAAATGTCATGCTTATTATACCACGACATAGTCTCTGCACATGATTTAAATATGGCTAAAATACATCCTACCACAGGATGACATCATGTTTTAAGGAATCCCAATTAAATCTCATGTAGTATTATATGCCTATACAGGAATCTCTAAAATATAGCATTTAATCAGTAATAGATGCCATTCGGTGTAACGAGTCCTCAAGGCTGGTCCTGTGATACAACTTGTGATGCTGGCTTAGAAATTCAGAAGTTTAGATTCCAGTGTTGCTTTTATCTCTAACTTGCTATGCAACATTTGAAATGTAGTTTTACTTCACTGAACCTCATTTGAAGTTAGACTGCTAGAATACATTGTTGTAAAGATTCCCTCCAACTTGCAATTCTATAGTTATAGTACACTCTTAATTTAAATAAAATAACAACTCTCAAATATTTCTCTGATTGTTTATATCTTCATTCATGGTGGTACAAGATGAAAATACCAATGATTGTTAACAAATAATTTTATAAATAATTATGACTTTTAGATGTATGCCAATTATAATATTACTCGTGAATAATAATATATTAGGTAAGATAATCAATTATGATGACAGAACTTTTAGGGATGATAGATTACTTCTCTCTGGGTTAAAAAAAACAATTTCTGATGCAAGGAACCATATATAAATTGTATGTCCAAAGACCGTCTTATGATAACAGAAAACAAACTTTCACAGAAGTCTCCATATGGGAGAAAGAGAAAAGATTGCCATTGGCTTGGCATCTGTTAGGTGAGATTCACTGAATTGGTTGTACGAGTGAAGTGTGTCTCCACTGAAGCTGCAGAGGAAGAAGACTCTGCTCATTTGTACATTTCTGAGATTCCTTTCACTAGGGGCATTCTCAAATGTAAACCTTGGGTTCTCATGAACAATCATGGACAGAAGAGGGCAGAAATGTGAAACTCAAAGCATGAAATATGTAAAAGAAAAATGGCAGAGAGTTTGTTTTTAATAGCATACAGTATGTGATCCTCTTCTACAATATTCAAGCATCTGTTATTGAAACAATGAATTTGCATCTCGGCACAGTTCTACTGGCTATATGATGTTGGCAACTTTTCAAACTTTTTGAAACTTAGTTTTATCATCTTTATCATGGGAATAATAACATATTATTTATAAAGTATTATGGTCAGTATTTGTAAAAAAAAATCTACAGTACATGAATAACATTTGTAGCTTTTCTTATATTTTGTATTAATACCTCCTATAGGGAATTTCAGGGTCCTAATGAACAGGGAGAGTGGAAAAATCTTAAGTGCATTACAGTGTGTTTATACCATCAGCTGAGTTTGCTGTTGATATGGTTAGGCTTTGTGTCTCAACATAAATTTCATCTTGAATTACAATCATCACAATCCCCATAATCCCCACATGTCAAGGGGGAGACCAAGTGGAGGTAATTGGACCATGGAGCATATTTTCCCCCACGCTGTTCTCCTGAGAGTGACTGAGTTCTCATGAGATCTGACTGTTCCCCCTTTACTCAGCACGTCTCCTTCCTGTCACCTTGGGAAGAAGGTGCCTTTCTTCCCCTTTGCCTTCTGCCATGACTGTAAGTTTCCTGAGGCCTCCCCAGCCATGCTGAACTGTGAGTCAATTAAACTTCTTGCCTTTATAAATTTCCCAGTCTCTAACAGCTCTTCAGAGTAGTGCCTCCCCAGCCATGCTGAACTGTGAGTCAATTAAACTTCTTGCCTTTATAAATTTCCCAGTCTTGGGCAGTTCTTGAGCAGAACTTACTTTGACAGTTAAGTTCCATCTTACTCTCAAAGACTATGATATAACCAAAAGAATATTGGCTTCAGAATTTAAAATATCCAAGTTTAAATCCCAGCTCTACTAGCTTTTAGTTGTGAGTCACTTGCAAAAATAACACAAACTCTCTAATTTTAAGTGAAATGGGAATGGAATTTATCAGATGAATTCTTACAAAATTTGCGAGGAGGTAAATTGTCTTCTTCCTTCGACCCTCAATTACCTTTTGCCTTTTGTGAAAATGGACTAATACAGTTGCCATTGTGGAAACCTCCCCCACTGGGAAAAAGTACCTTATATAGTTTCCTCTGAACTTGGAACCAAGCTGTGGTTACTTCCTGCCTCTGGTATAGTCTCACACACACTAGTGCACATCTCACACATTGCTATGTTTTCAAATGTCAAAGTCAGTTTGAAGTTATCCTTGTGCCACTCTGTTTCTGATTGAAACTCACAATTCTTCCTCCTATACTTGAGCAAAAGTTTTGGGACGTACATTCATCACATTTTTCTCAAGTCTCCTGGTCTCTTCTGCAGAGCACTTTCTTCACAGATGTCATGCGCTTCTTAACAGGGGGTGAGAGGTTGGAAATAAATGGATTGCTATTGCAATAGCTTATGTTAGAAGAGTTAAACTGTGACAATTGCCATTATTTTTCTACTTGAGTCAAGTCAAAAGAGCATTCTCATATGAAGAAAAAGCCAGCATTGCTCCTGAGAACTGGTGACCCATGTGGGGGAGAGGATAATAGGAGAGTAGTGTCCCTATTTGTTTTCTTTTTACTAGCCAATAGCCAATTCTGTTCAATAGCTGAAATTACCCATCCCAGGATGTTGCAAATTGTAATATTCATCTTATTTTAGAAGCAGGCAAAGGACTGTGAATCAAAAATTTCATAAAAACTCTTAAAAGTGTGGTACTTAGAAAAGAACATTTAAGTTTGTGCTCAGTTAAAATGTGTGCAATTAACCTTTGTAAAACATCACATTGTGACAATAGAATACACTTTGACTCTATAGTGATGCAATTGCTTTCTTTTTTTTCTGCACATAAAGCTAATTTTACTTTCTATAGCTTTTGACTTCTTACTTGATGCAATTATATACATCACTGACCTAATAATCAAATGATAGAAACCTTTATCAGAGTCTACAATGATTATTGTTGGTGTTGATATGACTTAATGAAATACAGCATGGATACTGAAGAAAGACAGACAGATGTGAAAAATTAGAGTAGGCACAGCTTGTTAAGATTGTTATGCATTTATCAGCTGAAAACACAAGATTCAAAAGCATCTTTAATGAAAAGTGCACTTACTGTCACATGACATTCCAGTTTTATTTAATAGATAACTACCTAAGCTAATTTCAGCATGGATTTCTTTACACTTTTATGGTGACTGTACATGTAGATGCTCTGTAAAGGCAGAAAGCAATAAAAGAAAAATATTCTTTTTTGTTTGTTTTATAAACAAACATGGATTCTCTGACAGGTTCTCAAATGTGAGAGAAAATAACTATAATAGAAATTTTATGTTTAAGGGACAATAGCTTCATATTTCTAATTTCTACGGAATTTTATTTTTAGTATAATATTAATAGGTAAATGCAAACAATGTAACTCCAGCTAGCTGAAACCTGAGGATCCATAAAAAAGAAAGAACACTGTATCTCTCAATTTACCATGACTCAAAGAACCAGCCCAAATATATTGTTCGGAAAGTTAGCGTGGATTCTCAGTGGAGCTCAAAGTATTCTGCCTCTCTTTTCTCTCTTACTGTCAAAGGCTATGATATAACCAAATGAACATGGGCTTCAGAATGTAAAATATCCAAGTTCAAATCCCAGCTCCACTAGCTTTTAGCTGTGAGTCACTTGCAAAAATCATGCAAACTCTCTAACAATTTTAAATGAAATGAGAATGGAGTTTATTAGATTGAATTCTTATGAAAATTATAAGGAGGTCAAGTGTTCATTCTAAGAGGAGTTAATTTTTCTTCTGTCTTCTTCCTCCTACCTCCATTACCTTTTGCCTTTTATTTTCTTTTCCTCTCTCTTTTTTTTGAAATGAGATTCTTATAGTAAAATCTATCATATTCCATAACATGTCATATGACGTTGGGTACAACGCTAAGTTTTCTCAATCCTTTTTCAACCATGAAACTGTAAACTACTAACAACCTATATGAGTTACATTAAATAAAATGTCTGAAAATCTCAGTTAAATGAAATTTTCAACATATATTTATTTATTTATTAAATGTTCTATAAAATTTATAATTTTAGGCAACCATTGAGTTTATAGACATTTTACCATTCCTACATCTTTGACTTAATAGAGGAAATCAGGATGGCAAGTGAAGTGGTAGTAGGAGAAACATTTCAGAAGATTTATTCAAAAATATTTGTTACGTGTACAGTAAAGCCCCAGGACTTTTATAGACACTGGAAATATTAATTATAAACAAGATGGGTAGGGCCCCTGCCCTTCTAGAGAAGTATTTCAGAGAGAAAGAGGCAGAAAATACACAGAAAAACAACACATAAGTCTCTGGTTAAAAAAAAAAGTTAGTCTGATCATTTTTAAAAACTATCATAAAAATTGAGAGCTAGAAATTAACTTTACCAACCTTCTATAAAAATTAGAGCAAATTCATTATCTTCTCCTGAATAAACATTTTTCATATTTTAACACATCTCACTTTTTTCTTTCTTCATTTTAAGTGACAGTTCTTAAGGCACTGTTGATTTCAATTACAATTTTTATTCAGCAAATGAAGAAATCCATCACTATTTAGAACGCCTGGGTTAGAATCATAATCTCTAATTAAAATCCCATCACATGCCATCTCACCTGGGTTAAGCTTCCCTCGGAAACACAATCAAAATTGAGACCTATTTTTCCCACACAGAAAAGTAATACAAATAATGTTTGTACTTTCTCCCAAGAACTTGGGAAGCCAAGTATTTTGGTAAACCTTGAAACACACCAGACATCCTGTTTTAAATTTTTGTTACATAGTTAATTACCCTTAATGTTATTTTTCCAGTAGTCTATTCCCTCCTGTGACATCATTCTTTCTTTTTTTCTTTTTCTCCTGAGACAGTCTCCTGCTCTATTCCAGGCTGGAGGGCAATGGTGCGATCTTGTTTCACTGCAACCTCTGCTTCCTGGGTTCAAGTGATTCTCATATCTCAGCCTCCCTCGTAGCTAGTATCACAGGTGCGTGCCACCATGCCCAACTAATTTTTGCATTTTTAGTAGAGACAGGGTTTCACCATGTTGTCCAGGCTGGTCTCCATTCCTGACCTCAGGTGATCCAGCTGCCTCAGCCTCCCAAAGTGCTGGGATTACAGGTGTGAGCCACCCCTCCAGGCTCTCTCCTGTGATTTCTTTTAAAAAAATCTTTTCATTTTAGATTCCAAAACAACTATTTATTTACTTATTTGATGGTAAGAAAAAGTAGTTTTAAATAATCACCCTCTACTTTGAAAATAATTTTGAATGGTTTTCCATACCCTAAACTTGATTCTCTCCTGAGAAAACCACCTCCCCATGTAGCCCTGATTTGTGGTTGTGGTTCATTGTTCAGATTCCATGTATCTGTAGAGCAGGAAAGTGGGAGCTGAATCTTTTAATATTTTTGATATACCGTTCAGTGTATTGTTCTTCCACCCTGTGAATCTCATTAACCTACTCTAATCTACATTGTTCTTTATTTCTGTGGTTCCCCCCAAAATTCTATCTTCTGTTATTTGACCGCTTAAAGCTCTGTCAGTGTAAGCTACTTTCTCTTGAAAGACTTTTCTTTCTCTTGTTTCAGTATTTCCTACCATCTCCCTGGCTACAGCTGTTTAGATTGTTTGGTTACTTCCTTTCACATTGATTATTCCTTGAACTAGGTATCCACCCAGGCTGCAGACATGATTATCCTTCTTGAGTTCTCCATCTTTCTTTACTATCAGCTTCAGTTGGTCTTTCAAATCAAGCAGTAGAATATGCATAAGTTTCATTGGCACATGTAAATTTCAGAATTGGATATAAGCTTACAACGATAGTGTTTGTGATCTTCTTTTTTTGTGTGTGTTTAGTAACTACTATGAACTGACAGTCTTCTCCAAAGACTCATGTTGAAACTTAATTCCCAGTGTGGCAGTATTGATGGATAAGGCCTTTAAGAGGTGATTGGATCATGAGGACTTTGCCCTTATGATTGGGTTAATCCACTTATCAATTAATTGGTTGCCATGGAAATGGAACTCGTGGCTTTATAAGAAGGGGAAGAGTGTAATGATCCAAGATGGCCAATCACTAACATCTCGGGATTGCACCTCTCAGTGAAAGTGCAGAGAACTAGAGGACACCACACTTTCAGACAAATTTTTGTCACTCACAGAGCAGAAGATTCCCAGTGGAGGAGCCACACGGGTCTCCAGCGCGACTCTGTGGCTGGTGCAGTGGTTTCACTGGCACCTTGGCACGGCAGCTCTTGCTGTAGAGTAAATGGGACTGGCTCCCCTTCTGACCGAGGTTTGGAGGAGCCACAAAGATCGCCAGCACGACTCCTGTGGCCGATGAAGCGGTTGTGCTGGCACCTCGGCATGGCAGCTCTTGGCGCAGAGTAAACGGGACTGGTTCCCCTTCAGACTGAGGTTTGGAGCTCTGGGAAGGCAGAGTCACCTATTATGGACACAAGAAGGAAGCCAGACAGAAGAATCCTGGGCAGAAAAGCACCATCAGTCTTAACGCCACTGTTTTGGCCCTGGGAACTAACAACTTGGACGTCCACTCAGAGACCTAATCTGAAAGTTGGTAATTACAAAGATGACAGGAGGATAAATTTACAATGATGGGAAGAAACCAGCATAAAAAGGCTGAGAATACTCAAAATCAGAATGCCTCTCCCTCTAAAGATGATCACAGTTCCTCATCAACAATGGAACAAGGCTTGATGGAGAACAAGCGCATCCCAATAACAGAATCAGGCTTCAGGGTATGGATAATAAGAAACGTCTCTGAGTTAAAAGAACATGTTGTAGCCCAATGTAAAGAAACTAAGAACTTTGAAAAAAGGTTTGATGAAATCCTAATGAGAATAGACAACTTAGAGAGGAATATAAGTGAATTAATGGAAATGAAGAATACAATATGGGAACTCCGTGAAGTATGCACAGGTTTAAACACTCGAATTGTTCAAGCAGAAGAAAGGATATCAGAGGTCGAAATCCAACTTAATGAAATAAAATGAGAAGACAAGATTAGAGAAGAAAGGATAAAAAGGAATGAGCAAAGTCTCCAAGAAATG
>CM052652.1:8055099-8142162 GCA_028533165.1 Leontopithecus rosalia | reverse complement strand
ACATCAATGAATGGATAAAACAGCCAGTTAACATCAAATGGCAGTAACCCTAAATTTAAATCGACGAAATCTACCAATCAAAAGACACAGCCAAAACCCAACGGCATGTTACATCCAGACCCATTTCACATGCAAGGATACACAAAGACTCAAAACAAAGAGATGGAGAAAGATTTACCAACTAAATGGGGAGCAAAAATAAATAAATAAATAAATAAAAAGTAGGAGTTGCAATTCTCATATTGGATAAAATAGATTTTAAAGCAACAAAGATATAGTGGTAAAAGGATCAATGCAACAACAAGAGCTAACGATCCTAACACCCAGATACATAGAGACTTAGATTCAATGAGTCAGAAAATTAATAAGGATATCCAGGACTCGAACTCAGATCCGGAACAAGTAAACTTAATAAATATTTATAGAGTTCTCCACTTCAAATACACAAAATATACATTCTTGTCAATACCACATCACACCTACTTATAGGTTTAAATGAAATATTGATTGGCCATTATTAATACCCATTTTTTTCAGAATAAAGCAATATTTCCATTCACCCTCCCTCTTTCTCTTCCTCTTTCTTCCTCTCCTTTACTCCTTTTTGTTCTTTCCTTCTGTCAAAAAAAGAAAAAAAAAGAAATCAACTTCTAAACCTCTAGATCCAGGTCGGCAATGTCTCTCTCATTGCTTGATTTTCTTCCTTCCCTTCCCTCCTCCCTCCCTCCCTCCCTCCCTCCCTCCCTCCCTTCCTTCCTTCATTCCTTCCTTTCCTCCCCTCCTCCTTTCTTCCCTTCCTGCCTTCCTCCCTTCCTCCTCCCCTCCCCCAAAAAAGAAGGGGAAGAGTGACCTGAGCTAGCACATACAGCCCTCTCACCATGTGATGACCTACACTGCCTCAGATGTCAAAAGGCTGTCATCAGATGGAACCCTTTGACCTTGGACTTTTTCAGCTTCCATAGTTGTAAGAAATACATTCATTTTACTTATAAATCACACAGATTCAAATATTCCGTTATAAGTAACATTGTACTAAGATAGTAAACTGGTAGGTGTGCAATATAATGTGTACAATGAGATTTAGCAATAATACTAATATCTGTGGCTCTTAGACTAGCAAACGTGCCTAGGGATGCACAGATGTATTCCCATTGAGAAATACCAGCTGGTTGCATGCCAGGAGGTCTCACAAACTGGCCTCCCTTGATGAATGACCCTTAATTCAGTGTCTGGCTCTTTGCCTGCAGGCTCTGAAATCTAACTTTGTCAGCATCTGTAGCACGGCCTCATCTCTTACAGATTCAAGTTTGTTAAGTGCAGGAGCTTGTTTTCTACAGTCAGGATGACCACTTCTTATATCCATAGTTATTGCTAGCATCCAAACCAGAATATATGTTCAACATCACTAGTGCATTTGTTCCGTGAATAAAGCTATAATCGGGACTTAATTAGAATCAGAAAATTAGTTTTTAGTCTTGGTATCAGTGGCACCCAGCTAATCTATCTTCATTTATTTCCACAACTGGTTCGGTTGTGGAAATAGGTCCTGAATGATCTAAGTCCATTGGCTAAGAATCCGTCCAAGGAAGCATTTGAGTGGACAATGCCATCAGCTTCTCTAGCACTCCTTTCCCTTTTTCTAACTGCATGTTTACCAATTGTGGTTATCCCTCCATTCTGACAGATGTTCACTGCTTAGCTACATTGATACAATAGGCCAGACTGAGCCTGTGGCTCATTCTGCTTCCTTACGGTGATTTGCCATTTTATTTGATCCCAGTTGTATGAGAAGGAACTTATATACGACTTAATCCTAAAATCTTTGGGATTCCTTAGCGTTAACCTCATATAATCAAAAAACGAATCATGCACACACAATTCTTTATACTTGACAAAATAATTTTATTTCTTCATGTTTTAAATCGTAATGGTAACTGAGCTCCTTGGTTAGGTAACTATTTTCCCGTTTTATAAATGAGCCAGTAGAGACACTAGGATAAAGATAGAAATTGAACCTTTGCTTCCAAGTCCAATAGTCGAAGCAGAAGATTCCTGCCAAAGTATTTGGGTTGGAGATGGCTTTGGCTAGTGTCATTGATTAAACATGATTGCGGCCAAGTTCCCGCCCACTTAGTGAGATTATACATATTTAGAATATTTGCATCCGTGATTAGCCTGACTTCTTCAAAAACATTTCTCTCTCTTTAAATTGCTGTTGATAGGGACAAGAAGGAGCAAATGAGTAAGGCCTTGTCAGGAGCTCAATTCTCATCCTTATTCCCCTAAGGGTTGTAGATGGAGGGTTGTGCTCGTTAACATCTTCCTTCTCATTTTTTTTCTCGTCCATAGTGAAATCTTAATCTGCAAATATCATGGACCTGGTTTTCCCACACAGGCCAGCCCATCTGTGCCTTTTTGTCTCATGTTTTTAACTAATGTAACCAATTAGTCTGTAAGGAAGAAATTTGAACATGAATCCTCCAAAGTGGCTAGATTTATTCTTTTTACTGTTGTATGTAAGAGTGATGAATTACATTGATTCTAAAAGCTGGTGAAATTTTGGGGCATGGTTGTCATGTCAAAAATCCATTAGTAAAAAATTCATTACTAAGTAGATCAAAATTATAAAATATAAAAATCTTAACAATTATTTAAATCCACTTCCTACCCCTTACTGCGCATCAATCAGTGAAATTATAAATAGGTATTTATAAGTGAGCTATCTTATATTGGTTACTTAATGTATAACAAGCTAAAGCATATACATACATAAAATTCAAAACAGTTTAAAAGTTTCTTCTCACCTGAGGTCAGGAGTTCAAGACCAGCCTGGCCAATGTGGCGAAACCACATCTCTCTACTAAAAATGCAAATATTAGCCAGGCATGGTGGGAGGCGCCTATAATCCTAGCTACTCAGGAGGCTGAGGCAGGAGACTTGCTTGAACCCAGGGGTCAGAGGTTGCAGTGAGTCGACATTACACCATTTCACTCCTGCGTGGGTGAAACAGTGAGACTCTGATTCAAAAAAAAAAAGAGAGAAAATAAAGAACCCCTCCCCAACAGGAAGTTTGTGTTTATACATTACACTGTGCTGAAATGGGTAATAATACTAGGTTTTCTTGTAACCACAGACTTGTCATTAACACATGTAGCATGCTGTAATTTAAATTGGCAAAAGTTATATAGACACCAAATATGGTAATTAATGTACAACTATTAAGTAAAAGAACATAAATGTGGATTTCTATCTTTGAATACATTATTTTATTCTTGGCATTGATACGTACTGCCGTCAAAACAATTGGAACAGTTAAATGGCTTTAGCAATAAAAATCATTGGTTCCTCTGATATTGTATCATTAGTTAGCAAAAACTTCTAAAATAAGAAGTGCTCAGAATTTCACTTTATCAATTTTTGATTAATATAATTATAACATCAATGGATTTCTGTATATGTATTTGTGCATCAATAATTTCTGGCCTTTGAGGACCTTAAAAGACAATTACAATTTTTTTGCTCACAGTAGCATCAACAAGAATAAAATATTTAGACAAATATTCAACAAAAGTACAAAATTTGTACTCTGAAAATTACAGAACATTGTTGAAAGAAATTTAAAAAGATCTAAATAAATGGGAAAATTTCAGATGTTTATAGATTAGAAGATGTAATATTCTTAAAATGGCAATATTCCCC
This sequence comes from Leontopithecus rosalia, assembly GCA_028533165.1. NCBI lineage: Eukaryota > Metazoa > Chordata > Mammalia > Primates > Cebidae > Leontopithecus > Leontopithecus rosalia. The sequence continues at coordinate 8,138,463 of CM052652.1, read as the reverse complement.
TAACTGACATACAGATTTAGTGAAACTTCTTTCAGAATCATGGCTAACTTCTTTGTAGAAATTGAAAAGTTATTCTAAAGTGGAATTGCGAGGGACGCGGAATAGCCAGAACAGTCCTGACAAAGAACAAAACATGAGGACTCACCCTTCCTGAATTCAGTACTACCAAGCAGCAGTGATTGAGATAATGTGGTAAGAGCACAAGGATAGACATATGGATCAACGAAATAGAAGTGAGTTCAGAAATAAGAACATCTATCCATCCCTCTATGGTCAACTTGCATTTTTCTTTTTTCTCTTACTTTTTGTATTCTTCTTATTATTTATTTCAGTTGAGAAAAAAAGTGTATATATTTATGGTGTACAACATGATGTTGTAAAATAGGCACATATTGTGGAATGGCTAAATCAAGCTAAATAATATCACATACCATTTTTTCTGTAGTGAGAACACTTGAAATATGCTATCTTAGCAATTTGCAAGTATACAATATTTTGTTATTAACTAGAGTCACTGTATGGTAGGATAGATCTCTTGAACTTATTCCTTCCATGTAACTGAAATTTGTATTCTTTGATGGGTTCAATTGATTTTTGACAAGGGTGCAAGAGGGAAAAGAACAGTGTTAAGACAACTAAATAGCCACATGCAAAAGAATGAAGTTGGATCTTTACCTCACAGAATATCTAAAAAACTAACTCAAAATAGATCAAAGACCTCAATATAAGAGCCAAAACTATAAAACTTTCAGAAAAACTAAAGTAAATAAATATTTATGACCTTAACAAAGGATTCTTCAATATGACACTCAAAGCATAAACAACCAAAAAATTAAATTGGACTTCATCAAATTTGTAAAAATTCATTCTTCATAGGCCATCATCAAGAAAGTGAAAAGGCAACCTGCAGAAATTGAGGCAATATTTGCAAATCTTGTGTCTGATAATGCATTTGTATCTGCAGTATGTAAGAACTCTTAAAATTCAATATTGGATGGAATTTGAAAATAGCAAAAGGTGAAACTTTTACTTGATGAAAGTGAAGTTTCATCCACTTTATGGATGAAGCTTGAAAATAGTAAAAGACAAATAACCCAATTAAAATTCAACAAAGAATCTTAATAGATATTTCTACAAGGAAATTATAAAAATGGCCAGTAAGCACGTGGAAACACGGTTGACACAATTGTTTTTAGGAAGGTGCAAATCAAACACAGCCGAGACACTACTTCATGCCCACAAGGATGGCCGAAGTCGAAAACTGAGAAAATAAGCATTGGTCAGGATGTGGAGAAATAGGGATTGTCATATATTGCTAATGGGAATGTAAAATGGAGCAGCTATGGTTGAAAAGTCTGTCATGTCCTCAAATGATGTAACATAGAATTGTCTAGTCGTCTATGACCCAGCAAGACCATTCCTAGGTATTTATTTAAGACAAATGTGAATATATTTCCATATAAAACTTTGTATATGGATGTTTACAGCAGCATTATTCATAGTAGTGGAAAAGGTGGAAACAACTCAAATGCCCATCAGTAGACAAATGGGTAAACCAAATGTGGTATATCCATAAATGGAATATTACTTGGACATAAAAAGAAAGGAAGTTCTGATACAGGTTATGACATGGATGAAACTTGAAAACATTATGTTCTGAAAGAAGCCAGTCACAAAACACCACGTATATGATTCTTTTTACATAAAAATTCAGAACAGGAAATCTACAGAGACAGAAAATTTAGTGTTAGCTTGGGGATGGTGATGGAGGGAGGTGGGAGTGGGAGCACAGGGTGGTGATAGGCAGAGTGCAGGGTGTCTTTCTGAGGTGATAAAAATGTAAAATGAACTGTGGTGATAACTACATCTATAAATACACGAAAACCATTGAATTACATACTTTAAGTAGGTGAATTGTATAGTATGTGGATTATATCTCGTTAAAGTGATTTAAACAGATATTTAATCCTTAGATGCTTAAGAACAGCCAGAAAATTCATTACAATTGAATATAAAACATATTTACTTTGATAACATAACATATAAAACCTGTTAGAATTGTAGTTACTTGTTTTGCTTTAGAAAAATTTATTCCCCATTTATCTTCTGCAAATTGGAAGTTAGGTTATTCCACACCATTGAATGAAGTCCCCAAAAATATTTTTTCAAAATTTTAAGGACTCACTTCTCTTTAATTTTGACATGCAAATGTGATGATTATTTACTCATCTCCTTCCATCTGTAGTTAAAGAGAATTTTGTCATGACCAACTCCTACAAGAAGTAGGACACCCAATTATTTAACGACACCCAATTATTCCCAAGATAAAGACCAACTTCTCAGTGACTATTACTCATCTTTAGGAAATAACACAGACATCTCTTATTCTCTGTTCCTCATAATGGGTTAGATTCCTCTCCTAGATTCTCCCCAGGGACACCATGATTATCATACTTAATTGTTATTTCCATAGAATGGACATTCTTTTAGTTCACCTTTTTGTTTTATTATTTTATTCTCAGCCAGTATTACAATGTGTGTAACAAAGTGTAAGCTTAATCAGTGTTGGTAAAGAAGGTAATAATTGTTGCAAACAGCAATTAACTATGTGGATGAGTAAAAATATGAAGACACTAAATAATCAATGAATCATCAATTCAATACATTTATTCTAGGTGTGAGATGAAAAATGTTGCCTTTTCTGTATTTCTTACTACATTTCTATCTCAAAGAAAATGAAATTACATACCACATTTAACAAAATAGTCTCTTTTCACATGATTTGATGAATGACACAGAAAAAAATGTAGTCTGCAAACTCTGACTGTTAAGCATCACCTAACAGTATATACTCAGCTAACTATATGGAGAGTAACACTCTGTTTCTGATCTTATAATGCAAAACACAGGTGAGATTTTTCCAGACTTGAAATTGTGAGTTCCTATAGAAAGCACTCTTCATTTTTCACTTCCATTTTTTTAAACACAGAATCAAAACTCTAACTTGGGGGAAAAATGAGAAATATTAGAAAGTGAAGGCCAAATTAGAGATCCAGATTATCTTATACACTAAATTACAATTTCCAACTTTAAATTTTGTAAAAAGTGCCAACTTCAAATTATATGAGAGAAGAATTCCAATTATTTCCATTGATTAAACAATTTAATTGATTGCTATATTTTTGTCAGAGAATATATTGTGATATTTTTATATCATATGTGATATAAATTATAATATCATGACTTAGCCAAAACTCTAGTCTGTATTATTTATTAATAATATAGACTATATTATTTTTTATTAATAATATAGTCTATATTATTTTTATTAATAATATAGTCTATATTATTTATTAAAGATAATTGTCTTTCTAATGCAAACCTTGTAAATGATTTTAATTAACATGGGAATTTCATGCCACATTCTTTATCATTAAGTGGTTATTTTTTGCTGGGCACTAAATTGTAATGTTTAATGATTTACACACAGTCTCATAAAATTATAATTTCATTATTCTAATTTGATTTAGCTTATGCCAATTAATTACATTTTTTTTGTTTTACCCAAGCTATTTTCTTTTGTTGTCATTATTCACTGTCAAAGCTAAAGAGAAACATATGATTGGTGGTTTCAATGGTAGCTACATACAAGCTTCAAATTCAGTGAATATTCTTTAGAACACAGGGTGTCATGCTATATTTCTGCAATCTCATGCTTTTTCAAACAGCAATTGGATTTCATGAAGTGGGTTGCATTCGAATTTTATTTATTTATTTATTTATTTCTGGCTTCCAGTCTCAGCAGAGAAACTTTTCTCATCTTTATAGCTTCTCTTCTCCATCTGGTTCAGGAAGTTGCAAGAAATGTAATAGAATTGAAAAATTACTTGAGTTTTATTTTTTTCAAACTTCAGAAAAGTCTGGCTATAATTTCTGGCTAATTGGGTAGTTTTTAATCTCGTAAAAATAATTCCTCTTTCCTGTTGTCACCTCATTTCACTGCGTGTTTGCTGGTCAGCATTCCCCTCCTCATTTCCTTTGGTATGCATGTGTGAGCCTATTCCTGAAGTTTACTTTTCTGCTGTAAATCTGTATGTATGTGATATGGTTTATTTATGTGTTCCCTCCAAATCTTACATTCAGGTGTGATCCCAGTGACGGAGCTGGGGCTTAGTGAGAGGTGTTTGTGTCACTGGGGCAGATCTCTCATCAGTGGCTTAGTGCCCTCCTTGTAGTAATGAGTTCATGAGAGAGCTGGTTGTTTAAAAGAGTACAGCAACTCTCTCTTGTGCTTTCTCTATCACTATGGGACATGCCTGATGCCCCTTTGCCTTCTGCCAAGAGTAAAAGCTTGTTCACCAGAAGCTGGTCAGATGCCAGCACCATGCGTGTGCAGCCTGCGGAACCATGAGTCAAATCTCTTTTCTTTATAAATGACCCAGCCTAAGGTATTCTTTTATAGCAATGCAAAATGAACTAATATGGTATGCTACTTAATGTACTTGAAAAAAATGGGAAAACAGTCCGATTATATATAAAACACAAACGAATACAACCTTTAAAAAAAAAAAAGACATAGACTAAAATCCTCATGATCCAGGCAAAGCGCTCTTAGAAGTTTCATAAAAAGTAAGATTGAAAAATTGGACTTAAAATTTTTAAATTTTGCTTTGTTGAAAACTCTGTCAAGAAGACGAAAAGACAAGTTACAGTCTGGGAGAAAATATTTGCAAAGCACATCTGACAGATGACTGGTATCTAGAGTATAATAAAGCACTCAGAGTAAACAATAAAAACAAACATACAAACAGTCTAATTAGAAAACGTACAGATGACAGGAGCAGACATAAAAATTATAATTTCATTATTCTAATTTGATTTAGTATGCCATGATGGCATACAGATGAGGAATAAGCACAAGAAACAGTGTTTAAAATTATTATCCATCAGGAACATGCAAATTAACATCACATGAGATATCATTATATAGAAATCGGAATGAGTAAAATACAAATTGGTACCCACCTAAAATGCTAGCAAAAAAAAGGGAGAGAAAGGGAACCACTCATATGTTGTTAGCAAGCGTATAAAAAGTACAGCACGCTCGCATGCCTCTTATAAAACTAAGTATGCAACTACCATATTACCTAGCAATTGTAGTTCTGGGAATATATCCCAGACAAACAAAACTTAAGTTCACACAGAACCTGTACATAAATGTTCATAGCAGTTTTATTTGTATTAGCCAAACGCTGGGAGCAGCCTAGCTATCCTTCTGTGGATGAAGTGCTAAACAAATGTTGTATCCACACCAGGGAATTTCACTGAGCAACAAAAAGAAACAAACGATTGATAGATATAAAAAAACAACTGGAATAAATTTTCCGAGGATTATGCTGAGTAGAAAGCACTAACTTCCAAAGGTTACATGGTACATAATTCCATTTATATACCACTGATAAATGTTTTGACTTGAAAATGACAAAATAAAAAATGGATAGCAAATTAGTGACTGTCAGAGGTTAGGGATGAACGGGGGTGGAGGACGGGAAACGGAATATTATGCAGGTATACCTTGTTTCACTGCAGTTTTCTTCATCGTGCTTCACAGATATTGCATTGTTTAACAGTCAGAACCTGCATTGAGCCAGTCTATGGATGATATCTTTTTTTTTTTAGGCGGAGTTTCGCTCTTGTTACCCGGGCTGGAGTGCAATGGCGTGATCTCGGCTCACCGCAACCTCCGCCTCCTGGGTTCAGGCAATTCTCCTGCCTCAGCCTCCTGAGTAGCTGGGATTACAGGCACGTGCCACCATTTTTTGTATTTTTAGTAGAGATGGGGTTTCACCATATTGACCAGGATGGTCTCGATCTCTTGACCTCGTGATCCACCCGCCTCGGCCTCCCAAAGTTCTGGGATTACAGGCTTGAGCCACCGCACCCAGCCTGGATGCCATCTTTTAACAATATGTGCTCACTTTGTGCCTTTGTGCCACATTTTGGTAATTGCACAATATAGTAAACTTTTTCATTATGGTTATATCTGTTACAATTATCTGTGATCAGTGATCTTTGATATTAATATTGTCATTGTTTGGGGGCAACGCAACCTGTGCCCAGGTAAGATGGCGAACTGAATCCAAAAATGTGTGTTCTGACAGCTCCACCAGCTGGGTATGAACCGTCTCTCTTCCCTTCCTTTGGCCTGCCTATCCCTTGGACACAACTATATAGAAAGTAGGCCAATTAATAACCTTGCAAAGGCTTCTAAGTGTGCAAGTGAAAGAAAGAGCTGCATATCTCTCACTTGAAATCAAAAGCTAGATATAATGAAGTTTAGTGAGGAAAACTTGTCAGAAACCAAGAAATCTAAGCCTCTTGTGCCAAACAGACAAACTGTGAATGTAAAAAAAAAGTTCTTGAAGAAAATTAAAAGAGTGACTCCACTGAGCACACAAATGTTAAAGCAGAACAGACCTATTGCTAATATGAAGGAAATTTTAGTGCTCTGGATAGAAGATCAAACCAGCCACAACATTCTTTAAGCCAAAGTCTAATCTAAAGCAAAAACCTAACTCTCTTCAATTCTGTGATGACTGAGATAGGTGAGGAAGCTGGAAAATTAAAGTTGGGAACTGGCAGAGACTGTTTCACAAGGTTTAAGAATAGAAGCAAACTTTATAACATAAAGGTGGAAGGTAAAGCAGCAAGTGTTAATGCAGAAGGTGCAGTGAAGCATCCAAAGACGAAGCAGCATTTTACTGGGTGCAGTTACTGTCCTGTCTAGGACTTTCTAGCTAGAGAGGAGAAGCCAATGTTTGTCTTCAAAGCTTCAAAGAACAGGCTAGGCTGAGTCTCTTGTTAGGGTATAATGCAGCTGTTCACTGAAGACCACGCTCATTTACCATTCTGAAAAGCCCAGGGCCCTTAAGAACTTGCTAAATCTGCTCCACCTATGCTCTATCAATGGTACAACAAAGCCTAGATGACAACACATCTGTTTACTGCATGGTTTACTGAATATTTTAAGCCCCCTGTTGAGAACTACTGCTCAGAACAAGAGTTTTGTTTTTCACAATACTGCTTTTCATTTACAGTGGGCCTTGTTACCTAAGAACTCTGATGGAGAGGTACAAAGAGATGCTTCCATGTGTGCCAACACAACATCCATTCCATAGCCCATGATAGATCAAGGACAATTTTTGACTTTCAAGTCATGTTACTTAAAAAATATATTTTGTTAGGCTGTAGCTGCCATAGATATTAATTCCTCTGATGGATCTGGGCAAAGTATATTGAAAACTTTCTGGAAAGAATTCACCATTGTAGAAGTCATGAAGAACATTTGTGATTCATGAGGAGAGATCAGAATATCAACATAAACCAGTATTTGGACAGAGCTGATTCCAGCCTTCATGGATGAACTTGAAGGTTTCAAGATTTTCGTGGAGGGAGTCACAGCACATGTGGTAGAAATAGCAAAGGAACTAGAATTAGAAGTGGAGTCTGAAGATATAACTGAATTGCTGCAATCTCATGATGAAACTAATATAGATGAGAAATTGCTTCTTATGGATGAGCAAAGACAGTGATTCTTTTTAGACAGAATCTACTCCTGTTGAAGATGCTGTGAAGATTTCTAAAGCAACTACGAAGGATTTAGAAGATTACTTAAACTTAGTTGTTAAAGCAGCAGTAGGTTTTGAAAGGACTGACGCCAATTTTGAAATTTCTGTGAGTAAAATGCTGTCAAACAGCATCAGATGCTACAGAGAACATTTTTTTTTGTGAAAGAGTCAATCAACTCACCAAACTTTATTGTTGTATTGTTAAAAAATTGCAGTAGCAACCCCAAAAGTAGAAAACAAGCAATCTGTTAAACCAGCAGCCATCAACATAGAGGCAAGGCCCTTCACCAGCAAAGCAATTACAGCTTGCTGAAGCTTCAGGTTACTGTTTGCAATTTTTAGCAATAAACTGTTTTCAGTTAAGATATGTACACTGTGCTTTAGAAAAAGTGCTATCACATACTTAGTGGACTACAGTATAGTATAAACATAACTTTTATATGCACTAGGGAACAAGGAAATGTGTGTAACTTGTTTTATTGTGATATTTGCCTTATTGCAGTGGTCTGGAACTAAACCTACAATATTTCTGAGGTATTCCTGTAAAAGGACAATTCCAGGATTCTTGTGGTGATGGAAATATTCAGTATTATGTCTATAGTTGTGTATATACAAACCTGTGTGTGTCGTGAAACTGTACAGAACTAAATAAACATGCAAATACACACACACACACATAAGTATATGTAAACCTTTGGAAATCAGCATAAGATCTGTGGATAATGCAACACATGTCAAAAACCCTTCGATATTTGCATTAAAGTTTGAAAGATATTTCCACCGAGGGAAAATGGGTAGATGGTATATGAGATATGCTTATATGATTTCTTATAATTGGATATGAATCTATGATAATCTAAAAAAGACTTTTCAAAGTTTAAATTTTTAATGGGAGAAATAATCATTCACTGAATATTTTATGGTGTCTTTATTTTTTTATGTTTCTACTTTCATATTTGTACTTCTAACTTTAGAAAGGAGACTTGGTATAGTTTCATATTTTTGAGATAGGTAAGATATTTTCTTACAGAAATTTCAAATATCAGCAACTGAGGTCTCACAGTAGCTACGAAAAGATATCAGTTTTCAGCCTTCCCCAGAGCTACAGAGCATTCTGCATTCTAAACTGTGAAACAGCACAGTATACTTACTCTCCTGGGAGTTATTAAACCTCTCGAAGTACATTGGTGCCCCAAAGGCATGTCAATGTGGATCACACCTCATTCCCAGAGGGATAACCTGGCTCTTTATGTGCACTCTCAGGAAGATATTTTCTTTTAAAAAAATTTTGGTAAAACAATTAGATCAGACCTAAAGGAAATCATAAAATAAGTCGATTTGAATTAATTAAATTAATTTCAAGCACAGAGGAACAATGTTTGCAAATGTTAAGGAAAAGAACAGTACTAACTCGTAAGTAGCTAAAAGAAGTTTAGCTTGGGAGCCGGGCGGAGTAGCTCATGCCTATAATTTCAGCTCTTTGGGAGGCTGAGGAGGGCAGATCATGAGGTGAAGAGATCAAGACCATCCTGGCCAACATGATGAAACTCCATTTCTATTAAAAATACAAAAATTGGCCGGGCGTGGTGGTGTGCACCTGTAACCCCAGCTACTCAGGAGGCCGAGGCAGGAGAATTGCTTGAACCCAGGAAGCAGAGGATGCAGTGACCCAACCACTGCACGCCAGCCTGGTGACAGAGTGAGACTCTACCTAAAAAAAAGGATTAAAGAATAAATAAAATAAAGAAGTTTAGAATGGCTGGAGTATAGTGTGTGAGAGAATGATGCTGAGAAGTGATGCTGGTAGCAGGAACCAAGCCCTGCAAGACTGCAAATGAAAGAGAGAAATAAGCTTATTTGCCTTTCTGACATACCTTGTCTGTCAGGCATTTGTCATTACTTAAAAACCTTGTGTTTTCTTCAATAAACAGGTCTTCTATCATGGTTTTAAAAATAGCACGTGATGATATTTCAGTAGGTAAAATAACTAGTGGAGGAATTTATTTGACTAGACTCAAATGGCGCCACTATATTTAATAATTCCGTGATACACTGTTAGATAAACACATTTGCTAAGTTAAGGGTATAGAGTGATCAAATTCTTGATAAAAATGATAACAAAACCATAACCTGTATATATGCATGTATATTTATATAGTAATACATTTGTAAAGGCAAAGGAAAAACATGGAAAACAGCAAATTATTACCAGTGATTGCATTAGATTAGAAATCAAGGAGAGATTGCAGACTTTAGCAGAGGTACATAAAGTTTTTTGAGGAATTAAATACAGAATTTTCTACCTTTGTAATTCAGATGATGGAAATACGTGAGTTGACTGAAACAAATACAAATGTTCCTGAGCAGCACTGTCCAACAGATATATATTGCAAGGCACAAATGCAAGCCACATACACATTTTTCAATTTTCTGGTAGCCACATTGAAAAAGGAAAAAGAAACATAAAACTCATTTACTTAGTATGTTTTAAATCAACACTTCCTAAATACTATTAGTTCAACATGTAGCCAATATAAAATATTCATGAGCTAGTTTACATTGTTTTCATACTGTCTTAGAAATCTGGTGTATGTTTTATACTTACAGCACTTCTTAATTCAGAGTTGCCACACTTACAAGTGATCAACAGCTGTATGTGGTTAGGAGCTACCTTATAGAACAGTGCAGCTCAATAGGAAATTAATGCTTTTGCTACTGGTGAATATCACTTCCAGAGATATCTTTGCTGTCAGCCTGGTAACGGTGTGGCTGTATCCAGGCTTGATCCCATTGTCCCAATCTTAGTTCAGCTTTATATTGTTCATCTCTATCGCTTTTCAATTGAGAAGTTTTGATACTACTTAATACATTATATTATTACCAATATGCATATAGGTTATAAAATCTACACTTTCAGGGAAAATGAACAGTGTATTCTCTGAAAGCAGTAAGAAACCAGCTTTAAAAAAATTCTCTTAACACAACTTTGTAGAAAAACAAAATATATTATGGTATTCATTCTGAATTTTTACTTGAATGTTTGGACAACTTCCACAAGGACAAAGAAGACAAAATGTTCCCCAAATAAAAAGTCAGTAATCAAGGCATTTATAATGTGATGTCTCATCCAAATATCTAGATGAGGAGGATTTTAAGACCCAATTTGACCACCAAATACCTGGGTAAATTGAGATAATTTCCATAAATCCCCTGAGCTTTACTTTCCCCAGTTATCTATGGTGAACTTATTTAACATGGTTCGAAAATTTAAATTTTAAAAGGCGTGTGATAACACTGTATGAATAAAGTGCCTTTTCAGACATTGTAAAATTATTAGAATAATGGTTTCGAAGTTGACTTTAAGAGGAATGCCAGCAATATTAAATTTTTTAATTCTATGGTTAGTTTTAGGTCCGAATTTTGGATAATACAAGGAAAGAAAAATATATATAATAAAAGCCAGAATAAATAATTTTCAGAATGGTGAAGTATATTCAGAGTTCTGGCCTTCTGAAATCTGAGTCATTGTAAGCATATTTATAGGTCCACAATGGATGGTTCTTGCTAGGTTGAGTTTTTTTTGTTGTTTTTTTGAGACGGACTTTCGTTCTTGTTACCCAGGTTGGAGTGCAGTGGCACGATCTCGGCTCACCGCAACCTCCGCCTCCTGGGTTCAGGCAATTCTCCTGCCTCAGCCTCCCAAGTAGCTGGGACTTCAGGCGCGCACCACCATGCCCAGCTAATTTTTGTATTTTTAGTAGAGACGGGGTTTCACCTTGTTGACCAGGATGGTCTCGATCTTTTGACCTCGTGATCCACCCGCCTCGGCCTCCCAAAGTGCCGGGATTATAGGCGTGAGCCGCCGCGCCCAGCCTAGGTTGAGTTTTAAGGACACTGAGCATGGAAGACAGCTGTATGGACCATCGAAGACAGCTAAAAATACAATGCAAAGGCCTAAGAATGGACGGATTTCAAAACTTGGTGGCTGCTCTTCAATAAAGAGTCATTTGCTCAACGAAATCCCAGAGTTATGAAGGATTATCAAACGTTAGAAAAATGTTTTCCTATGCCATTGTTACTTATATTTCCTCCATGTTTGCTAGAAATTTGACTTTGCTTCTTTGAGAATAGTATGTTAAGTTTACTATCCTTGACTTTTCATCTATTTGTTTGATCACTAAAGTATTTCAAGTTTTTGTCTCTGTCAAGGCAAGAAAGTGAGTATGTTTTTGCACTAGTTTAATTGCCACCCAGTAAATAGAGTAACTAATTTAGGAATATTTGATACACAAATACCCAGCTCAGGAAACAGATAGATTCTGAGGATGTTTAGCACTTTGAAAAATTACTCCTCATTTTACAAAATAATTCACCACCATTTAAAAAAATATAGCCAATTTCCTTACTGAAGTTAATATACATTTATTTCCACAGAAATTTTAAGGAAAACCTTTATTACAAATGATGGGGTACATCTTTATAGCATACTTTCTTATAAATGGGGCTTCTGAAATATATCTGTGATTAACAAAGTATTTTAAACTTACCTGCTAGTCTACTAAACTGAATTTTCAACACACTCCTTCACCCAACTCAGACACAGAATTTAAGAAAAATAGATTTTTTAGGATTAAGAGGGCATGAAAAACAAGAAACATTATTTATGTAAATGAAGGTGATTTCAAACTTCTCTGTAGCATTTAGAAATTTCTGTGGATAGAAATATGAATAGAAATAAAAACCCTGAAGTACTCACTTACAGACCTCAAATAAACAATATTCCTTTGCTTGCCATCCTGCTGTTGTTTTTTTCTTATTACATCCCTACTGCTTATCTTCATTAATGCTACATGATATCACTACATATTTAGAATAGCATTCGATTCTGGTGATGTCAGTAGCATCTGGTACCAGAAACAGAACACTTTGTTCATACTCATAAACACATCTGTCAGCAGCATCTGGTGGTTGTAAGAATCATCCTTTCCAGGACACTGAAAAGGAGGGTCTCACTTGCTCCAAATACATTCCTCTGTTACAGTCAGAGGTTTCCCTACGAAATGTCAGCACCTTAACTTCTGATGTAAATAAACTACTGGGGGAAAAGAGTTTTGTTGCTTTTACTGTTGTTGGCGTTGCTTGAAGGAACGGAGATAATTTGAAATTAAATTCTGGTAAAGTATGTAAAATGGTGAAGTAGAGTGTCCTTACTTTGGAAAAAAATAAAACAACAATGCACAGGAGAGGCAAAGAGAAATTAATGGAAAATATATCAAATATGAAGAATAGGCCTATAATTTCTCTACTACTGCATGTGTGACTTAGAAAAAATTGAACATTTTAGTAGATGCAGGATTTGCTCTGAGTCCTAATATGCTTGAGATAAAGGTATTCTTGGAACAATGAATACATTCATTAGACTTGTGCTGCTCTAAACTGGCCCATTCCTAAATCCCTAGGACAAAACCAGATTTAGAGGTAAGCGGGGTTTAGTCTCTGGCTTTTCTGAAAATTAAAATCTAAAATTTCAAGTTGAGTTCAGAGATCACATATAAGTATGTTTTTAAAATCTAACTTTAATATGATTTAGTATAAAAAATCAAATACAGCACATTTAATATTTTGCACATTTCTCTTGCATTTCAAGAAGGGACACCTATGAAGCTTACCAAACTCATTCTCTCTCAAGGCATAGGACTTCAGAAGCGGCAATGGTAACTCCTGTATGTGTGTATTTTATGACTTGGCCTTTTTGTGTTCTGAAAGTCAGTACAATGCAGTGGTGAAGGGAATGGCTCTGATGGACACATCACAGCTCCATCACTAGCTATGTTACCTTAGCCAGTTAGAGCTGGTCTCAGTTTTATCATCTGTAAATGGGGATAAGAGCAGGAGCTACTTCAGAGTGTTGTTAAGAGCAGTATCTATATGTTAATAGGTGTATAGGAATAGAACGGAGACTGTCATTGCTGTTGTTGTTAATTTCTTATTTTTGACGTTTGATAATCAGAAACTGAGTGCCATAATATTATGCAGTTTGGGGCCAGTAAAAAATCATATGCAATATCTGAGGTTCACAGAGTAATTCTGAAATAAAATGAACTCAGCATTTTTCTATTTATTTGAAATAAATGCTAATTGTATGTGTTGAAGAAACTTCCTACAGTGGCTTAAATGGACAGGAGCAATGTAATTTAAATTTTAGGTTTCTGGTACCAATTTTTTGTAAATTGTGAACACTTTCCTTATAATAGTTCAGTGAATTATTGTAAGCTAAATTGCCTTGCAAACAATAGAAAAAAGAAACAAAAAATAAGAATGTTGTTCCTGTAGGCAAAACTATGTATCTATATCTGCTGACAAAATTCATAATACATATTTGAGTGATTTTAATTTTAAAGAAATGCATACCAATTACTGATGAAAAAAGGAGATTCCTAGGTTTTTGTACTTCTTTTGAATTGATTACAATATTGCAGTGATTCAAAGTACTGTATTCAACTTTACTTGGATTTAGATTGTTAGAAGAAATTCACTTTCATTTGGATATTATTAGTATGCAATCATCTTGCTTGTTTAAGGTGCTTACAATATTATAGTTTATTAGTTTTTCTATAACTGAGAAAGTTTGCCATATTTTTGAAAATCAGTTATTCATAGAGACTCCTATTATACTGATAAGGAGTTGAATCTGAAATAGCTAATTAAAAAAAACTAGAGAAGAGAGTTTTTTTTTCTGACAAGTTGTCCTTAAAAATCATCACTCATCAGAATGTATTAAGAAAACACTTCTTTTACTTACGGAAAGGAAACCCTGCAAAGTATTTCTGACGTTGAGGGGTTTAGACATGAACCCATGAGAAGACTTTCTTGCTTTAATTGTGTACAATACTATTTACATGTCCTTAAGAAATAATTTGGTAATATTTGTGTTTTAAAGCCAAACTGTAGGACTAGGTGAAAAGCCCTTGGTGAGTAACCCTCTCTAGAGACCCTAAAAAATTATGAAAAGCTATTAATATTTCAGCCACATTGGTTTTTGCATATAAAAATACCTATTTTAGGAGTCAACTACCACATGAAATAAATTGCATTTGTTTTAATTGAAAAAGATAGCTAAAATTTTTCTGAGGGTTATTGCAACAGTACAAGAATACAAGGTGCGTTTATTTATTAACAAAAACAATTGTAAAACAAATTGTGAAAGCAAAAGCAGGCTACGAAACAAAAAGGTTTTTGATTGCCTTTGCCTTATTTAAACGTTACAGATTAATATGCCACAATTGATAAACATTATAAAGTGTAAGTTAGCATTTGCTAATTTAATTTTAAACATTTTCCCTCATCCAGAGCACTACAGAAAATACGTATGTGTATGGTAAACGCTTCCTCCTTCAAGTATCACAATCTTGTTGTCACATAATCTTCGTGGGTGACTGTGTCTGGGAGGTTTAGATCATAGTCTATACTAGAGTCCTCTTCTTTTGCATGTTTCTCCTTTGGTATAATAGGAACCGTGTCCTCCACCACCACCTTCTCTGACTTGAAAGGACACACTCTCTTGCCTACCTGTAACCCCAGTGTGTCCGTGTTCCTTTCTCTATGGTCTACTAACACACACTGTTCACTGAGACCAGGAATGCTCAGGTCACCCCGTGAAGCTAATCCTCGAGATTCCAGTTGAATATTTCTCTCAAGTGGTCCTGCAGCCTGTTGACGAGCAACTTCTTCTGAAACAGAGAAGATTTGGTTTGCATTTTGCTCAGCAGCATTTTGTTTTGATCGTCTATGAAATAACCCAAAGTTTTTGATATCGGTCACAAAATTCACTTTTCTCTGCTTCTCCCTGTGTGGCTCCTGCACCACCAGGGCAGAGCCATTGCTTATGTTATGTCTTTCAGAGGCAATTGCTGCTGATCTCGGATGAATCAGGGTGGTTAAATCAAAAAGGCTGAAATTCTTTTTCTTGTCCTTGCTATTACCTTCGTTATCACTCTTTTCATCTGAGTCTGCCGAATTTGAAGACTCCTTCGAGGCATCTGCAGATTGTATTGTGGAAAGTTTGCTTCCTCTTAGCAATCCCAGAACTTCAAAGCGGAAACTGGAAATGTCTTGCTTTAGTTCCTACACAGAATTTAAAATGAAAAATTAGGTTATGACTTAAACATTTGGAAACATTTTCTTGTCTCATATATGAGTCAGAAATGTTTTTCTCCTTTTAAAAACAAGGATTCTGCTCGACTGTGGTTCTATTTAGAATTCCCAGTTCTTTCACAGATACTTGATGTCATTTTGGTGTCTCCTAATTTCCTTATTGCAGTTGGGAAGGACACTTCCTAAGATTGATGCAAAAAGAAACATGAGTTATCTTTGCCACCAAGATGCAGCTGAGTACCTTGGGTTTCCCTGGGACTACGGTTTTGAAGACTTCCTCTCCAAATTATTCATCTGCTGGCAAGTTACCTATCTCTAGGTTGTATTTTATAAGGTTTTTTTTTTTTTAATATTAGCACAGTTTTCTGTCCAAAGGGATAGCTGAAAATTAAGTGGAGCCTAACTTTCTAAGAGTCGAATAGCTACTTTCAGTTCCTTATTCTCTTAAAGAGGATCTTCCCCCTACATCTGGGTCAGCCTCTGCATCCTAAAAATTGCTTCCGATCTAACAACATTTCTTAGATTCATCCTTTTCCTCTGCCTTTTGGGGCAATTGAATTCTCAGTCTTAACCTGATGGCAGCCTTCTTGGTAGTTTCCTGCCCCAACCTATCTCCTAAAGCAACATGAATCATTTAACTTTACAATTTGAACTTTTTGGCTGCGAAGAAAATCTGGGCTAGTAGCCAATTTTCAACCTGTGCTTTGTGTGGTAACTTCTCTATCTTCTTACCTAACTCACTACTTCATTCTCATGTTCAAACCTGCTACTTTCTATGTTAACTATCCTTTGTAGATTTTATTTGTTTGCTTTTGCCTGTAGGATCTTATTGACCTTAATCATTCTTCCAAAATCTGGAAACACTCACACGACATAATTAAATTATTTTAAACATGTGATTCAAACACATAATATTTCACATATTATACTTATTTCCTCTTACACATTGAAAAACTATCAAGGAGAAAGTTTATAAGTGTGTTAGTTACAATTAAACTCAAATTATAAAGTCATTGCTATCAAAGTTTTGCAGACCATGCAGCAAGTTTTTGTTGTTAATGTGTTAGTTACTAAATGTTGCAGATTTTAAAATCAGGCTGAAATTTCAGAAACAGAGGCTCACTCTGGAATCAGGTAAGTCAGAAGGCCGTTAAGCACTAGGCTTCTCTCTGTATGTTTGAAAACAATTTATTTTGAGAAGAAATGTAACCACTAACTTTTCTTCTCTTTTTACACTTCTGCAGTTTCAACTGAAAAATCAGAGGGCACACAGGCTTGCTGGAACACACAGGTACATTCCAGCTCTGATTTTAATTGTGCTCTATCGGGATCCGTATTCTGCACAATCTGCCTCTTGTGACGAAGATGAAAACGGTTACCTTAAAGTTCTCTTCGGTCAGGCCTTCTTCCGTTTTAGCATCTCTAATCATTGCAGCAACGTATCGCTTCACGAGGTTCCTCATAACTTCCTGGGGCATTTTAGAACAAGAGTATTGATATTCATTGTGTAAATAAATTTCTCTCCTGAGTCAGTTCTGAAGGGGGGACTGCATTTATTTTAATAAGAATTTCAAGACATAATACAAGGACAACTTACTTGGTATTGGTGATGTCTTCTTAAATTATCAGCAGCTCGCCTCTGAAAAGGAAAAAGACATTTCCTTTCTGGTTATACAGTTATATTGTGATTCTATAAAAATAATTTATTGTTTTTTAGTCAAGAATGTTTTTATTCTCATTTATTCAAAGTGGGAGTTTTACTAGGCAGTGGCCAATGGCTAAAGTGTGCTGCACATGAATCAAAAGAGTAAGTGAACAAAAGCACTGAGGTGTGACTATATAACATTTATGACATTTAAAACAGAGTAAGTTAGCAATGACGGAACCGTTGTTCTCATACGGGATACAGGATAATGGAAAGTAGTTAATTGGAGTTAATATACACTCAAAATCAGTTGAAACGATGCTAAGAGAAAGAGATAGGACATATTAAACAAAAACTTAAAGTCTTCATAAAGATCAGCATGGCAAGATTAAGAAGCTAGTTAGGTTATGTAACAGGTAACCAGAGACCTCATTTGTCACTGAACTCTCCAATATTCATTTCAATGCTATATATAGTAAGAGGGGATTCCTGTTTAAATAGAGGGCTGGATTTAACAAAATAAATAAATAAAGGTTTCTGGTGAAACACTGCATTTATTAACTAATTTTAAAAAATTAAATGTGAGTCCCAGCTCATGTTTTGAAGACATCAGAATGGTCTGAGAGAAGAGGCAGGGCAAGCACAGAGCAGTGATTTTGGAGTGTAGAATAGAGAGATGGGTTGTTTAATGATTGAAAAAAAAGCCCATTATGAGTTGAGCAAAATGATAAATGACATCAAAATTATATATTTGCAGATTCACAAGTATTCTACAGATACTAGGAAAAAAACCCCAACATAATCCCAAATTTACATATGTTGAATAAACATCAGCATTGATTCTTCAGGAAGAACACTGGCCAAAATCATCTAAAATAAAAATATCTCTATAATAATGGAATTAATTTGGTAAATTGTGAGAAAGCAAAAGGAATAATACAGCTTGGATTTAAAATGAGGCTTTTGATCTTGTTCCTTAATAAATAATTATAGGCTGATAAAATAGAATATTGAAAAGAACTGTGCCTATATCACTGTGAAATGATATTTCAAATATTAAATAAATTAAAAGAAACTCTTATCTTCTCTTCAGAGAAAGAGAAGAAAATGCTATTTTCACTAGCCATAAGGATGCAACTGTCTTTCAGGGTTTGTAGTGACTTGTGGGAACAGATAAGACAATGCTTAGCTTCCTGAAGGTCACTGATTATTTTGAATATCATTCGCTTTTGCATGAGAAATAAATTTTGAGAAAAACATTTAAAGTAAGATTAAGCCATCAATTTAAAAACTCAGAAATTTGAAACAACACAAATGTAGAGCATCTTGAAAAAAGCATAGCATGAGAATTTTATGGCTGGACCACCAGATGGAGGTGTCTGACTCATATTGAGACACAGCCCAGCTGAAACGTAAGACAAACAGCGCTTCTAGAAGGAAACACACAGTCTTCTGAATCTCCTTAAATTTACTTAAACTAAAATACTAAAGTGAATCGTACATCAATTTCTTTAACATTCTCACCATAAATACTATATCAGAGATCTGATTTTAATTATTTAAGTAGCTAGAGACTCTTAATTTAATATAGAAAGAATTTGGTCTCCTTAATTTTTATTGTTTTGGGGTTCTATGGCATTTCACTACGGTGTTTTAGAATCCTATCCTTCTAAATTCCAATAAAGAAATTTTCAACAAAGAGCAGTTAGAAGTCAGAATTTAAATTTCTTTAACATCAAATTAAAATTAGGGATAACAGAATCAGAAAGTTATGACTAATAAGTGAAAATCATCATGATATATTTTAGTATTAAAATGAGCACAGACTGTCTTTCCTTCAGTAGAATCTTACTCATTCAAAATAAAAAAATTTTAATGCAAATGTAAAAAGACTACATTTTAAACAATAATTCTAGGTCAATTTTCTTGGTGAAAAAAATTTAAAAAAATCAAAATAGCTTGTCAAAAAGAGAGAGAAACACTGAAAATGGTCACTATGGTAACTTTCAGGTGTTATTCAGTTTCTGTAGTCCAGGTTTAAGACTAAGTTAATATAATTCATTGTTTTTGCCAACCAATTATTTTCCACAATTTTGTGGTAATATCACAAAACGATTTTATAGTTTTATGAAATTTTATCGGGCAATTAACTTCAACATTCTGGCTAGAAAAATAGGAATGGGTGAAGTTAACCATCTTCTGAACCTGAAACCTAAAAATGAATGCAGTGCACTCACCAAATGATGAACGTGAAATTATGCAGTTCATAGCGCTCACTTCTGCTTAATCTCTGTTTCCCTGGTTAGCATGACAGAAGAGGTTGTTTAGTGATCACCACCATTACGCACTACAGGTCCTACTTTCCGGGATAAATGTGGTGTGATATTAAGAACATGGTCCCAGGCGTTACAGCTGGGTTTAAAGCTGACTGTGCCTAGTCATGGAGTTTACCTCTGAAACCCTCCTCTTCTTCCCTGATTTTTTATTTTGCAAGGTGAAGATAAACTCCATGGGTAATTTTGAAGATGACATGAGTTAAGAGATTTATGGCATCTGTGGCTAACTAATGTTAGTTTGTGTCCTCTGCATTTTTTCCCTCTTGATTAGTAATATGATTTAACACCCTTTTAAAATATCTGATTCTCAAAGCTTGTGCATAGTAGGACACATATTATGATTACCTCTGAGAAAGTAAAGTAATATACTTAGATTTAACTGTGTCTCTAAATCATTTTGATGGCAATTCACGCTTCTGAAGAGCATTTCCTTCAGCTAAATCGTTAGATGCCTTTAGCTTTGGCAGTAGAGGGGTTTAGAGGTAGGAAACTTGCATGTAAGTGACAGAGTAAGGGGATAGTTCTGGTAAAATTGGATAGATGTGACCCAGACTCTTTAGGCAGTCATCTTTTGGGGTAGCTCAAAAGTTTTATGAACTTTTCTGAATGACATTGAATTTTTGCTATGACCCTAATGAGACAGCCATATGTGAGCATTGATACAGAAACTTAAAGGAAAATTCAGAGGTCATAGCAAAAGGGAAGGCTGGCTAGGGGTTTCTGCCTGGGGGACCTGTGGAATGTACCTCCTACAACGTGTTGCTACTGAAGAGCCACTCTGATTTGGTGTCTGTTTTGGTTGAGTTACAGAGAGGAGTCTGCAGGCCTGGGGGTGAGAGTTTCGCCTTAGCCTTTGTCTCTGGCTGAGCTCAGGGATATTTCTCTCTTCAGAGATTCAGATAATTTTCATGGGTTGAGGAAAGGAGAAGTCTACTTCTATGGAATGCAAGATATTGGGGAAGCTGGTTATCTACCTCAGATCTCAGTTATTTCAGTACAGAAACCATGAGTTGAGAGAAATTGTTTACATTCTCGGTGCCAGGCAATTGAAGGGAAAGGCATCCTGGATACGGAAATGCGATTCTTTTACCATGTGCTTGAAGCTTTTCATTTCTCTGCAACCCTAAAACGGGCTTTGCCTCATATCTGAGTCCTGGGATGTTGCTGGTGATAATTCTGGCACTGTATATTTGGGTTCGGTTTTCCATGGGGTTGTAGGGGAGTAAAGCCAGCTTGTCTCAAGGCTCCATTTTGAAATCAGAACTCTCTTAACTTGTAGGGCTAATTTAAGGTATATTTATTAAGCGACTACATGTGTATGGCAGTGGAGTGCAAGAAACCAGAGAGGAATAAAGCACACTTTTGCCCTTAAATGGCTTATAGTCCAAAAGGCGGATTGCCAAGAACATGAATGACTACACATGAAGGCAAAATACAAAAGAAAACATGGGAAGGGCTGTAAGTGTGTTATTTGAATACAGGGAAGAAGAAGGTAATACTGTGCTAAGGAAAGAAGCCATAACAGTCCTCATGTAGAGAATAGGGCATTAGATGGGATATGAAGGAATCATAGGACTTGGATAAGGGGAGGTGCACAGGTGTTCTAGACAATTGGAATAGGAAGGGCAAATATTCTATGGCTAGAAAGTGAGAGACACATTATGAAGACTTCTGGCAGGACAGTTGCAAAGTCTCTACTACTGGGAATATACAGATTAGATTGTAGTGGGAAGAAGTTAGCACAGACTCTTAATGTAGCACTTTAGATGGCACATGAATTCAGTGGTTACAGGCACCTGGGGATTTTGACTAGTTGAGTGACGTGATGAAAGTTTAATTTCACTGACAGTCATCTAGCAGCAGCATAAGGTGGGAATGAGACTTCCTAGCTTCTGGTGGTAGCTGTTAATTCCTGGAGCTCTTTTGCTTGCAAGTGCCGGTCTGCAATCTCACATGGTGCTTTTCTTGGGTCTCTTTGTCTTTACATGCTCACATTCTTACAGGAATCTATTCCAGTGTAATCTCACCTTAACTAAGTATGTCTGCAAAGATCCTTTTCCCAAATAAGGTCACAATCTAAGTATGGGGGGAGGTTAGGAGTTCAACCTATCTTTTTTGAAGGGCGCAGACTTCACTTCAAAATATATGTACTCTTTGCAATATACATCACAATAATTTTTGGCAGTTAGTGACACCATTAAATATTATACAGTAGAACTACCGTCAATGACATTTAGGATATTCATATCCTTTTATTCAGTAAAGATCAGCTGAGCTTCAAAGGGATTTGCTACCTTAAGAGAAGATATATTTTCTTACAATTATCACTGAAAATGACAAAGAACAGGAGATTTGAATAAGTTTTTATAAAAGTAATATAATAGCCATTTCATTTAAAAATACCTATGTGAGTATTTAGCTTTAATACCTAAGAAAATGAGTATTTAATTTTCTTTCAAGCCATTTGCATGTTAAGCTTTGAAAGAGTAATCTTCATTGACTAGGTGTTCCCTATTTTTAACTAGAAATAATAACTTAGGTAGAATTATACCATGGTAGACTTATGCTAGGAATAAAGAATTTCTTAGTAAATGAACTCATGTGTACAATGTCACATAGAAATTTCTGGAACTTGCATTTTGCAGCTATTTTTTGAAAAACGTAAGTTGGTTGTGAGTTGTGTTTAAGACAGAAAAAATGGACCCTATGACAAATCAAGGACTTTTCTTCCTTAACTGAGTGTTTAGGAAAAATATTTTGGAAGAAGTGCTCTTTAAGTTGGCAATTGTCTTAGAAACTATATCAGAAGTCACTAGACTGTGTGTGGAATGTTCCTTGGCAAGGTAGCTTTCAAGGTAGGAACTGAGGGCATACCTGTGTGTCACGTTAGCATAATTCACAGTTTGCAGGTTTCTCCTGATTTGGTTAGGACAAGACAATGGCACTGTTTGGATCAGAGAACTTGTGTTAAAGAAAAAAACCGTCTACTGAGAAACTGCTGCTACTGCAAGGAAACTCCAGGATTTCAACAGAAGTGTCAGGTTCCTTTAGAGCAGGGAAGATTTTGCAGCCAGAAAAGAGGGTCTCTGGAGAGTGAGCTGTGACAGTTTCTCTCTCCTCTCTCCAGTGTTCTCCAGGTCCAGTATGTGCAACGTCAGGTTCACTTCATGTAGCTAGTTCCCTGCCGTCAATTTTCAGTACCATTTTCTCTCATTTCCACTCTGGCTTTGGTCTAGCAGTGAATTTTAAGCCCATGAATTATGCCTTTTAGTCTTTGCTTTGCTCCTTGGATTCCTTAAGCCATGCAGCTTACTGTGTTCTTCCGCTTTAACGAAAACTAAAAAGGCAAGGGGGCCATTCCAGGATGTGATTCCTTTTCAAAATAATTGCAGTTTGGCTTCTTTGCAGATGAATCTACATATTGTTCTCTATGAACAGTCTTTCTCCACCTTTACAGCACACATCTGCTTACTGTTTTTCACAAAAACACTTTCTAAGCATATTATAAAATAATTCATGTGAAATGCCTGAAAGTTGTATTGTCAAACCAAATATTCAGAAACTCACTCTTGAAATACCAAGAATATCAAGCAATTAATTTCTGTATATCCCCACTGGGGAAATAAGGTTTTATCAAAAGGCCCTGCCAACAAATTTTATAGCAGTAATTTAGGAATCCAGAGATACTCATGAATGAAAACTATCATATATGTAAGATTTGTCGTTAGGCCTACTGAGTGTCCTAAAGATTAGGGAACAATACATTTTGACTAATTGCCACTATAAATGAAGTCTGGGAGGCATGTTCTATGAGCATTTTTTCTTTAGGGATGATAGCTGTTGCTAATCTATTCACAGCTTCTAATTCATTTTCAGTGACTTAACTGGTCAAATTTCTGTGGCAACTAGTCAGGATCGAACATTCTACCTGTATCTCAGGGCTGAGTGGTGCTCGGTGGCCCTGCCAGAGATCATCATGCCTCCTGTTCTCGCCATGTGCTTGAGAGAAAACTAAAAAGTGGAAAACATAAAACTAAGGAAGTTAAAATCTTTTTAATATTTTTTTATAGAAAGAACTAGTATTTTTTTTGGTTCATATACAAACACATAAATGTAAACATTTTGATTAGAAACCTAGTCTGTGGCATTAAAAATGTTTCACATTCATTACATGTTTTGGGGAAGTATTGTATTATAATAGCATCTGTGTATTTGAATTAAACGGATCGGGACTTTTTGACCAACAGCATGAAGCATGGTTTTGTTTTAGATTAAAAAGCTCAGATATACTATGTACCCACACAAATTACAGATTAAGAAAAACTAAAAAAAACAAACTGCAGAAGATACCAATACTTTCTGGAATAGAAATGTCTAGTTAAAGTTACAAACTGGAAATGCTTGTTAAAATGGTGATTCCTGAAGATTCTTGTATGCTATAAAATTTAAGAACAAATGCTTTAATAACAAGAAGGGCATTTGCTGATAAAATGAGGTTAGACAAAACATTTGACAAGAAGTAATATCAAAAATCACAAGTTAGAGTGTGTTTCTTATTTGGGTAGGGTGTCTTTTTGGTGGGATTTTTATAATAGCTCAGAGACGAAGGGTCTTTCAATAATGGGTAGGCTTTCTATTACAAATACTGTGAATAAAGCATTTCTGTTTCATTTATGTTTTCCTCCATAAAGCAGTCAAGTGAAAGATTAATTTACCTGGAACTCCCAATCACCCATTAAAGGAAGTCCAAAGTTACAAAGAAATATGGGTTAATGAGTTTTCAGAGCTAGTTGCATTAGTATTACTGGGAAGCCATAAAAAGCATGATAAGATTGCCAATAATGGGCTCCTACAGAGCAGCCAATGTAGCAACTCTGAAGAGCACTGGTTTCCCAGGCATTTCCTGGGAACGTGAATGGAATGAGCACCAGGGTGACCTTTACGCAAAGGCTGGGTGACGAGTGTCAGTAAGTGAACTACAAATGGGAAGATCAGAGAAAATTCTTCAAAGAATGAAATCACTTCCAGTGTAGCTTTAATTTTCTACTTCAAAAATGCGGCATAAAGATGAGCAGGTTGAGGATAAGAGCAGAAGGTAAACTAGCTTGGTAAATAAGGGATTCGAAATACAGGAGTCTAAGAGGCAGCTGAAAACAGTGAGGGTGGGATCTGCAAAGGCTGCTGAGAACAATCAAAAGACACAACGGGGAAGGTATTGCTGCATGTTTACCAGACTTCTCAGGGGAATAAGGGAGGGCAATGGAAAGCAGTTTGGATTGGGAAACACAAGGGAGTATTTTTCGCCTGCTCTGTCTTGAGGAGACCCTGAGACAATGGGCAAAGTAACCAGGTTCTCTTTTTATTTTATTTTATTTTTATTGCATTTTAGGTTTTGGGGTACATGTGTAGAACATGCAAGATAGTTGCATAGGTACACACGTGGCAGTGCATTTTGCTGCCTTCTGCCCCTTTACCCATATTTGGCATTTCTCCCCATGCCATCCCTCCCCCGCTCCCCCCCCCGCTGTCCCTCCCCTATTTCCCCCATTAGACCTCAGTGTGTGGTACTCCCTTCCCTGTGTAACCAGGTTCTCTTTCAAAAGAAATGGTTAAGCTCGGGGAGAGCAGCATCACACACTGGGGCAGCCGTAGGGGGTAGGGGAGAGACAGCGGGGAGAGGCGAGGAAAGGGAGGGTGGGGAGGGATAACATGGGGAGAAATGCCAGGTACAGTATGCACCTAAAGTAAAATAAATACATTTTTTTAAAAAACACACAACTCACAGTTATCTGAAAAAAGAAAAAAGAAATGTTTGAGCTAAATGTTACCTAAGGTCCCTTTGGCGGATAATGGTATATTCTAAACCATGCATTAGTTTCATGAAGTGACTGTCACTCTTCCTTAAATGTCACCTTTTAATCAATAGTTATTTGTGTATCTCATTGTCTTTGTATGTTCACATAATGAACTATCAGGAGGATTAATCCAGTTGAAATATATTCACAGAAAAATTTATTACTTTTTGACATTATTTTCTCAGTTAACTCCTCTTAATAATACAACCATCTTAATTTATATCTCGTTTATCTCACACTTTTATAAGCAAGAGCTTCTTTACAAATTATACCTATTTTCATATAAGCAAAAAATGTATAAAACTCAACTAAGAGTATACATCTCAAAATAATACGTTCTTTTCATTCTGGAAATGCAGTATAAAGGAAGAGTAACTTTAGACAGCATTGATGGTGACTGGGCTGGTACTCGCCCAAGGCTCTAGATTGGTGGAAAAGAGAAACATGACTCAGAATATTTTTATGTTTGGTATGTATTCCAAAGCATCCAAATACCCGTTGTTGAATGTTAGTAAAAATTTCATAGTGAAGGAAAAATAAATGGTTTGAGATTCTGATTAGTTTCAAATTCTCTTGCTGTGCATCAGCTTGGAGCAAAAAATTCAAATTTAGAGATAGACACATAAAAGAAATCTGTGGGTTTTTTTTTTGAGACCAGTAATATATATCAAATAAGACTATTAAACTCTGAAATGAATCATTATTTTAATAGAAAAGCCAATTGACTGAGAGCTTCTTTTTGCTTTTAAAAAATGATGGCAACATAATCCTACCCATGAGTCAACAGTGAGAGGATAGGAGGGAGGTTTGAAAGTCAGGTTTTTTATGTGTTTCTCCATTCTTTTTGTTGTCAGTAAAGATGGATCTCTTAAAACCTCAGAGCAGGACCCTGTGCCTTGTTACACGTTTCCTGTTATCTTAAAAACCAAGATTCTCTCTGCCATTGCCTAAAATTAAAATATGAAAGACGTATTTCTTTGGTGAAAAGGTACTTTTTTTGGCCCAAAAGCTCCTTTTAAATCAAACTACTCTTACAAAAAGGTATCATATTATGGCAGTATTAATCATGACTATCTTTTCAGAGATCGATTAAAAAATGCTTATAAATTTAAGAATGAGATGGTACAAAGGATAAGTATATTTGATCTGGAAAGGAGTGAGCTGGAGCCTGGCTTCCCTGAAACCTTGTCCTGTTTACCTCAAGGGAAGCATTAAATATTTCTTGCATTTTTCTCATAGCCTCTTGCATGTGACTATATTATAATGTTAAATATACTACATAACATATCTATTTTTATTTCTGTATCTCTCACATTAAAATTTGTGCCCTCAAAGATGGAACCCATGCCTTCATACCTCTTCCCATTCCTCAAATTTTAACATGAAACTCAAATATGTGGAGTAAAATACTTTCAGTCCTTTCTAAGGTCAGTGATGAAGTTCATGAATTCGTATGAAGATGGCAGGATAAGGCTTTGTCATAATCTGACTTTGGTTTCTAAGATATGTTCCCAAACTGTAGTCCCCCAAATCTATGGGTAATAGTTAATGGGAGAGAATATGACTGCATATCCTAATCACCTCTTTGTAACATTTACTTGCCAGTCAATTTCTCCTTAGAATTAGAGTTGTTACTGAGATGAGAGGGAGATCCAAGCCACTGTCTGCAGGAGAAAGCTCCATCTGGTGCTGATAAAATGCCTGGTGGGCAACGAAGTTAAAAAGTGGGAAGGATCTCTTAGGGCATAGCAGTCACAATCCATGTTAAAGAAAATTGAAAACAAATTAATATTTTGGGGGTTTTAATTAGTATCTAATATTACTTGGTGATTGTAATGTAACAACATTTTAAAATACCTTCAAAGCAATGTCTCTGAGAAGATCAAAGTGACTAACGAATATGAGCGTGTTAATTCCGAAAACATCACTATGAGAACTTTCAGAAATAGAACACAAAGTGAGAAAGGCGTGAAGAATGACTTGTCTTATGTCAATGATATGGCTGGACCAGAAGGCTAACATGATGTATCTTCTGCCGGAATTTCTTGAAACCTTGATTTTCAACATAAAGAAAGGGAAATATCATCTTCGAGTTTACCAGGAGCATGGTTCTGAGTAGTTCTCTCTCTCTCTCACTCTCACTCGCTCTCTCTCTCTCGACATACATACATATATATTATAATGTTAAATATACTACAGAACATATCTATTTTTATTTCTGTATCTTGCACATTAAAATTTGTGCCCGCAAAGATGGAACCCATGCCTTTGTACTTTTTCCCACTCCTCAAATTCTAGCTCAGTTACTGGCAAGGGGAACACAGGAAGTAATTTCTTATTAAATCTAAGCCATCACATTTATTCTAAAACTTTTAACACAAAAGTCAAATATCTGTAGTATATATACATATATATATATGTCTCTCTCTCCATATATATATATATACTACAGATATTTGACTTTTGTGTTATATATATATATACGTATACATATATATATATGTATACGTATATATATATGTATATGTATTAGATGCCTAACTTCTTGGCATCTAATATGATAGGGAGTAGATGTAACATGTTGAGTAATTAAAATATTCTGCAATCACAGCTGACAGTTGGCACAGCATATTTAAGTTATAATATTTAGTCAAACATTTAATTGAGAATTCTTGTCAAGCATAAAATGCTCTGTGCAGAGGCCTATGTTAGGCATGAGGAATTTGAGGTCACCAAATACACACGCCCTGCCCTCATGGAGCTTACAGTCCAGAGCGGGAAACAGACCATGAGGAAGAAATGCCACAAATAACCTGCTATCACATTCTGGAAAGACCTAGAAGTCAAGGTACTAAGACAGAGTATGCTAGTTCCCCAGCCTTGACTAGCGGAACTTAGGGAGGGCTGTGTGAAGAGCAGAACTTCTATAAAAAGAGCAGTGACTGTCCTTAATGCAGGAAATGCATTTTTGAAGACGTCCTAGTTCAGCAGACACTGTCTTAGTCGTGGTAGGTGTGCTATAAACATTCATGACATGCAATCGGTAAGAACAAAAAGGCTAAAGATCTGAACATGTTCGATACAAAATACAAATATATTCAAATACACAGTTTTTAAAAAAGAGTAATACTAACATGCTGTGTTCTTACCCCTATTGTTCCAAAACTTTCTGGCTTTCTTCTCATCTTTTTCTTGCACAAGTGTGTCCAGATCCATTTGATCAAGTACCAGAGAGACTTGGGGCTCGGGATGACATTGAAGGGAGTAGGCAGAGTACCTCCTTCTTCAAAATAACTCATCCAAAGCTTTGTTCGTGCAAATTTCCATTCTATATCTGCATGGTCCTGAGTAGGAGAACGTGACAACTGCTGACAGGTTTCTGAATTACAAGGTACCATAAACCTCACAGAGAGCCTGTAACCTGACATCAAGTGGCTCTTGAACATTAATTAAATTGCTTATAAAACCACCACTGACTCCCAGAGACAGTCATGTAAACATTTCAGACAATGGCTTAACCTAGAGTAGTCCCAGCTCCCGTGTCACTTCTCATCCTTGCTTCTTCAATGAAACAGACATCTAAAATAATTCCATGTTCAAAAGACTGCAGTAATTAGTTATGACTTGAAGATTAACCAGCGTCTTCTGCACTGTAGGCTCACGTTAGCATAGTTTCATTCAATTCAGGCCAGAAATAGACTTTCTGTCTTAACCAAAGCCTTGTACTCCTGCTTAGATTAATGCTGCCTCCACAGATGCTCGAGGCTTAGCCTTCATTGTTGACAGGAAAAGTCTTACTGGACATGTTTTCATGTAATTATCATTGTCTACATTCAGCCAACAGAGATAAACTCAGCAAGAAGTTTCTCTAACAAATGTAGAATTGGGCCTCTCTGACACACCACTGACTCTTGACCTAACTTTGGACAGATTTCACCAGAGAGGAGCATGGCCAGTGGTTGCCCACAAGCCTGAGGCTGTCCCCTTCATCACGTATTACTCACTCCACTTTGTTAATCTCCTGCGGAAACTCTGGAGCATTTGTGGCAGTTAGATCTGGGGCAGCCAGTCTCTTCTTAATTTAGCCATAAATCTGGTTTAAGCAGAAGATATGAGAAGGAGGAGGTGGTAGAAACTGGACATACATTCATTTTAAGAATTCAGAATAGTTCATAGTAACCAGTTAATATCATATACATGAACTCATATTTTAGAGTAGAAGAATAATCTTCAACTATGCTTCATTTTGATATTCTTAAATTGCTGTGTGCTGATAAATGCGTAAGTTATACATACATTTCTATTCTGCACAACATGGGTTTTAATCCAGATACTGGAGATACTGGACATATTGTGCTTTGAACAGGAATCACCGTACCTAGAAAATGCATGGCCTTATGGTTGCTAAGCAGATGTTTGATAATATGGATAGATCCACATAAATGGGAACACAGAAGCTGCAGTTTCCTTCCCCCTTTCCCTTCTCTTCCTTTCCTTCCTGATTTCTCCCTCCTTTCCTTTCTCTTTCTTTCTAAACAAGATTATAGGTTCTTTCTGACCACGCTGCACTGGTGAAGAGAATTGTATATATTGTTTCCTGCAGGCATGGAGAATGGGACTCAGTAGATTTGGCTCAAAGACATAAGAAGGTAATCATTTAGATAAAGCACTGGCCTGTGAATAGTGCCTTCTTATTCTCTGATTCTCGGGGAGCCACAGATTATGCTATCTTATTGCAATCACTAAGCACGTGCTCTCTTTGTTCATGATTAAGGATTTCAAGAGGGCCTATCACATAGTCTACGGTGTTAGAAAATCTGGAGATAAAGTTCTAAGCTGTTGATGACTAGATTCATCTTCCACTGCTCACCTTCTAACTCCTAGTCAACATTGGAAACTCGGCTTAAGGATCCTCTCTTCAGAAGCCTGCTCTGCCCCCATGAGTCCTGAGCTGCCTCCTATCTCCAACCGCAGTCAAGGTCCCCTCTGCCATACCTTCACGACATCCTCAAATTTCTTTTCTCAATATTGAAATTCTTTATCGATTTTAAAATCTCTACTATATCATTTTTTGTTGAAAACAGGGACTTTTAAATTCTTTGTATCCTTAAAATGAAACATATGTCTGGTCTATAGTAGGTGAGCAATAAATATTTCATCAATGGACAAATGAGTGAATGGAAAGCAGGTTTTAGTCAGGGACTACGTAACTGCTTCTGCCTTTCAGCAGTTAAATGTTCTTCCTTTTTCGTGCTTTACCTATGGCTCTGAGTTACAGTTAGCAAGACAAGAAAAGAAAAAGAAAGAAAAAAAGAAAGAAAAAGGAAAACCTCAGAGTAAAATCTGCTGTTCTGAATTCTGTGACAGGTGAAAGCAAATGCTTGGTGTGTTCATGCCCCAAGGAGGCTTCATGCATGAAGTCCTGGGAACCACACCTGTCTCAGGTTCGAAATGCCTGTTCTTCCCTCCACAGTCTTAGGGTTTGGGCTAAGCAGAAATAGAGGTTTGAAGATGATTCTCATCTCTGTAATGAAGTTGCCTAGAAAAGCACACCTCACAAAGAAGCAATAAGAAAATGTCATAATATTCTTAAATAGTTTTTTCTTCTTGATGAAAGTGGAACATTTAATGTTTTAAAAGATCCAAATTGCTGGCAGCTTCCTTGTATCTAGCTTGATAATTAGAGGCCTTCTAAATTTTTTGTTGTTGTTATTTCTGATGTTCTGGAAAACGGAGCCCACATTTTGGAAATGTGTTATTAGGAGAATGTAGAACTTCTGACACAAAAATTTAGATACTCTAAAAATTTCCGATCGTAAGATGCTTAAATGAAGATCAAACTATGCATAAATTCGGATGTTTACCCCCAAATTCTAGGACCTACATTTTCCAAAGGAATCATTACTGCATTTGGAATACATTAATCTGTGAATTGATAAATAAAAACCATCTATTCTCACGTTCTATGCAGTTTTTCATCTATGATGAGTGTCTCATGAGAAAAATTTGTGTCCCAAAAGACAGATGAAGTAAAATTCAATGCTGCTTGACAAAAAAAAAAACAGTAATAACACTTTAGAGGTTTAACCATAGATTCAAAGGTACAATATAAATGTGGTTATTTATGAAGAAAATGGGAAAACTATAATTATGCTTATCAAATGCTATTGGTCTAAGGTATAAATATGGAAGACTTAACTATATTTCATTCCACTAAGAGCTCTGCTTTGCTGCTGTTGCTAATGGTCATAGACATACATCACTAGTATATAAGTTCAAGCAGATCAGTTCAAGCTTTGTCTTTCTTTCGCTTTGCTATATTTCTGGTGTCCAGAACAGCACTGGGCAACACAGTATGTACCCAGTAAGTATGTTTTGAATGAATAAATTAAAAACTTATGCTAAGTTGCTTAGGTTCCAAAGTTTCAAAACAACATGTATTGTATTGTGTAATATCCTATAGAATTTAACATTGCTTCTGTTAATATGCTGCTTTCCCTGAGCTTTAAGAAACTGAAAATCCTGTGGCTTCTTCCCTTCCCAGACTCCTCTCAGGGTTATCTTTTGTGTCTTGCCCTATTGCCTGACTTTGCTTATATTAGGATGGTAGGTTAAATGGACAGACAGGAGGCACAACCTGTTGGTCACTGCACAGAGATTAGCTGCTTGTTTGTAAGTCAGACCTCACCTACTACTTCCCATAGCCAGTGACTGCCTGGCAAGATGGATTTGGTTTATCTCTTCAATCATGTGTAACACGACAAAATGAGATTAATTTATAGCCACATATAGTGTGATACTGCTCAGAAATGTCAAATAAACCATTTATAATTCTTATCTGCCTCATCAATAGCCAATTATAGATTTTTACTTCCTATGATAAGAAGATGGAGTACAGCTAAGAACAACACATTTGAGGGGAAATATTGAATTAAAAGAAAGCTGGTCAACTTACAGCAATCAGTTGGTAAGAATTATTCATCATAGCTATTAACATGTTGAGTAGAACAACCAGAGAGATGACATTATATGTCCCAAACATGGTGGCACCAACAAACTCAGTAAATTCATGCTGTGCTTTGACATTGGTCACATATAAATTGATGAGCCCAAATATTGACCAAAACAGGGACTGGAGTGTCTCAAATAACCTGGAATAAAGATAAAATGATACTAATAGCTATATTAATAGATTCATTATACATAAGATATAAGAACAAAGCATGGCACTATTATGTATGTATAATTAAACATTAATATCAACAATAAAATAACCTTTTAGGGCAATTACAAAATTAAACAATAAAAAGAGTAAAAGAAAATTTTTTTTAAACTAGTAGAAATGTGTACTTAAATTTCCCAAGAGCTTTGAAAGCTAAATTTAGTTTCCTAGGGCAGAGAGGAGCAAATGTGGCCCAGAGCCTGTTTCTGCCTGGCTACTGAGTGAAGAATGGTTTTTACTTTCTCAAATGGCTGGGACAAAAATCAAAAGAGCGGTATTTCGTGACATGAGAACTATGTAAAATTCACATCTCTGTATCCATAAATAAAATTTTATTGAAACACATCCATTCTCATTCATTTATGCATTCCCTACGGCTCCTCTTGTGCTACAATGGCAGAAGAAAGTACTTACAACAGAGAACATATGGCTGAGAAAACCTAAAATATTTACTATCTGCTCCTTTTCATAGAATGTTTGCCAATCTCTGTCCTAGGGCACTAAGTGACAGCTAATAAATGACAGATCCCAAATTTTAGGCTTTAAAAAGTCTGCTCTTTTACTGATTTTGCTTTGGTTGTAGGAGAATTAAGAACATTATCATTATTACTGATTTCCATGCTTACAACTAAAATTGCACATAATGCATCTTGTAAGATGGCAAAGAGTCTCAGATGCTTAAATAATAAAATTTGATTTTTTTTGAATTTCAAGCAACATTTTATTTATTCTAGCTAATGAATACACACTGGCTCTTTCTTTCTTTCTTTCTTTCTTTCTTTCTTTCTTTCTTTCTTTCTTTCTTTCTTTCTTTTCTTTTGTGAGCCAGAGTCTTGCTCTGTTGCTTAGGCTGGAGTGCAATGGCGTGATCTTGGCTCACTGCAACCTCTGCCTCACAGGTTCAAGTGATTCTCCTGCCTCAGCCTCCTGAGTAGCTGGGATTACAGGTGTCCACAACACCCAGCTAACTTTTGTATTTTTAGTAGAGACAGGGTTTCATCATGTTGGTCAGGCTGGTCTTGAACTCCTGACCTCAGGTGATCTGCCAAGTAGTCTCCTTAATTTACTCCAAAGAATGAAATAAGCTGAGGAGTATATAAACCCAAAAGGAGAATTGTTTGTTTCATAGGGCTCATAATAATCCATTAGTATAATGTAATAAAATGATGAT
The DNA here is from genome assembly GCA_028533165.1 of Leontopithecus rosalia. Classification (NCBI taxonomy): domain Eukaryota; kingdom Metazoa; phylum Chordata; class Mammalia; order Primates; family Cebidae; genus Leontopithecus; species Leontopithecus rosalia. The sequence goes on along the minus strand of CM052652.1, from coordinate 8,104,452 downwards.
AGAGCTTTCATACTCCTTGATGAATTGTTAAAATGAGACTGTATTTAAATTACAAAAATAAAACAAAAACCTTCTGGTACTGCACATGATGAATAAGGAGGTAGGATTTCTATCTGTAGGGAGATTAGCATTAGATTGGAATGGTGTTGCAGAACCAAGCCAGTTATGGTTTCTGGCGACTTCCAGCCCCAGTGACATTGTTCTCTGTATGCCCTTTTACGGAAAGGTGGTTCTTGTGTAAGACTCTGGAGCTCCTCACCCAATACCTCTATGGATTAAGTCAGTCATGGTCAAGTGACTCAAGGAGAGACAATTCATATAAGGCCAGTGGCCTGTGGCAAGAATGATCAGAATTCCCCTCTAGAGAAGTTTGCCTTAAAAATATCAAGATAATTGCCCAAAGGGGCTGAGATGATAGGGATTATGACGTGGAGTCAGAATCACTGGAATGATGGGATGCCACAGGTTTGGGACAGCACAAACTAAGAAGCAGAGAATGGAGGATGAATAAGCCAGGCAATAAGTAAACTCAGAATATAGATGAAGTAGCTGATTCACCTTAATGCTGATACACAGAGTAACAATCCCATAGCCCAGCACTATGTCAATGCCTGCTCTTCCTAAAGCTAGGGCTTGCTCTAGGTTCTGCCCTTGTAAAGATAACCCTTACTCAGAAGACTGAAGGGCTATAATTCTGTGCATAATCTTTATGACAAAATGCCTATTACTTGAAATAAGCCATGAATTCTTGTGCATATAACCAGGAGAGTCTAATTAAATATGCCTTCTTTGGCATTCAGAATGTAAATTGCTTTTTTTAAAAAGGTGGAAAAATAATTTTAATTGAGCAACTGATTTTTAGATATAAAATGTAACTGTTTATTTTCTACAGCTTTTGAACGATGGAACAACAGATTGTTGTGAAGTAAAAGGGCACTGATCTGATCAACTCTGGCCAGACTGTGATTCTTAAACAGAATGCTGTGCATTCCGCTAGGAAGTGATCACGTATTCTTAAAGGAAAACCCAGATGCCAGATTCCAACAACATTAGAGATAATTAAATCGACTCATTGGTCCTAGACAAAGGCCACTAGAGCTACCCTTTTAAAATTTCTCAGGAAAAAGTAAATTTGGCCCATGGCCATGAATTCTTTATTTTTCGTAACTTTAAAGACAACTTCTAAAATTAATCATAGTGTCCTTTGGATTTAATGTGAATTAACTGTATTCTTTCTTTCCTAATAGTGTAAATTCTCACGTGAGTATACACATAAAAATCAGCTGGCTTTTCCTGACATGAATAGCAATTTAAGGAAAGTTATAAGTTAAATATTACAAGTTATATAATGAATCATATAAAATGTTACCACACAAAACCCATAACAGTTTCTTTTTCAAATAAAAACAATGATGCAGAATAAAGGGCTCATTATTTTGAACAGTACATATTTGCTTCTTTCTACATAATACCTACCAATTTTAGGAAACATTAATAAACACCTTGGCAAATTATTTATTGATGTTTAAAAAAATTAAAGGGGAAAATTCTAGATAAAGTGACATTTCATGATTACATATGGGTTCTTTCTTTTTTTTAATTTTTCTTCTTTCAGTGGAATAAGTCAGTGGTGAGATTTAAAGACTAGTTCCACTCAACTAAAATGTATTTACTTCTCAGAGGAATTAAGACCTTGGTCTTAAAGTATTTCTCAATGAATTATTCAGATATTAGGTGGATTTTTAAAAAGTCAATCTAGGTGAACAATTCAAAGCCATTGCTCCCAGAAATGTTTTTTATAGTTAGTGATTTCTCAAATCCATGGATACCAACATTGGCCATAAATTGAAGGATCATTACTTAAAGCATCACATTTTAGAATGCCTTTGTGTGACTAATAATTTTTCTTGTTCTGTAGTAAGGTATGAACTGAAAACTCTCCAAGACAATGCCACAATTTAATTGACACTTAGACAAAACCTGGGTTGAAGACTAAATCCTGAAGGTTTGTATGGGTGGACTGAGGTCCTGCCTTGCTAATGTTAACATTTTGTCTGTTGCTCCGAATATATTCCTCAACAGATACTTGATTGTTTCCCTGATTGCATATTTACAACCAGAAAAAATTGAACGTGTAAAAAAGTAATGTATTCCACAGCTGAAGTTTTCTTCTATCCCATGGGACTAAAACAATGAGCAAACATAAATTAATACAAAATTCAGTTGAATATTTTATCTTTAGTTTATAAACAAAAATGTAATATTAAAATAATATATGACTCCAACTGGCCAGTTCCAACCACTAGAAATACAGCTGCAAGAAATATAAAAGGGCTTTGCTTTGAGACAAAACCTGTCACAAAGCCTGTGCCCTTCTCTTCAGAAGAGAGTAACTTACCCGGGACTAATAGCTTAAAATTGCACATAGAATAGTTTCGACAACTAAGCATTTTGTGTCTTTTAATAGCATATAGTTCTTCTCAGGATAATGAGAAAATAATTGGAAAGGAGAAGGAGGAAATGTCCATTCATTGGAGGGAAACTGTATGAAGACACATAGAACATGGATCACAGTCTGACACGGGGCATTCACAGCCATGGAGGAGACCAGAAAAGGCCTCCTGGAAAAGGTATATCCGAGGTAGGATTTGGGGAAAAAAATTGCCAAATGGAAGGGCAGAATAAGGACGTTCTAGAATAAGAGAAAGAAATAACATATTTGGAGATTTGTATTTATAATCCATCAGGAAACATTGACGAGTAAAGTGGTTCCGGGAGATTGAAAGATGAAACAAGAAAAGGAAGTGATACAGAGGATGTTCATCTCCTTCAGATATCATGTTGAAATGTCATCCCTGATGTTTAAAGTGGGCCTCAGAGGGATGTGTTTGAATAATGGGGGTGGATTTTGGGTTGCTGGCTTAGTGTCATCCTAGGGGTGATTAGAGAGTTCTCACACTATTAGTTCTCACAAGAGCTTATTGTTGAAAAGACCCTGGCTTCCTTCCTCTTTCCCCATGTGACGCCCACCTCTTTTCACCTTGCAACATGAGTGGAAGCTTCCTGAGGCCCTCACCAGAAGCAGATGTCGATGCTGTGCTTTTCATGCAGTGTGCAGAACCATGAGCCAAATAAACCTCTTTTCCTTATAAATTACCCAGTCTAAGGTATTTCTTCATAGCAACAAAAATGGACTAAGACAGGAGGCAGGGGACAGGCAGATCAGTGAAGGACCTAAAACATCAAGCTAAAGAATGTGGCAGTATCCTCTAAGAAATGGGAAACCATTTTGACACTTCAAACAAGGGAGCATCAGATTTGGTTTAGAAAGATAATTCAGGAAGCAGAATGGAAGCCATATGAAATAAGGCAGATACCAGGGGCAGGGGTACCTAGATTTGGGCATGAGTGGAAAGCAAGGGAAGACAATGCCAAGATAATATTGACTGACCACATGTGGAAGGGATGAGGAGAAGACAAGATCTAGAATAAGATGTACATTTTTCATGTAAGTTTCTGTGTGGATTGTGGTGATGTTGACTAAGAAAAGGAGTTAAGCAGGAAGAAGAATATGCTTTAGAGAAACGGTTAAATTCTCTTTGATTGAATTTAAGTCTTCAGGAGACATGGAGAGAGAGGTGTCCAGTAGACAGTTGAATATATTGTGCAACCCGAGGATAGAAGTTCATGCTAGTAAGATAAATATGGAAGTTGTGTCTGAGACATATAGAGCCAAATCCAAAAGCATAGATGAGTTTTCACAGGGGTACTGTTAAGAAGGTCTTAGGTTAGTATGCCAAGACATGGACTATTTAAAAGCAGTAATGAAAATAAAACATTATCAGAGTGAAGTTAGAAAGGCTAGAGAGGTAGGATTTGAAGTGAAAAAAATGCAGAAGTTAAAAGGGAACAGGATTTCCAAAATGGACGTGTTAAACAGGGTAAAATGAGGCAGATACGATAAGCAAAATGTAAGCAGAAAAATGTCCGTAGGTAGTAGTGATAAGAAGGCTCTAGATGATAATTTTTAGAGCAGTTTCAGTGGAATGATGGACACAGAGGCCAAACTGTAATTGGATGAAGTCTGAGTGAGAGGTGAGAAAACAAGGTGTCTTGTGTAAGCTTCTTTTAGGGTTACTTGGACGAAGGAATTAGAGAAACAGGAGTGGTAGCTAATGGGCTGCAGTGAGCCCAGAGCACACCATTGCACTGCTGGGCAACAGATCAAGATTTTGTTTAAAAAGAAAAAAAGATTGAATGAATGAGGGAAGCTAAAAGAATTTTGTGTTTAAGATCCACGGTTGTATAAAATCTATTTCTGAAACTAATAAGGTATCAATGGCTAAGATTTAAAAATTATGTGCAAAAACAAAGATGATGACTTATTAAAATGAAGCTTTAAATATTGGGGCTAAGATAAAACAGAGGTACAATTAAAACAACAGAAGCATTTTAGCTGTTTATGTGATTTTGTTTATGTGAGATTATCGATTTACTCTAACTTGAGAAATTACTGTCCTCTCATACACAATTCTGTGATGGCTCATGAATAATGTATGACTTTTAAAGTCATCTGCAAAATGACAGTGTATTCACACATGCCTACTGTGCGGAGGAAAATCACTTCTCTTATTAATTCATCTGCTTATTAACCATCTGTTTGTCACAGTTAAAAGGAAAAGGGAAAGATACAGTGAGGAATAGCCTGAGAGCTGTGTGACCGTCAAACACAGTGCTCACGAAGCTGTGCTGTTAGCAAACCCGTCATGAATATTACTGAGAGTTGACAATAGACACTGCCTGTTGCTCACTCAGGTGTAAGGGCACAGAGAGTTTTGTGTGCATGACAATAATGGCTAGATTAATCTTGAATTTCCATTTGCACTATTTTTAAATGGTCACATTGTTGTGTAGGCAACTAGAGAATAAAAGAGATACATGAATGGACTTCATGCATCCTGGTACCTGGGAAACAAATGAGGAAACATTGAAACGTACTTGAATTTTCTAACATGAGTGGTTTTACTTATGTTTTATCTTTTAATGTACTTGCAAGTTTTCATAGTACATAGGTTACCTTTTTTATTGTACGTCTAAAAAAATAGTAACTTTTGCTTTCTTTTTCATGAAGTCATTTAGAGGAAAAGATGATTTTACTAAAATTAAAAATAAATGTGTCAGGTTTTCTTTTTCCTGTCAGAAGTTTTCATTTCTATTCAAAGCCACGTTAATTCTGTGTTCTGCCTTAAGCATAATTTTAATTCCCCATTTTCTTTACAACCATTTGTCATAGGTTTTTCAAGTTCATGATGTGGTGCACTCTAAATGCTGTACAACATTACCAGTAGAAATGTCTATTAGACTTACGTTGAAAATGCATTATTCTGCTTTTCACATCGTATGCCTTTGCAGGTTAACCCTTTCGTTTCTTCATAATAGAAGTACAATTGATTCAGGCCATTTGCAAATGCTAGCAACACAAGGCAGTATATGAATAGAAACTTCAAAATGTCCAGGAGCATTCTTCCCAGAGATATTTGCAGAGGTCCCAGGTGAGAATTTGCAGTAAACAATGAGATCAGACGCAGAGAACTGAAGATGTTTGCAATAGCAAATAAAGCCTCTGCCACCAGAGTGGGATGCCACATGTCCCATGATTCTCGTGGATTAAGGGCACTGTACTGGAGAAAACAGAAACAAACGGAAAGTAAAACAAACACACACATAGAAATATGTCAAGGGCAGAGTGCTTTTCCAGGTTGACCCAGCACAATCATCTACTGCCAGGAAGCTGATGCCGTTTATGACGGTAGCAGTGATATTAATCCACACAAAAATAAGGGTTTACTAAATTATAACTTATGAACTGTAATCCAGTGGCCTCCAGGTCTGTCCTTATCAAGGGTAGTTTTTGTTAGCATGTTAATTATATGAGTCTTTTAATTTTCTAATAGAACTGTTTTCAAAAAGAAAAGGATAATGTCATATCCAGAAAAACAAACCTTATCTGAGTTTATATTGGGGAAAGGTATAAATATGATGGCAAAGAAAACTACATAATAAAGGGAAACTTAAATTTTGAACAAAATAATCGATGACTTTGTTTATGATTTTTGAACACACTTGCCAATTCTGGAGAATACATGTAGGAAACAAATTACATATGAATGAGTAGAAGTAGTGGTCTGTTGCTATGGAAACAGAAATGACCAATATGGGCAAAAACCATCAGTGCTTCCTTTCTGCTATGTCCTAAATGTAAATACAACCTAACTTAGAAATCATCCCAGCAGTCATTGAATTGCTAATTTTTTACATTTGATATGTAGGAAATATAACATTTATCTGAACATTATTTAAGTAGGTAAAATATGTGATTTGAGAAAAAAAATTTTGGTACTTTAAACTTTGACAAGCAATTATTTTAAAAAAGCAAGCAGATTAATTAAAATGTCAGATTTGAATTATCATGATATTGAAACATCTAAAGAAAAATAAAATTTAAATGTGTACTATCGAGGTAAATTTGTATCCTTTTAAAAAAGGGTCAAATATGCTCTTTGAAATATTGTAGTATGGGCCGGGCGTGGTGGCTCAAGCCTGTAATCCCAGCACTTTGGGAGGCCGAGGCGGGTGGATCACGAGGTCAAGAAATCGAGACCATCCTGGTCGATATGGTGAAACCCCGTCTCTACTAAAGATACAAAAAATTAGCTGGGCGTGGTGGCGCGTGCTTGTAATCCTGCCTACTCGGGAGGCTGAGGCAGGAGAATTGCCTGAACCCAGGAGGCGGAGGTTGCGGTGAGCCGAGATCGCGCCACTGCACTCCAGCCTGGGTAACAAGAGTGAAACTCCGTCTCAAAAAAAAAAAAAGAAAGAAAGAAATATTGTAGTATGAAAATCTGCAATTAAATCTGTATTTGAACTGAACAATAAATTATTTTCTTCCTACACATCACGGTAAAATGTGTCTAGACGACTAAGGTATTTTTCCAATGGAAAGAAAGTTAGTGGAACTCTGAGTCCCATCGAATATTTTCATTCTTTTAATAACACATTTTACATCAAAGACCTTTACAGATGTGAATCAATTAATTCTCCTTGAAACTCATAGATAGTACTTTTTTAATCTCTCTGGGGAGAAAATGCATTATAGGCTCCTGATCTTATTCAACACTCAGACTCCTGCTTGACTGGCAGTGTAAAACAATCAAGTTTGAACTGGAAGAAAATTATTTTCTATTTTTAAATCCCGATAAATGTTCTTGAACATTCCCACACATAGCTTCCGCATAAAATAGCTAATTACTGAAGATGTCAAAAAAAAGTTAAGATGTTTTTCTCATTCATTATGACAAATATCAGAGTGAAACTTGGATACTAAACACTACCTAATTCTCTCCTTTTAGTCTTGCTATGTATGATGTCACCTTTTCCTTTAAAGACCAACATCACATTTTCCTTCCTTTCCTCACTTCTCTCTTAAAAGACACACATATTTAAATCCGTAAATATTGATAGCTGCCCCCCTATAGTTGATAGCTAATCTTATCAACAATAGAATTAGCTCATAAATATTTATAGTTGATAAATATCCCCCTATGTTCATAGCTAATTTTATTTCTCTCTTTTTTCAACCTCATATAGCTTAGGACTACATTTCAAAAACATACAAAAAATGAAACAAGAAGTATTCTTAAGAATGCAATCATTTTCTTGAACTTCTCACGACATTTAACATAATGCCCTGAATATTTTCTCCTGTCAAGTATTCATAGTCCAGTGAGGCAGACAGGCACAACTAATAGTAATAAAAATGCTCTAAGGGGTTAACACAAAGTGCTGTGAGAATAGAGAAGAGGAAGTGATTAACTCTGTCTGGGGTGTTTGAGGCCAGGAATGGATACAGATTATTTGTTGTCAAAGATGCTGTCCATTGCTCTAAGTTTCACATGCAGGTCAGCTGGTTGTGAATCCACCATCACGTCATGACTGGGTCAAGCTCTGTTATGGACCTACTGTGAAAAGAGCCCTTCTTGGTAAATTATCTCAGCGAGACTCAAAAAAAAAATTTGTAAGAGCAAAGTTTTCCATTTTTACAGATCCTGCCCCAGTACGATTATTCAAGTTGATTTCAGAGTCTAGCACTTGTAGTCATGGCCAGGAAACAATGCTACAGGAATATATTCACTTTACGCAAGGTCAAGGCTTTAAGCAAAACATTGCTGGCATCTGGGTTAAAGGATGCTTGAACGGCAAACAACCTTTGGAAGTTAAAGATGGAGACCTCCTGAGAAACTTAGGATCATCTTCCCAGAAGCTATGTGCTTACAGTCTCAGAATAATAAACCTAGGGACCTTTGCTTCCCCAGAGACAATTTATTTACTTTAGAAAGTTAGAGTCTTTCTCTTTTCTTCTCCAGGGGAAAGGCAGGCAGCTGGCTCAGCTGCACGGTATGAGTTCTGAGACACATAATTTCCAAGCTCCTCTCCTGTGGTACAAACCCATGTATACACAGGGTAAGTCTGACTCTCATTAGGTTCCCCGTTGGGGACTAGGGAATGAGGAACAAATGCTAAGTTTGCTATGAAAGTAAATAATTTATCAGTTCTCTGATCCAAAAAACCTCATTTCCTGTCAGGGATTAAGAGATCTAAGTATTAAGTAAGTATATCCTAAATTTATTCTTTTTAAGTTTTGCTTTTTGAAATTTTTATCCCGTCCTTCACATATACATTTTCTTCAGTTTTAAACTATAGTCATCATTTAACAAGGTGATTTTTATAATTCTTAAAACTGTATCATCTTTGAATTTGTAAGGAATAATTGTAACTCTTCAATCAGTCAGTGAATTTTCCATACCTATTATTAGGAATTAGAATATTGATTTGAATTAAGAAAAATTTCTTTGGCTCTGCTATTTAAGAGCAATTCTACCCTCACTTTTCATCTTTGCATGTTCGTCTTTGAATGGCCTCTTCTCAGTCTCCTTTGGAAGTTCCTCGATCTCATCTGCCCCTTAAAAGTTGTGTTCATTTTTTGGCTGGGTGCAGTGGCTCGTACCTATAATCAGCACTTTGGGAGGCCAAGGCAGGTGGATCATGAGGTCAGGAGATCGAGACCATCCTAGCCAATATGGTGAAACCCCCGTCTCCACTAAAATACAAAAAATTAGCCGGGTGTGGTGGCGCGCACCTGCAGTCCCAGCTACTTGGGAGGGAGGCTGAGGGGGAATTGCTTGAACCCGGGAGACAGAAATTGCAGTGAGCTGAGATCATGCTACTGTACTCCAGCCCGGCAACAGAGCAAGACCCCATCTCAAAAAACAAACGAACAAACAAAAACACACAAACAAAGTTGAGCTCACTTTTTCAAGCCTCCTCTCTTCTCATTCCACTCATTCTACCTGGATGTTTTCCAGGATTTCAACTCTCAATGATTATTCTCAGCTATACATCTCCAGCTGAGACTTCTCACCTAACAGTCCTATTCTGCATTGTACTGTCTGGTTGACTTTTTCACTTCTATGTCTCACAGACAACTCAAACTCACCCACCAAAAGTGTAACTCATCACCTTTGCATCCTCAGACTCTTTCTCCATTTACTGCTTCTGATCTGATGAATGGCAATAGGTCACCAAGTCAAAATTTGAGGTTCACCTTAGAATCTCTTCTTCTCAAATCCCAGCATCATCTAAATCCAAATCTTATGTAGGTTACTTCCTTCTTTTCATCAGTACCCTCATTATTTTAAAATAATACTTATTTCTCAGATATAACTACAGCACCCTCCTCATTGTTCTCCCTGCCTTATCTCCTCAATCATCTGTGTATCTCCTCCAGAATCTTTTAAAGGAGCCAATCAGACCATGTCAATCACAGCATTGTCCTTGAGATGACCTTCTGATTACTCAACATGCTACATAAAGCCTCTGCCGTTCGACATCTTTTAAAGATTTAACTGCCATTTGACCCTCATTAGGCACATAATGTTTTGGCTCAAACTTGCAAGACCTGTAATTCTTCAATTAGTCACACATTCTTGCCAAAATGCTTTTCCATGAACGTTGTACCTTTCTTTCTAGAATGAATTTAAATTCCAATTATTTGGATTCTTCAACTGTTATTTATTCATCAAGGATACATGGTGTGCCTGCTCTGTGTCAGGCACTGTCTTCAGGGTTCACAGTAGTGATCAAAGGAAGATGCCATGTGGGCTTACAACATGGTGAGGTCATACATTAATCAAGCCATGCTAATCCTTTACTCTGACTGCTGATGAGTGGACACAAGGATCCTGCTGATCAGAGCTGGCAGCTCCATGCTATAAAGTAATCCTTGAGAAAGAAATCAAGAGCTACTGTAAAGAAATCAAGAGCTACTCTAAACACACATAGGTTTTCCAGATCACTAATTCCTGTATTCCTCCTCTCAATGATTTGTTTTCAGTCTGTACCCACCCTAGTTTGGTTTTGTCCCAATTCTTTATTTCTATTCAGATTTATTTTAAAGAGAATTGCTCATTTTGCAGATCTATATAAAAGAAAGGTAACTTTGGATTTCTTGTCAGATTCTTACGCAGGGAGATTTGTCTAAGGCATTTTTCAATGCTGGACAACTAGTAGAGTGCTTTATATATAATAGGAACTCAAAAAGCACTCTGGGAGAAGAATTATAGGCAGATTCAAAAGCAAAGTAGTTAGAGAACATGGATTATTTTTATAAATGTATCTTGACAGAAACGTAACACAGAAGGCTTGGGAACAGAGAGATGAATATGAGAGGATGAGATGAGTTGGTGCCGAATAATGAAGAGTTTAGCGGAAGTGTTAAGAGAGAAAGATGAACTGAATCATAATATTGGATCAGAAGTTTATTGAGTGTAGGAAAATATGTTGGTTTATCTTCATATCCTCTATAGTCTCTGATGCATGCTTGTGAATGTCAAGTAATAAATAGAAATGAGTAAAAATTAAATTAATATGAAATAAAAATATTGGTCAATGAGACTAAATAGAAAACACATGTTGGTTTTAATATATGCTTTACATGGTGAAATCTTTTCTCCTTCCAAAAATTTATCAGATAATTAAGGAGTGAAAGACCAAAAAGATGAGTGTTTATATCAGGAAGGCATATTATTTTCTGTTCAAGTACATAATTCTGATTAAACAACTAAGATTTGGGCCGGGCACAGTGGCTCACGTGTATAATCCCAGCACTTTGAGAGGGTGAGGAGGGTGGATCACGAGGTCAAGAGATCGAGACCAACCCGGTCAACAAGGTGAAACCCCATCTCTACTAAAAATACAAAAATTAGCTGGGCATGGTGGTGCACGCCTGTAGTCCCAGCTACTCAGGAGGCTGAGGCAGGAGAATTGCTTGAACCCAGGAGGCGGAGGTTGCAATGAGCCGCGATCATGCCATTGCACTCCAGCCTGGGTAACAAGAGCAAAACTCGGTCTCAAAATACACACACCCACACACACACACACACACACACACACACACACAACTAAGATTCAAATCGCTAAAGCTCTTTGCCATAAAACTAAAGAATATCTTAGACAATCCCACACTTCGGGGAGTAGACTAAAGTTACATCATTTTAAAAATGAAAACAACATTTTCCCCCTTTCTAGTTAATAATAGATGAAATCTATGAGACATGCAGTTAGAACTATTTAGAAGAATGGTACTATAAAGAAAAGGCACAATGATGCCTAAAACAAATCTTATTCATAAAAATTTTGATTTTTGAAAATATTATTTCAATTACACAGTGAAAAATGTAATAAAACCTAATCATTTCTGCCAAACTGTTGAAGAAAAGCATGAGAAGTGTTACATATGGAAAAGGGGCTGGATGATATTTAGAAATAGAGCGGGCCTAATGAAACTAAAGTAACATTTTATAATTGTGGCCCCCAGGCATCAGCCAGCTCCAGATTAATTAATACTTCATATACAGTGAAAAGAGAAAATGACTGACAAACTTTCCTCTAGAGGATTAGAAGCAAATTAAAAAATTTATAACCCACATGCTTTGAAATGCTAATGAATCAGGTTATTAAAGAAAATACCGCAAAACTTTGCATGTAAAACGAATAAAATTGAAGTCATACATATTTTTATGCCCTGTCTTTACACATTATAATACATTGTATATAAAAATTAAGAGCAAATACTGAGTTTTTATGTTAGGTTCTATCCTATGGCATTAAATGTTTATTGATTTAATCTTCACAAACATTTTATTATATTTGACTGTTATTTTTGTTTTACAGCAGAGAAATTTGAGGCATAGATTAAACAACTTGCTCCAAATCACATAGGTAGGGAGTGATATAAGTCATAGTCATGGCAGTTCCATGGCCTTCGTTTGAAGGGCTGTTCTGTGTGTGTTTTAAAGAACAATCTTTCCTGCAAGTAGATGAATTGCAAAAGTATGAACGTCATGAACTAAATTGCATCTCTCCAAATGGAGTCTCGAAGTGTGAAGGTATTTGGAGACGGTGTTTTTGGGAAATAATTAGGTTTAGATGAGGTCACGAGGGTGGGTTTTCATAATTAGATTAGTGTCCATATAAGGAGACACAGCAAAGTATGCATTCTCTCCCAACCCCTTACACCTTACCCCCACCACGTGAATGTGACCAAGCTTCTACAAGCCAGTGAGAGAGACCTCACTAGAAACCAACCATGCTTGATCTCAGGCTTCCAGTCTGTGGAATTGCAAGAAATAAATTTCTGTTCTTTAAGCCACCCAGTCTATGGTATTCTACTGAGACAAGCCTAGGTGACTAATACAATGGATAAATTAAACAAGGTGTCCCCTATGCCAGATGTATCCTAAAAGGTTCTCTTTCTGAAAAGAACAATTATAACAAGGTTTCCTTTTTTTTGTAGGATGATACAGTTTTTTTGGTCCTGTTCAATGACTTGACCAAAATGACCTATGAACGAACTTTGTTCCTGTTCAGGAATCCTCAAATGGGAGGTAGAACCTATACAATCCCAGCAGAGATCCTAGTTATAACACGGGTAACCCCGTCTGAAGCAAAATAGGTGAATCTAGTGTTACTAGGGAGAATTATTAGCATGATTTCATCTACCTGAATTTCATAATTAATAAATCACGTATCTTCCAGGTCTTGCTACCTAAATTTGTTCAAGTCCAATATTTTATTATCTTCTCCTATGTTCACTGCTGTATTTCAGGCAATCATCATCACTTGAACCATTCCCTGCATAAATGTCATAAATGGATCATTATAATTTATAGGGTAAAATCAAGTTTGATAGCAAGATGTGGAAAATCCTTCTCACTTTCCCCCTGCACACATTTTTAGAATCATGCAAAAGAGACAATGAACTCTGCTTGTTAAACTCTCTGATTTTTGCATATTATGTCTTTTCTGTCTTGAATGCTCATGCATGTTCATGATCATGATACATGTCTGGTTGTACTACCCTCTGTATAATTCCACGCCATTACAGAAAAGTTCAGTTCCTTCTCTGATGCTACGGTAGTTCCTGTTATAGACCTTACTACATTGTAAGATCCTTGTTTATATGCAATTCTCTTTCACTATCTGACTGTGACCCACTTGGAGGCAAGAGCTACCTCTTGGGCAGATTTGCATTATCAGCAACCAGATCCAAAGCTGTTTCTTAGTGTGCTCCAATAAATGCTTATTGATTTAATTAACTTCTTGAATCACATAATCATTGTTTGCTGTATCTACACCAGACTCTATTTTTTATGTAAATAACATACCTATTCTGAAAATAATAATGTATAAGTTATTACAAATCAGCATGAAAAACATTGAATGATAGAACAAAAGTAAGGTAAGGAATGAAAAATCAAGAAGTCAGAGTGATATCACTGGCCCCGACAGTAAGTACTCTTGATTATTATCATTAACTTCAGATAATATAATTGAGACTTCCATTCCATAACTTGCCCCATACCATATAGATTGAACATGGTGGGGACAAGTGTGTATCTAGAGCTCAAACTCCTTTTAAACTAAAATAAAGCAAATGAGGAGACACAGTAAAGAACTTACAAAAGGCATGTCTAGTGGACTCATAGTATATGAGGAAGGAAGTAAAGACAAAGAAAAAAAAGAAAATCTAATTTAGTGTGCTTGTTCTGTAACAGGCACTTCAAATACAATGACTCATTTACTCCTCATGCCAACAACATAAGGTAGAAAATTTTATTTTATGGATGAGACAAATAGTGAAGAAACAGGCTGAAGGTCACCCAACCCAACTAGTAAGTGATGGAGGAAAGGAGCACAGAAATGTGAAATCCACAGTGTGTGCCAACGAATACACGCACCCAACTCAAACACACACATTGTGCTACATGCAAATCCTGAAGAAAGGACATTTCATAGTTGATATTTCCAATTAAAGCTGAACTCCTCTGACTGTATATTAACAAACTATGTATTTTTTTAAGACTTCCCATTCCTTAGGTCATCTTCATCTGCAGTAATTTCTGTGCATTCCTCCACATCTCATTTCCCCCCCTGCCCTCTCCTTTTCATCACCAAGAGTAAGTGGGTTTCATTCTAAACCTAAAGAACAATGTTTAGATTTTAATGGTAAAATCAATTTTGTATGTGTAGCATTTACAACTTTTTAATGAAATAAAATCCCTGGTGGCTCACGCCTGTAATCCCAGCACTTTGGGAGGCTGAGGTGTGTGGATCACAAGGTCAGGAGTTGCAGAACAGTCTGGCCAACATTGTGAAACCCTGTCTCTACTAAAAAACATACGAAAAACTAGCTGGGCATAGTGCGTGTAATCACAGCTACTCAGGACGCTGAGGCAGGAGAAATCACTTGAACCTGGGAGGCCAAGGTTGCAGTGATCCGAGATAGCACCATTGCACTTCAGCTCAGGTGATAAAGCAAGACTCCATCTCAAAACAAAACAAAATAAAACAAAAAAAAAAATCCCACATCTTAAAGTCTTGAGGCAAAACATCCACAAGAATCCATTAATCTATGTAAGCATACTCACTACATACCAGAGTTCTTATGTTCTTATATATGAAAAAATATATGTACTATACAAACACCATACAAATACAGCTTAAACATTGTCTAAATAAATGCATCACAGCAGTTTCTTTTGGATTCAATCTCACAAGTCTCTGAGCTATAGAATAGATCTGTACAATGCAATGTGCTTAACAGTATCTTCCTTAGATCAACTGTATCAGTATCAACTGGGGGTTTGTCAGAAATGCAAATTTGGACCTTGTCCTAGTACTCCTAACTTAAAACTGGTGATGGAGAAAAGGAATCTGAGTTTCAGCAAGCCCTCCTCATAATTCTTATCCATTTGGAAATTCGAAAAGAACCACTATTGTGTGATATAATCCTAGAATTTCATGATGGCATAAGACCACAAAATACTATATATATCACTTTTAGAGGTATACATCTAAGGACCATGACAGAAGAAGGGGATTGGACAGCTAGGCACTTAATCACAGACTGCCCACCTCTGACATAGATGTGTAATCTCCTTTGGTTAAAAGAGTACCTTCTGCTGTCTTAAACTCTTCAAGGTCATTAATCTCAATGCATTGATAAAATTATCAAATTATGTTTTCATTTTAAAAGATATTTGCTTTCCAAATATTGACAGAAATCACTTTTCTGTAGTATTTTGGTGAGCATTTTAACCAAAAACTATGGCCTTTCCAACTTCAGACAATTTTTATTCTGTCATAACTGAAGGTTGCCTGCAGAAACACAGGCCCTTATTTTAAGAACTAGGCTAAACAAATGAGAGTTAATCTACATGACAGCATTTTCTAGTTCAGATTATTAAATTGAAGGTATTATTTATGTAACACCCAATTAGACATTTTTTATTTTTTTTACCAATTAACTAGTCATTAAAAAAAATTTTTTAAAGAAGGAGAAAAGGAAAAAGGGAAAAAAAGGGAAAGTCAGTGAAGTAGAGAAGATAATCCTTTGAGTTGAAAGAAACCCAACAAAGTACAAAATAATCCCAATTGTCATTACAGAACAAAAATATTTTACGTAAAATACGTGGTTGGATAAGACTGATGTTGTACAAAATCTGGGGGAGTAATAAGTGTGTGAGATTTCAGGCACTGTCATGTTGAATGGGATGAGGAGAAAGAAATTATATTCTGCTCTAATTATATCAAACTGTATTAGTTTATACTGAAATAATAATTTCAATGCCTTGAAAGAGTAATATTTTGATCTGTCCATGATATTTTATCTATTAGTTATAACTGAAAAAAAAATTTGGGTTGTCAAAATTTAAACAGGGTTTGAAGTAGAATTTTATTAGAAATATAAAGGATTAGAAACTAGAGCAGTTCCTGTGAATAATTTTGAGACATCAGTCTACTTAGTAGATGGAAGAGAACTGGGTGATAACTTCTACTTATGAAAACTTGTTTTTTGATTTGAGGTTATGCATTTTATCTCTATGTATCTATCAATAAAACCGTGAGCTGATGAATACGACATCCAGAAAAAGCTCTAGGTAACTTTATTAGTAAAATTGATATCAATTGAAAGTATATCATTAATAATCGGAACGTACGATTTACCAACAACATAAATAATAGTTACCTTTACAAATGCAACAATTTTCAAGGAGATTGTTGCTAAATATAAGGAGTTCATTACAAAGTCCATTAGATTCCACCAGTCATGGATGTAATCCTGAAGTCCGCCATCCCACATCTGTTTAATTTCTCCCCATATGAAACCTGCAATTATAGAAAGATTCATTATTAGTATGATTTCAAAAGAACCACTAAAATAGCAATATACGATTTAACAACTATAGATCTTAAAGATGCAGGAGATCACATTGTTACACTAGAGGCAACATCTATTTTTATAGGTAATAATATTGAGTCCCAGCTGTATTTTAAGAGTTTCAGATACTAAGCTAGATCTAGAAGATGTTAGGCAGCCTCATTTCCTTTAATCTATTTGATATATTCATAAGGAAACATAGTTTTGAATTATACTGTAACTCCTTTTTAACTATATATATATATATATATCTCAGAAAATAACATTTTCTTAAAAGCAAATATCCTGACATTTATTTTTCTCCTAAGTCAAAATGACTCAAAGATCACGAAAAACAGTGAATCTAGCAATCAAAACTGGTTTCAGACAATGAGTGGAGTACCTTGTTGTGTTTCTTTAAGCAATTAGCGCCTTCAGAGACCTGACTTAAGTCTTGAGAAATAATGGACTTTAGTCTTAAGAATAGCATTTGCGATAATTCATTAAAAGACTTTATATTAACAATAGTTCTAAAGCTATATCCGGAAAACATATATATATTTAAATTTTTAATAGGAAACTATTTATTTTTAAATTCTATGAAGAACTTACAAAATATCAGTATAGGTTATTATTTTCATGGTCCTATTAAAATTTTATAATTCCATATTTACAGCCTAATGGTGAGATATAAAAATACCCAGATTCAATAAATGTTAAAAGGGTGACTAGGATGTCATAACAATGTTACCACAAGCAAATAATGAGACTTCTTTAAGATGCTAGTCTGAGACATAAAACGTAGAGCTGAAGGTCTGCTGAGGATGTAGAAAGTTGGAAAAGTGTTATCCCTACACTGACTATAAAAATCATAACTTTCCAAGCATGCACCAGGGAGACGACAAATCAAGGAATCTAAACTTTAAATATAAGCACGTTCCTCTAAGGGAACCAGGCTGTGAACCGTGGTTCACCTGCGGCAGAGTACACAAGGAAGAGACACTTGCACCATCCAAGAAACTAGGCTGACTGTGAGGTAGCAGGGGAGTCTAGAATCCCTGGGAGCTGCAGTTACAAGGAAAAGTTTTACCCTCTGGCATGCTCTTCTTCATGGACCCTATCCACAGCTCAAGAGAAATATTATAATTCAAGCCTGGGGGAGAAAAGAGGATGCTTCTGTAGGAGAAGCACAGAGTCCTGTATCCAGGTCTCTCTCCCCTAAGCAGCAAAACTTTAGCCTTGTGGAAGAGACAGAAAGCAGTCCTGGGCCTCACGTTTACAGCAATACCATTAGAGCAGGAGCAGAAAACTCTCTCCTGTACATAAGCTGCAATGTTTGACTGCCATGAAAAGGAAGGCACAGATCATCGGGAAAGCTTCATCCCTAGCACTCAGACATAGGCCTGCCTAAGTCTGACCCTGGATGAGGACATCAGAGAATTTTCCTGCCCTCGATCACTAGGCCAACAAACACCAGGTAACAATCAGAAGCTGACAACCCCTGGAGGAAGGGCCTCTGAGGCACAGGTGTACAGGGAAGGTCAAAAGCTGTGGGTGGAGGAGGAACACTGAGAATAATCTTCTTTTCCATCCTAGGCTGAGGTATATGATGCACTGAAACTGAGTGTAGCAACAACAAAACCCACACCCAACTCAGCTCCTGACTGTATTGCCTCCAACCTCTACCTGACATAGAAGAGAAGAGGCGTGTACATTTTCAGGCATAAAGGCTGTGTACTTCTGTTGCTCGTCTTCTGCATAGGTGGAATGAATAACTTTGCAAAACACATGCACACATTAGTACCCACACTCACCAAACCATGATGCATCATATTCAAACCATCAAAAACAAAAGATAAAGAAAAAGTGTTGAAAGCATCCAAGAAAAAAAAAAGAGACATGGAAGAAAGGTAAGACTGACAGCAAACTTCTGGTATAAAAATAAATGAAACAATGAAGTAATATCTTTAAAGTGCTGAAAGAGAAAAAATGAAAGTTAGCCGAGAATTCTATATAGCGCACAAATGGCTCTAATAAATACTTACAAAAGGCTTCTTCTTCAAACAATCAAAATCTGAGACAATTTACCGCTGTCAGACCCACACTATAAGATATACTAAAAGGATATTTTTAAGGCAGAACGTGTATACTATTGGATAGAAAGTTACATTTATTTTAAAAAAGGAAGATTTATGTCCAGAAATGTGTGTATGTATGTATATATAATAAAAAATACATGTTTATTTTTATCAAAAAATTTTCTACCATATATTTACTGCCTAAGTAAAAAGAGTAGCAGTGTATTGTAGTTTTTAACATATGTAAAAGTAAAACGTATAATGATATTAGCACAGAAGATGAGAGAGGGGAATTACAAGCCTGCCATCATTAGGTTCTTATACTATGCACAAAGCAGAATAATATTTTTTGAAGTTAGAATGTCATAAATTAATATTAATATTTTATTATATTCTAACTTCAAAAAATATTATTCTTTTAAATATTTTTAAATATATGAATAGAGAGCTATACATGTAAACAGTAAGTGTTATACAAATACTTAATTCAATAACAGGCAAAAAGAAAAAAATGCAATGAAGAATAGATGGAATAAATAGGAAAGAACAGTAGCAATGGGGGTAGATTTCCAGTTTACCCATATCATAATTATGCTGAATGAAATGTATGCTCTAAACACACTAATGAAAATGCAGAGATGATCATACAGAAAAAAGCACTAAAACAATAATTAAAAGAAAGCTTCTGTGACTACATTAATGTAAAAGTAGATGTGTTTCAGATGAAGCAATGTTACTAGGTACACAGAGGAATATAACATAAAGATACAAAGGCCAATTTGCTGAGAAGTTATAAAAATTCTATATCTGCTTATAGTTAACAAAAGAACCCTATAATACAGGATGCCATAACTATTAAAACTGAAATAAAAAACAAAGGAAAGTACAACTATAATTGGAGTTTTCAGCATTCCTCTCTCTGGAACCAACAGAACCAGCAGACAGAAATTTAGTCATGATATAGAAGACCTGAGCACCATCAACAATGTGACAACAGCAGAATACACATTTCTTTCATGTGCACAGGGAACATTCACCAAGATAGACCATGGTGTGCACAGGGAACATTCACCAGGATAGACCATGGTGTGGGCTGGAAAACACACCTCAACACATTTATATTAGTTGCAATTACTAAGTTTGTTCTATGACCACAACACAAACAAGCAACTAATCAGTAATTAAAGGTATCTAGAAAAATCCACAAATATTTTTCAAGTAAACAATATAGTTCCACTATCTTCCAGCTGAAATAGGAATTTAAGAGACTAGTTAAAAATATTTTAAAATGATAGAAAATGAAGATACAACCAAAAACTCTTTGTGAGGCATCTAAAGCAGTGCTTAGAGGAAATGCATAGCTTCAAATGCTTTATTAAAAAAGAATAAGGGGTTCAAGTCAGTGATTTCACCTTCAATTAAGACACTATTGAAAGAAGAACAACTTTAAACCAAAACAAGAAGAAAGAAGAAAATAACCAAGATAACAAAAAAACAATAAAATCTCAAACATAAAATGAAAGAAAAATCAATGAAATCAAAACATAATTTTTTGAAGTGTTTAATAAAATTGATAGAACGCTAGCCAGAATGATTAACAAAAAAAGATGATATAAATGATCAATATCAGAAATTCAAGAAGAAACATCAATACAGATCTTACAGATATTGTAAGAATAACTAGCAACTAGAATGAATAACTGGATGGTCATACATTTCACAACTTAAATAAGCTTTTTTCCCCTGAGACATAAACTTCTACACTCACTCAAGAGGACATAAAGCCACTTGAATAGTCCTATATTTATTAAAGAAAATGAATTTATAGTTAATATCCTGCCAACAACAACAACAAAAATTCAGGTCTAGTTAATTTCATGTTGTGTTCAACCAAACATTTCAAGAAAAAGTAACACCAGTGCTAATCAAACTCTTACAAAGACACAACAGTAAGAAACATTTAAGAAGCAAGTATTACCCTGATAAATAATCAGACAAAACTCTTTAAAACTACACACCAATAGCCCTTATGAATATGCACAAAAATCCGCAATAAATAATAGTGAATAAAAGTTAGCAATATATGAAACAAATAATAAATCATGTCCAAGTAATGTTTTTTCTGGGGAATGAAAAGTTGTTTCAATATTTAAAGTCGATCAGTGTCATTTATCCCATCAACAGATTTTTGAAAAAATGTGATCATTTCAAGATGCAGTATAAGCATTTGATAAAATTTAACATCCATTCATGATAAAAACTTTCAGTAAAGTATGAATAAAAGGGAAATTTCTCAATTTGATAAAGGGCATTTATAAAAATTTTTAACTACTTGTTCTGTAAAGGAACAGAGAATAATGTAGGCTTTGTAATTAATAAATGGGCGTGATCGTGTTCCAGTGAAACTATTTAAAAGAACTGGCAAACAATCTGATATCAGGACCATAGTTTGCCTCCTGTCGTGGTGATTACATGACTGTATGTTTGTTAACATTTTATGTCTCTGCACTCAGCTCCAAAGAGTTACTGTTATAACTTAATTTGAATGTAGCACAATTTATGAAATTGATATTGAGAAATGAATATAGGAATACTTAAAAATAATTAAATTGTTATTTTAATACATTGATTACAGGTGATATATGAGTAATTATATATTTATTTTACATTTTCAGTATGTGAAAATTTTCGAAATAAAAGTATAGTAGCTATGATATTCTATCATTAATTAGCGAAAATTAATGACTTTAAAATTATCAATAAAATTTTGTTTTTACACTTTGTTATATTCAAATTTATAACCCATGTGAGAGCTGATTTCAGATGAATTAACTATAGTGTATTTTTTTAAGTTGGCTGTAGAGAAGTGTTTTATTCTAAATTTTGTATTTATATCCTCGTTTCCTGTTTTAGTCTTCTTTCATAATTAAATCTCTATTGAAAGGTCAGATAGAATTGGGACATAATTGGGAAAATAATATGTACTACCTCCGTATTGGAGAAGGGAGCAGAACCAAATAAGATATGATGCCTGCACTGGATTTTAGAGCTGGGGGGAAACATAGCATTTAAAATATCCAATGACAAACAATGCATCCAACACATTTTTTTCCACATCTAAGGTGCTTTCTCCTTACTTACCTGGCTACAAACAGAATTCAATGCACAGTCACAGCCTGCATGAGAAAACTAAGGCCCAAAGAGGCGGTGTAAACTACAATGTGATGCCACTAGTTAATGAAGAAACCAGGACTGGATCAGAATCTCCTAAATGCAGTGTACTTGGACAACATTTTCTCATTCTTGAGAATTTACGACGTTGCTTATTTGTTTTGTCTTGCTTGACACTGCCAATTCCCAGATAGAAGATATGTTCACAGAACCGTTGATTTAACAAATGCATTTCAAGTTAATTTTTCACTAGAAAGCATAGTGATAAGAGCTGGTCCATGTTAGGTGAGCAAGGGGCCAAGCTCAACTCAACTATCAATCAGCTTTAGAATCTTAGCTTAGCCTCTCTCAGTTTCAGTTCACTTCAAAAAACAGAGGTTTGGATTACATGACTTTTACAAAATATGATTTTATCCTAATTGCATACATTGACAAAGATTGCTTTTTCCTGTTAGGATTGTGACAATTTACTAAAAGCAGTCATCGCAATCACTGCCATGAGAGATGAAAAACTGTACAAGAGGGCACAGACTTGCTCTAGTCTGCCCTACAAAGCAGAAATTGGA
Organism: Leontopithecus rosalia; assembly: GCA_028533165.1. Taxonomy (NCBI): domain Eukaryota; kingdom Metazoa; phylum Chordata; class Mammalia; order Primates; family Cebidae; genus Leontopithecus; species Leontopithecus rosalia. The sequence goes on along the minus strand of CM052652.1, from coordinate 8,081,821 downwards.
TCTTTGATAAGAAAAGTATAGAAAGACAGCTTCTGGCCAAACGTAAGGAGAAGATTCTGGCAATTAGAGTTTCTAAAACTGGAATGGATTACCCTGAGACATAGAGATTCCAATCCAGATCCTGTCTTTAAACAAGAAATTCTAGCAGTGAGTGGAGACTGATCTACGTAATCTGTAAAGTTCATTCCAACTTAATGAATTTGTGATTCAGTTGCTTTCAAATTTGTATGCCTTGTGAAATAAAATACATTTTAAAGTTCTTGCTAACCAGAGCATTCATATTTCATTATATTTTACGGATAAACTTCATTATCTTTTACCTACTAAACTGGAAAGTCAAATATGATTATTAGCAGTCACCAAAATAGCTAAATTCAAATATTTTGTGGGTATTTATGTAGAGGAAGAAAGGCACAGAGCTATGTGCTTCAGAGGAGAGAATGAAAGCTTGGGAAGGAGGTGTAAAGAAGTTAGGAGCTCAGTACAAGTCAACATTTCATCTCAACTTCCTTCATAGCTGAGCAGACTCTGTTCTCATTTGATGACTTAAAGATGAAACTTCAACTGGAAGTTTAGACTAGATGACCTCTAAGGTTTCCTAAGAAGACTAATCAACAAAACTTACAATTCTGATATATTACAGTTCCTCTGGAGTTCAACAAGGAGACGTTAAATTTGATTTTCCTGACCACCCCAAATCTTCACTTCTGATCTTTGAAAGCACAATTGTGTGGGAAAAACAGAGATCCTGATAAAACTGGGAATTCATGCCATCATTTTTTTAAAACTTGAGCTGTAGATAAGACTGCCCATCAATGTTTGTTGGGTAATGTGTTGGGATCTTTTTTTACTTTTATTTAAGTTCCGGATTGCAATATCACTTCTTACAGCTCTAGTCACCACATACCTGTCAGATGGCTGTGGACTTCTATTTGTCATGAGCATGGTAGCAAAACGGCCAGTTTCATTTATTCTAGCAGCATTCACTGGATTTTTGAAGACAAACTAGAGGATGCTATTAACTACATGAAAAAATGAACTAAGGTAGTAAACCATCCATAGTAACTAAAAAGCCTGAGGAGAACGAAGATTCAGAGAGTTTCTGTCACAGAATGTTTGTCCTGTTCTCACAATGGGAACATTTCAAAATTGCTCTTTACTGTTTATAAACAGATGATTTCTCAGAGTCGTGGTGGAGTCCTAAATACAAGCATTGATGTCAGGACTGCGGGGACCAACAGAGGAAAGATCACAGAGCAAATGAGTCAGAGAACTTCCTTTTAAAAATATTTGCAGATGCCCGGAAGTTTTTACTATGTTTTTTTTTTTTTTTTTTTTTTGAGGCGGAGTTTCACTCTTGTTACCCAGGCTGGAGTGCAATGGCGCGATCTCGGCTCACCGCAACCTCCGCCTCCTGGGTTCAAGCAATTCTCCTGCTTCAGCCTCCCGAGTAGCTGGGATTACAGGCACGCGCCACCATGCCCAGCTAATTTTTTTGTATCTTTAGTAGAGACGGGGTTTCACCATTTTGACCAGGATGGTCTCGATCTCATGACCTCGTGATCCACCCGCCTCGACCTCCCAAAGTGCTGGGATTACAGGCTTTTTACTATGTTTTTATACCTTTCCCATAACAGTTTTCACTCAGGGCTATCTGAGTGTTCTATTATATCCCGAAAAGCTGGCTGTGAGGACGAGACCGGGTAGGCAGTGCTCAGATGCCACATTTCACAGCACCAGTTACATGTGACAAATGTGTGACTCTGCAGACAGATGTCTTGTCATGCCCCTTCTCGCTGTCAGTACTGACACGGATAGTAAACAACCCCAAACAAAAAGCAAGTCACCTTTTCACCTGTGGCAACCTCCAGGGGTCTGTTATTTAAGCCCCACACCTGTCGGGGACCTGGCTTTGGAAGTCTCTTCATAGAATACAGAGCTTTCTGCTGTGTTATCAAATCAATGAAGATAAAAGAACACAAAAAATTCCTCCCTGCTGGAGTTACGTATTATTTTGTTTTTGGATTTTCAAATCAGGGAATAGAAAAGTAGTCTCTCGTCAAAACTCTGCTTCTGTTCAAAGAGAAATTTAAAGGAGTTCTTTTATTCATTAGAGACCCACTTTTTCTGGGACCCCCTAAGAGGCATTCAGTTAAGGGGCATCTCCTGTTCTCAGTAGTAGGCTTAAAACTCAAAGAAAGAAGAAGACAAGGACCCCAAGATCCCCTTCCTGAAAAGAGCTTACAGAAAATTGTAGCGAGACTTTTCCCTCCAAGGTCTACTAGGGGGCATCAGAACCATGTCTGTTCCCAACTACCTAGCCCTCCACTTCCATGATCTGAGGTAGACCTGGGAGGACAGAGGGTGAGAGAGCCATGAGGTCAGGGAGTGCAGGGGTTTTGTTTTGGTTTTGCCGTTACTTTTTAGAGACAGAGTCTCACCCTGTTTCCCAGGCTGCAGTGTAGTGGTGCATCACAGCTCACTGCATCTTCAAACTCCTGAGCCCAAGCAATGCTCCCACCTCAGCCTGCTGGGTAGAGTAGCAAGGAATAGAGACACAGGCTACCAAGCCCAGCTATCTTTCTTTTTCTGGTAGAAAAAAAATCTCGCTATGCTGGCCAGGCTGGTATTGAACTTCTGGTATCAAACAATTCTCCCACCTTGGCCTCTGAAAGTGCTTGGATTACAGATGTCACCAGATGGCCAGGATGGTGCATTTTTTGTGCTAAAAGGGAATACCAGAAGGAGAGGTAAGGGTGTTTCCTCACTAATATTACTGCCTCCCTAAATCAAGTAACGGAGACTCCAAGAAAATCCCTCATAAATTCTGGGAATTTCTACCAGGAGGAACCATTACCTCACCCCTGCTGGGGCATCCGGTTGGGCAGTTGGCTTGCTCATCTCCCCCTCGGTCCAGCTCATCACAGAAAATAGAAAAACAGTGGAGTTTGGCAATAGGGTAGCCAAGGGCAGTCTGACCTTTTAAGGTGATAAGGTTCTGTGATGCTGTTGTGAGGTAAGTGCATATTACAAGAAAAGGCTGGGTTTGAGCCTTCTTGCCATGACTCAAGAGGGATTTGTTAGGGCTCCAGGACCCCATTAGGGACTGACTGCTGGGTACAGGCGTGGAGGAACTGGAAGATGCCTGGCAGAGTTGAATCTCTGACTCGGAGAACTATGGAGTGTGGAGGCACAACTGGGTCCTCGAAGAACAGCTGTGCACCCCTCAGAGGAGTCATCACACAGGTGGCTCAGTAACAGGCAGAGAGGCAGGACAACCAACCAAGAAAGAGCTCTGACCAGGGTGTCCGATAAGTCAGGACATTTAACTTATCCCATCACTCATCTTCCCTAAGGCAACAGGAATGAGGAAACATCAAGCGTCTTTGTCCCACCTTGCATTCCAGTGTTGGAGTTTAAGGATGTGCAAGAGATGGACAATTCCAGATCCTTCAAGCCATGGGTCAGGCCTTTATAGGGAAGAGAAGATCTTTAAGCTGATTATAAAATTTGAGTTTTAAACTGAACATAGCTTACTTTTAAATAACTTGAAATTTCAGAAAATTTATGATAACTGATAGTGGTATCATTTGGAAAAGAGGAAAGCATATTTGATATAAGGTGGCCAAGGAGAGTGATGGAAAGCAGTAAAACCATTTCATGTTTAGATTCAAATATGTTGAGTCTCCTTAATAAAACCATGATATGAGTATGAAATTTGACTTCCAGAATTGTTTCCCAGTCTCTAATGTTTAAGATACTTCTGGAATTTCTAAATCAGTCAACCATACTCTGAATTTGTCATAAGAATCTACAGTAATAATTTTAGTCAGCAGACCACACTTCGCACAACACTGACATCAAGAGACAGTGAATGTTAAATATTCTTAGTTGGAAGACATCTAAAAATGCTTAAACCACTATGGGTTTTGACACCATTATTTTAACATTTTGAGAAAAAAAACTAGGAATATATAATTAAGGAAGTACACATTTTTAAGTTTACCGGGAAAGGATGCCATGTTAGTTTCAGAGTCAGAGTGAAGTGTAGAACTTTAGAATTCCAGATCATCTGATAGCGTCTGACCTAAATATAGTTACTTAAAAATCAAGTGAGACATTTTATCAGTGCAGAAGCATTCTTTTTATAGGATTCTAATTTAATTTAAAAATTCCCATGAAAACTAAGAAATAAAGTGTTTACGTAGATTAGAAGACAATGAATAAATATTTCTCCAATTCCTGGTTTGTTACCTTTTCAATAAGCAGCAGTAGTTGCTCAATATGTAGTTTTGAGTAAGGGAATATTAATCTTTTCACTATGAAAATTACCACCTTCCACTTAATAAAAACTTCTGAACATTTTAAAAATAAATATGTGCAAAGAAAAAAATATATATATATTTTAGATTTTCCTGAGTACCCCTTACACACACACACACACACACACACACACACACATTTTAAAAAATAATAATGACCTTGAAGCAAATAAATTTAACTCTAGGACACAACAACTAATACATGGAAAGCAAAAAAGGAAACAGCTCTAGATCATACGATAGGACTTCTTTCTTTCTCAGAATGGTTTGCTTCTTTTAGTGCTAGAAAGCCACACATAATACGTTTTAGATTAGAAACAAGGCAGTGATGATACTGGTGGTGATGTGAGGCTGGTGGTAGTGATGCTTGGAATGTTAGTAAACATAATATTCAATAGTAAATCATGTCAAATGTGCATCTTAAAGAGCACTATGCCTTTAGTGAGGCATAAACCGTAGTCCATTCAGATTTCTTCTGTGTAAAAATCTAAGCCGGCAAATAGAAGCAAAGAAGTCTTAAGTATGTTCTGAGCTGTTTTCGCCTTTTTAAATTCTGCCTCTCACACTTTTGGGTTAGTGTCTCATAAGGGATAAAGAATCTAGCTCTGGACTAACACTGACTGGAATTTGAATCTATCACTTGTTAGCTCTGTGATTCCTTGATCCCTGCAAGGAATCTAAACTCTCTAAGCCTGTTTCCTCTTTGTGAAATGAGACATTAATATCATTTATCTGATTAAATGGAGCAGAGTTGGTGTGAAGTTCAAACAAAAGAATGCGTTTGAATCACTCAGCACGGTGCCTACCTTTTCAGTTTCTACTATAATTACCACGATTACTACCACTACTATTGTTACTCTGTGCTAGTGAAGACTAACTCAAGAATCGCTCTAGTTTTTTTTCTTTCTTTCCTTCCTTCCTTCTTTCTTTTTCCTTCCTTCTTCCCTCCCTCCCTCCCTCCCTCCCTCCCTCCCTCCCTCCCTTCCTTCCTTCCTTCCTTCCTTCCTTCCTTCCTTCTCTCTCTCTCTTTCTTTCTTTTCTTTCTTTTTTTTTTTTTGAGACAGAGTTTCGCTCTTGTTACCCAGGCTGGAGTGCAATGGCGCGATCTCGGCTCACCGCAACCTCGGCTTCCTGGGTTCAGGCCATTCTCCTGCCTCAGCATTCTTAGTAGCTGGGATTACAGGCACGTGCCACCATGCCCAGATAATTTTTTTTTGTATTTTTAGTAGAGACGGGGTTTCACCGTGTTGACCAGGATGGGCTCGATCTCTTGACCTCGTGATCCACCCGCCTCGGCCTCCCAAAGTGCTTTTTTGGTAACTACAGCTTTTTTCCTGTGTTCTCCCTCTTCCCTTGAACCGTCTAAACCATGTTTTCAAATATTCTCTGCAGGCCCGTAAATTTCAGTTTTGGTGTATCAAATTTATGCTGCATTGTCATGGCCTAAAGACAGTTCATTCCTCTCCAATAAAGAAATATGTTCAGCATTAGTAGGAGCACACACAATAACTGACATCTTCATAAATATTTCATTATTTGAGATGTTACTATGTTAGTCTTTATAATTCCATGAAGATGATGTTAAAATATTTTTCCCACAGATAAATAGTAAAATTAGGATCACATATCACACTGTACTGATTATCTGATTTCCTCGAAAATCAAAATATCCATTTTAAATTAATAAATGGATATTCTGCAGCTTGTGTTTGAGGGTCTGTATGTATCTGAAGCTAGTTTGAGGAGATTATTGAGCACCATGCCAAAGGAAGGACTGGGGAAAGTGATAGGCTTATTTCTCATAATTTCTTAATATTGTTTGGGGCTGCTTGTGAGGAAGGGAAATTTAGGGGTGAGGCTGAAAATATGATCTTAATGACTTTAGGCAAAAGATGAAAAAATGGTCACAGGATTCACAGGAAAGGAAGAATTATATATATATACACATATATGCAGATACATGTATACGTGTATATATATGTATATATGTACCCTGTACTGATTATACATCTATGTGGAAAAAACGTAACTGGTTATACATATATGTGTATATATATTAAATATAAATATGTTAAATATAAATGTACTAAATTTCTCATTTTCTATTCATTTCATATTCTCAGCCTAACATATTAAATATATAGATACACACACATATATATCCATAGTATTATTTGACCCTATGAATATTTATCTAGATGAAAATGTGATCATCAACTTTTCATTCTGCATCTTCAATTTGGCAGGCCTTGTTGAAATGTTCAGACTTGTTAATATCAACCTTTTAAAGCATAAAAATGTAAAATAAATTATGGAAATGAGAAACCAATCTTGTTTAAAAAGTTGCTAAATAAAGTATGTGTTATAGGCAAGATGTATAATCTGGATATTATGAGCAATTCTTACTTTAGGCCTAGGAATTCAATAGAAGCTATTTTTACCAGAGCTTAGACCTCCTCCTATGTTGCATCTTTTCCTCAGTTCACCCTTGTCATCAAGCTCAGTATGCATAGTTCTACATATTGTTTAATTGTAAATTAATCTTGGGCAGGCTCACAACGTCATGTCATTTCAGCAGCCATTTTGTTTTCTCACGGGAACAAGGCATTTCCTGCTCTATTCATATGATTGCCTTCATTAAAGTTCTTCTTTTATGAAAAGTGTTATCCAATTTATAATTTATTTTACTAAGCTGATTACATAAGTCTACATGTGGAAATTTTACATATAACCATACTTTTTTGTGCAAAGGGGTAAGTTATGAAACAAAATATTCTGAGGGAAAATTCAAACTGGGTTTCAGGAAGGCCTGACAATTGTCATTCAAAAGGTTTTTTTTTGCGGTGGCTCAAGCCTGTAATTCTAGCACTTTGGTAGGCCGAGGCGGGTGGATCATGAGGTCAAGAGATCGAGACCATCCTGGTCAACATGGTGAAATCCCATCTCTACTAAAAAATACAAAAAAATTAGCTGGGCATGGTGGCACACGCCTGTAATTCCAGCTACTCAGGAGGCTGAGGCAGGAGAATTGCCTGAACCCAGGAGGCGGAGGTTACAGTGAGCTGAGATTGTGCCATTGCACTCCAGCCTGGGTAACGAGCGAAACTCCTTCTCAAAAAAAAACAAAGTTTTTTTTTTTCCCATACCTTACTACATATTATCTCCAAAATCAAATGACCTGTCTTTGAGATTAAACCCTTGCTATAATTTAGATGAATTCTCTAAATGCACATTATACATATAACATGCTTTAGTTTGCATGTACATTTTTCATAAAAATAAATTTCTCATATTCTATTCATTTTATATTCCCAGTATAATATATTAATAATCAAACCCTGAATAAGTTAAGAGCCTCAGAGTCATGGAACAGAAGAACGTAAAAGTACCCAAGTCTCTGATCTTCTAGCCTCGGGCTCTTTCTAATCTGTCATTCAGGCTTTCAAATGAAACTTTCTCTCCAGACACCTGCAAAGTGTAGCTCTCTTATCAGACCCATGTGAATGCTTGATCAAACAACTGTTTTACTTTTTACTCTAGTTCAAGTGGGTAATTTGACAGTCTGAGAAGGATTCTGGTGTCCATCTGTCTGGAATTTACTCATCTACTGAGAGTTCCACCAGAATTATCCATGATTAGTTTTCTCCATTAGCTACTGTATCACGACCAGCATCATCAGTTTGGACCCTGTAAAGCTTTTTGACTTTCTTTCTTATATAGTAAAGTTCATCCTGACAGCAAATATGTGCAAGAAGATCTCTTTAGGTTGTTTGATGAGAGAAAGGAAAGGTCGATAACCTTCAATACAAGCAAGTCTGAAGTAAAAATAATTCTAACAGCTTTGTTGGGTGGTGAGTTCCAACTTGTCACTGACACCATGGCAGAGGGAGAGAAGAGCCATTATGAACTGCTTTCTAAAGATATACAACACAATAGATTTAAATAGTCAACAGCGTTGAACCTCACCAAGAAAGATACTGAAATAATATAGAAACCTTATTCCGCCATTGTACTGAAACACAAGATAACTGGTTCTATGAGGCTGAATACAGTTCTTATTGCTGAAACATTTCAAAGTATATAAAATAACAGAAATTCCCAAGCAAAACCAGACTTAAGAAGTAAAAGAAATTGGCTTGAAAGGTTAGGCTTTAAAGTTAGAGAACTTTCCTACCTGGATAAAAGTGAACATTTATGATACAAATATATATAACAAATAAGTCATAAGTGTTTTGCTAGGATAAACAAATGACAGGTATTAAAGTGAGCATTTCTCATATATCAAAGTATTATGAATGTGAGGAAGCTCTTTTGAAAATGGAAGAGAAGTAAATTTAGTACAAATGAAAAAGCATTATTTTGTACAAGTAGCTCACAGAGGTGACGTGGTTTGAAAATCTAAGTCAGTTCAAGAAGACTTAAGAAAAAAACCATAAACAGAGTTCCAGTCTACCACTGGGACAATTAATATGATGGGGGACACACTCATAGGCCACATGATTTTTATAAATCATTCAATCTTGATGTTAAAAATCTAGAACCTTACAAACAATGAACTTTGAAATGTTCTGCTAAGGGACTCACGACCACTTACTTTATCAGACAGCAGGACAGGGCAAGAGAATATAGAGGATTCATTAAGCTAGTCATCAAATCAGACCATGCTTTTTAAATATATATCACACTTTTTGTAAAAGAATAAAGCATTCTTACCCCGATGTCTTTAGCCTGGCTCTCCCCCTCAGCACCATCCCTTCCCGAAAAAGATCAGTTTTCTCTGCCTTAATAATGGTAGCTTAGCAGACAGGATGATGGGATTCAGGGGTACTTTAGATGTCATTTATTCTAAATCTTTCATTTTGTACACAAAGACACCGAAAATCCTGAAAGCTTGTGACCACCCATAATTTAATAGTCTCCTAGTGGTAGAACCTGGGCATGGATTTAAGTCCGACGCCTTTTGCAGAACAGCCCAACAGCGTAGTACACACCCCTTATAATCATGGATCTAGCAACCCAATGAGAACTCAGTCTCTGATGCAAGGCACTCACAATTCACCAGACTTCCATGAACAATGTAACTGTTTGACAGATCTCGTTGATAAATAAACATTTTTTCCTCATGCCCGTTATCTAAGCAAGATGATCATTTGCATGCATGTTTTCTTAATTCTAGGAAATCTCTTTTCATTCTGTAATTCTCAGTAAACTCCCTACATTCAGGAAATGTTGAGAAAATGTTGCGTATAGCAGAGACTTTTATCTCAGCTGGAATTATCATACTCACAATTCAATCTATACTTCATTTAATCACTTAGCTGTGGCTGGGTGCAGTTTCTTCCAGCCAACATTCATGGAATATTCTGTTAGAAGCTTGGTATGTAGCAGGCAGCCAATGACTGTTTCCACTGGACAAGCTATTAGGAGTTTGGACCTCCTATTTTTAAATATTATTTAGCATTTTATGACATTATATCACAAATCTATTTGTTTATTACTCATTTCTTCCAGTGAAGTTTAAGCTTCATCAGCAGAAGTGCCCTTCGTTTGTTGCTTTACTTTTGTGTCACTATCACCCTTCACTGCCTGGAAAGTCCTTGACACGTTTTCAATGGTGGTATCAAGGAGAGATTAGGAATACTCTATCTGCTTACGTTTTATTGTATCTATAGTATTTTTCAAAATGAAATGTTCTGCATTTTATTCGAGACACTAGAATTTTTAGACATTTAATATAACTTACCCATAATGGAAAATGTAACATCCTAAACTCTTCGGTAAGAATTGTTCCAAATACATTTTCTAAAGAAGAAAATTCCCTTAAAAACATTCTTCATGAGATATATTTAACTTACATGAAACAGGCAGGGTTATTTTATCCTTAATACCAACTGCAATGTCATAATTATTTTATTCCACAGGACACTTATATGTGAGCCTTTTTTCTTTTTTTTTTTTTTTTGAGAGAGAGTCTCACTTTGTCGCCCAGGCTGGAGTGCAGTGGCGCAATCTTGGTTCACTGCAACCTCTGCCTCCCAGGTACAAGCTATTCTCCTGCCTCAGCATCTCAGGTAGCTGGGATTATAGGCTATGACCACCATGTTCAGCTAATTTTTATATTTTTAGTAGAGACGGGTACTACTCGAACTCCTGATCTCAAGCAATCCACCTGCTTTGGCCTCCCAAAGAGTGCTGGGATTACGGGCATGAGCCACTCTGACCGGCCCGGCCTGAGCCTTTTTTTCCAGTTTAAACACGATCATACTTTTTGCACTTCAGATTAATGAGAACCTACTCTATTTTAAAGTTCACCTAAGGATTTTGTTCAGTTATGTATGTAAAACATCAAATCTGGTCCCTGTTAACTTTTCTTATTGACAATACTTAAAGTATGGTTTTTATAATTTTTAAAACTGAAAACCCTATCTATCTCAAATAGGCTGTCTTTTTTTATTCTGGCTTGATGTCATTTTAGTCTCCTCAGCAGTTTTGAGAGTTAACCCAAACTGATATTCTGAGATTTTGGATCATGAAATTTGTCATATATTTTCTGATAGCCAAATGATGAGATGGATATGATAGAAGCGGTTTAAAATGATGAGCTAAATTGAGAAAATGTGATTTCTCAGCAAACCATAGTATGATAGAGCAGAGGATAATTAAAATGTAAATTTTAACCATGGCTATAATAACAAGGAGAAAGGAAAACAAGGTTTTCACTAGCTACTTTAAGGATTTCTTCTTTACAGTGATTTGCTTCAGACCCAATACAACTTTTTTTTTTTTTTTTTTTTTGAGACGGAGTTTCACTCTTGTTACCCAGGCTGGAGCACAATGGCAAGATCTTGGCTCACCGCAACCTCTGCCTCCTGGGTTCAGGCAATTCTCCTGCCTCAGCCTCCCGAGTAGCTGGGATTACAGGCACGTGCCACCATGCCCAGCTAATTTTTTGTATTTATAGTACAGACACATGGGGTTTCACCATGTTGACCAGAATGGTCTCGATCTCTTAACCTTGTGATCCACCCGCCTCGGCCTCCCAAGACCCAATACAACTTTGATGACAAAAACAAACAGACTGGAGGATGTCCTATTATTTAATTTCCTATTTTTTAAATTAATGTAGATTTCAAAGATTAAATTTGAATGGATTGATTTTTTTTAAAGGTTGCAGTTACTTTATGTATAGAATCACTAATTCTTCAGAGTAATCTGTATGTGCTTTTAGAAGACTAATCTATAGGAATGAATATTAGAATGCTTATTTACATATGGCCAATGAGATAGTTGAAAAGTTTTAACAGACAAACAAACAAAAAACCCAAAGGGTCATTCATGGAATATAAAGTCCTTAACATCTGTATTTCTAAAACGTAAGGTTACATTTCTTAAGTTGCATTTCTAAGTAGGTCCACTGCAGCTTGTTAAATGGTTGTTTAGCTTTGGGGATTAGGTTCTTGGAGCTACAATAGTCGAACTGTTCTAAACATTCCTAGGTCCCAAACATTTGTGAATATTTTCTGAGCAGCAAGATTCCATGGCAGTAACATGTTTTTATTATATTTTCTATAGTAACACATTTACCCAGGACCCACGGTAATATCATCCACTCGACGATGGTTGGTGGTGGACCTTGCCTGTTCAAGTCTGACCTGTCGATGTGCTGAGAGGCAAGCAGCAGCAGGAACAAAAAAGTCAGATAGGAGGCTGTGTGGCAGATAAACTTGATAAATGGCTTTCTGATGAACAGTCCAAGAGGGCTTTTGGGAGCTATCAGGTAGCACACAGAGAAGACGGGAAAAAGAAGTCCTATTATGAAACATGTCACCATCTTCACTGCCCAGTGTCTTCTCCTCCAGCCTGGAAACTCATCGTACCAGCGAGATGCCAGCAGTTGTTGACAATTGGGCTGGGCAACAAACTAAACAGAAGGGAAAGGAAAAAGAAAAGTAAGTCACAGTTACGTGGAATGGCTTCAATTCGTCAGTAAGAACACAATTGTGATCTTTGAAGACAGAAGTTCTGTTTCATGTAATTTTACATTTAACGATCAAAAGCCTTTAAGTAAATAAAGCCAATGTATTGAATATTTATTCTACCCAAGGCAAGGTATTACACGCCTAGTGAGACACAACTTAAATCAAAATACTATGGCTGCTCTTGAGAAAGCAAAACTGGAACTGGGGCATAGGAATATACAGAAGCTATGCTGATAATTGAACAAAGCAGTTTACAAAGGTATACACCTATATACACACATATAGGAGTATATAAATATGGCTTTTTTGGATATAGTGGTTATTTCTTGGTTTCAACATTACACTTAGTTTTTATTTTTATATTTGTGTGTACTTTTAAGAGTTTTCTATAATAAATATTTATTACTTTCATTATCAGAGAAAGCAAATGAACTTTTCTTTATGGGGTACAAGCTAAATTTACTGTTAATTGGGTTGAGGCAACATGAAAAACAGAAGAAAGAATATAATCTTCACCAGAATGTTAATCATCATAGCTTAGTTTGGTATAAACAATGCAAACACCTTACCTAAGTACACCTAATTACCTTATATGAAACATTTCACAGACATGACATCATTCTATCCTGGCAACATCTTTGAGATGTTGGACACTACCTACTGTAAGTTGGGGGGGTTACATATCTAGCAAATTATGAGATGTTTGACTATCTGGTCCAGGATTTTTTTCTCAATATTTCTTTATTTTTTTTCTTGGTATTCTTTTTCTTTTAATCAGTATTTCTCAGACTTTTTTTCTCAACCTTTCCCATTAGGATTCACAGTTAAGCAATATATGAATTAAGAGAATATTTCATCTTTTAAATAGAACATTCCAAGAATGCTTCCACCTGGGCATATTTGTATAAGTAGAAAGAGAAGATGAAGGCCATCCATGGTAAGATATCATGGGAGAACAGGAGCAAACCTGGTGAGAAAGTGTACAGTGGGATTACAAAATGCCCCATGGCCAGTTCTGACTGAAGGAGGAGTGTAAGTTCCTTGGAAGAGACTTGGGAAAGTTCTGTTGGCATCATGAAATAGGCTTACTCTATGAGCAAACATAGTGCTTGTTCCTTTCACAGGACTCCCCACCCAACTCCACATTTCCCATTTTTCTTCTTTAGTTCTAAGCTATATGGCTCTCCTTTAGGCAAGACTTTTTCTTTTCTCTTTTCTGATAGCAAGCAAGTAATCTCTGGATATGCAGAAAGGATGCTTTGTTTGGGGAATGAAGAAAGGGAAAGGGTGATATTCAAAGAGTAATTTAACAGTGGAGGTATTCAGCCATTGGATTAGGTGAACAATGGTTTCTCATGCAACTGTTTCTCTTCTTCGTGTCTTGTATGTCTACTCATCAATGTATATAGTGGACAAGTAAACATGCAAACATATTGAATTAAGTTTATCATAATGGGTTCAGCAAATACAGATAAAGCCAAATAAAATAGCATGGCTTTAAGGATTAAATTCTTCGCTTCTTTTAGGTAATTTTATGGAGTATGTATGTGTGTATTCAGTGGCAGAAATATTAAGTCAAACAAACTGGAGCAGGGACGGCTCTCCTCACTATTTTGTATGTCACTTGTTTAAGGAAATTTTAGGCTCCATAAACAGTCAAGCTAAATTTTATTTCAGACAAAGCCAGGTATTTGAAAGAGTTTTATTTTTCCGCATATAATCCCTCTCATCAGCCTTTGATAAAGAAATCATAGTTTACCATCTTCTTTTTTTATTTCCCATGGAATAAAATATTTTTAATAGTATTAGACTTTAGAACAGCTGAAAAGACTTGACAAAATAGAGTTAAGAAAACCATGGAACATGCAAGATATACCAAGCAGGTGCCATCATCTTATCAGTATTCACACACTGAGAAAACACCACAAGGGACTAAGTGACTCATTCTGTACATGCAGAGAGATGAAAAGAAAGGTATGTACTTTGTTCACTACAGTCTAAGCGAGGTCTCGGATTCAAACTCTGTCCTTCCTGGTCAAAATCTCACTACAGCATGGGGCACCTGAGGACAATCACACAAAAAACTTTCTTAGGAGATTTTAAGGTTTGTTTGAATTAATATTTCTGCCACTGAATACACACATATATACTCTGTAAAATTACCTAAAAGAAGCAAAGAATTTAATCCTTATAGAACACCAAGTGCTAGGTTAGCTATAATTTTTTATTTATTTTTTTCTTAAAAGTACTTTTTCTTTCTTTAGTTACTGAAAGTATATACCTATGCTTAGTAAATGAACAGTGTACCTAATTTTACATTAAACAGAGACACAAGGAGGTTTTTGCAGAAGTGAAAAATAGGGAGAGGACTAAGAAGAGCAGGAGTGAGTGTGTGTAAAACATGAGGTTCCCCAAATGTGGATGTTATTTGGCTATGTGTTTGCTCCAATCATGGGACTGAAATGACCCAAAAAGAATCCTGAGAATCATTGTAAATTCACAGATTCTCAGGGTAATTTCATGTCTCCTTTCTACCAAACATGTTCTTTACTTGTCTACACCAGCAGTTCCTAAATTGTATCCCAGTAATTAATAGATCTTTCATGCCAAAATGGGTTTAGTGGTTAAATCAGTTACCAAATTAAGGATTGAGATAAGTAAAATTTTGTATTTGGATTTTTCAGTCTTTAATTGCTAACATAGATTAAATCAGTTCAATTATCTCTTACCTCTTAGTCCCTCCCTCCCTCCTTCCCACACTTCTTTCTTTCTTTCCTACCTTCCTTCCTCCCACCCTCCCTCCCTCCTCTCCCTGCCTTTTTCTCTCTGTCTGTCTCCCTCTCTATTTACTGGGATCATGTGGAGTAAAGTTCAGCTTTACTCCAGTCCCCTCTGAAGGACACCTGTAGAGAGGGGCCGCCTGTTTCTTTGACAGTGGTCAGCACTCCATTCCAGCAATGCCCTCTCCGGGTAGACCATCACATTGCCTGCAGCGTGCTGGGAGCCTACAGCTCCCGCCTCCTCTACTCCATCTTTCTACTGCACCATGAGTCATAGGAGGAACTACCATCTTCTGCACCATTTCAGTACTGGGAGAAGCGAGGTTTGTTTTTAGACACAATTCATTACAGCCCCTTCTTTCTCTAGAGTTGTTGGCCAATTCCAGCACAACTCCTGCCATCCCATTAAAATTCATATTAAAACACTAAAACTTTCAGATTCACATTTGTGCTATGCATTTATAAAAGACGTTATGAAAACAATTTTAAAGATTTCCCATCTCTCTCTTTCAATAACCTTTAAAAAGTTTGAAAAGTCTGATCTCATTATTATTTATAGAATCACTGAGTCATGAGATTCCCAATATTGAAGACACTGTGAAAACTATTGAATCTAATCTCATTTTTACAAATAGAATAAGAGAGATCCAGTATCAATGATTTAAAAGTAACTACTCGAAATATGAAAATTCCAAACCATAATGGCAACAAAGAAAAGGACGACAAAAAGGAGGATAAAGCTGGAAAATATATCAAAACAGAACAAAACTAAATAAACAAGAAACTGCACTACATTGTATTAGTTGGTTTTCATGCCAACGATAAAGACATAACTGAAACTAGGCAATTTACAGAAGAGGTTTAATGGGCTCACAGTTCTGTGTGACCGGGGAAGCCTCACAGTCATGGTGGTAGGTAAGAGGCACGTCTCATATGAGCAGACGTGAGAAAAGAGCTTGTGCAGGGAAACTCCCCTTTTTAAAAGCATCCGCTCTCATGAGACTTATTCCCTATCATGAGAACAGCATGGGAAAGATCTGCCCCCATGATTCAATTATCTCCCACAAGGTCCCTTCCACAACAATGTGGGAATTATGGGAGCTACAATTCAAGATGAGATTTGGGTGAGGACACAGCCAAACCATATCAACTATCTAGGAAAGTGAACTAAAATATTAGTTGTATATAAACAAAGTAAACAGAAAATCATTTAAAATGTATAAAACAAATAATAAAACTGTGAAACAGATTTACTTAGTATTTGTAGGTTCTTCATCTTTTCAGTTTTTCAACATATTTTTTTGAGTTAAAAAAATTGTATCCAAAGTTCAGACTCCAGTCATTCTCTGTAGGAGGACAATCCAAATTCTGGGACAGCCATCCTGGCTACTTTATCCATTTCGACTGTGTCAGAGAGTCACATGAGAGTCTCAATTGACTGCCAGCTGATTATAAAGAGAGTTGAAACTTTGGGCTGATGTACATAAGGGCAATGTACGTCCTTTCCTCTAAAAGGACCACAGATTCATATACATATCAGTGTGCTCTGAGTATTACTGTTCATTCTTTAGCAATTCAAAAATAATCTGTATTGGGGAGAGTTATTTCCTCTGCCCAGAAATGCTTTTCAAAAACTCATTTTATAATGTTGATAGCAGAGTCTAAGGATTATTTACAGGCAGAAGACCTTCAGGGAATTAAGTTTGTTCATAGCTGAAAAACCATTTTTTTTTAAATCTTTTACTTCATCCCCTAATTCCCTCATGGCCACCAATGGCTTTTAAATGTCTCCATCTCTCCCTGCTTCCTGGTGATACGTTTGGTCATTTTCCTCGTTAAATGATTTTTCTGGTCCCTCTGAGTATATTCACATCACATGATTAATCAGACCCACCTACTTCGCTAATCAAAACATTATTTTCATCTGCCTTTCCAGGACATGTGAAACGTTAATTAAACCAATAGCATTCGGCATCATCTGCGAGTCAGACATTGGCTAGATAAGTGCGGGGAATGCCACGATCTGTGAGAACCACATAAATTTGTCTTTGGGAACTCAAAATACATTGGGACTAATTATGTAACTGAATAATTTTGTACAGAGTCTTATATAACTTGTTAAAAAAGAGATATAAGATATATAAGAGTATGTCCAACATGAAATAAACTGAATATTTAAGAAAGGAAGTGGAATTGGTTAGTTAAGCCTGAAACAACAGATAGATTTCCACAGTCACATAATTCATAAAAACATAAATGAATGTTTTTTATGCTAGATTAAAAGAATTTCATGTTAAAAACATGGAGATAGAGATATGTATGCTCAGATGAGAAATCACTTGTGCTAGAAGGTTATAACCAATTGCAGATATACTAAAGATGAAATGTAAAAGAAAACTGTGGCCATATTTTGGGATATGGATGAAAGTGTTTGTTGAGGACATGCTTGAGTCTAAATTGTTGCAACAAATTGTAGGCTGAGGCCAGTAACATTGAAATCAACAGGAAGGGTTAGAGATGGAGACTATCAGGCTCCACTTCAAATCTGCTGAATAAAAATCTGCATAGCATGATTCTTATGAATGTTAAAACTTGATAAACCCTGCCTTAAAGGATTTGATGTCTAATAAAATTACCTATAGCCCCATTGTATCTGATAAATATTCAAAGAGTAGTTTTAATTCAGTGTAAATATATATTCCAATGTCTATAAAGTAAGCAATATACTGCTGACTGAAACCCTGGGAATGTCTTTGCGTGTATGTAGGTGAATGTGCATGAGTTATCGAGTGACAAGGATGAGCCATACAGTGGTGGTTCTCAAAATTGAGCAAGCACCAGGATCACCTAGAGGCTGATAAAACATGTGAGCCCCATGTCTGATTCAGTAAGTACAAGGTAAGGCCCTAAACTCCGCATTTCTGTCAAGTTCTCAAGGTGACTCCAAGGACCAACTTTTAATAATCTGCCTTACAGAAAGATTTTTGAATAATGTGGGATTGTCTTCTAGTTTTTCTTTCTTTTTTTTGATAAAATTATTTTATTATACTTTAAGTTCTGACATGCATGTGCAGATCTTGCAGGTTTGTTACATAGGTACACACATGCCATGGTGGTTTGCTGCCTCCATCTCCCGTCACCTACATCAGGCATGTCTTTCAGTGTTTTCCCTCCCCAACCTCCCCACCCCACTAAACCTCCTCTAGCCCCCCAGCCCCAACAGACCCCAGTGTGTGATGTTCCCCTCCCTGTGTCCATGCGTTCTCATTGTTCAGCACCCATATATGAGTGAGAACATGCGGTGTTTGGTTTTCTGTTCTTGTGTCAGTTTGCTGAGAATGATGGTTTCCAGATTTATCCATGTCCCTTCAAAGGACATGAACTCATCTTGTTTTATGGCTGCATAGTAGTCCATGGTGTATATGTGCCATTTTCTTTGTCCCGTCTATCACTGATGGACATTTGGGTTGGTTCCAGGTCTTTGCTATTGTAAACAGTGCCACAATTAACATACGTGTGCTTGCTAATGTTTCCTGTTTTCCTATTTTTTGCTCTTCTCACTTAAAGTCAACCTTCTTATTAAGGTTTCAACAAGCAAATTTAACTCAGTAAAGATGCCTTTGAAGGAATTGCATAGAAGTCACACATCAAGCAGATATTCTATGGTGTAGTTTAGTACAATATCTAATTACAGGAAAAAACACAAAAATATCAACAATAATCCCCATCAAATCACAGAACTCTTGTGCAGATGGAAAAGCCAAACACAACGCAATGGGAGGCAGAGGACGATAGCTGATGAATTCACCATTAAGATGGATGCCAGTAGGAGACTCAAACCAGTATTAGACAGACTGGGATTCAGTAGACATGAGAAACATGAGTAGGTGATGAAGATCCTGGACAGAAAAGGAATAAAATACCTAAGTTTCTCACAGACATTTAGCCTATGCACCACCACATGCCTTCATCATGACTCTAAAGACATATGAAAAATCGATTTTGCTTTGTATTACCTATGTGAATATTGTAGGGATTAAGAGCACATAACCCTTAGAAAAAGCTCATTGGTATTTGAATCTTGGATCTGCCTTAGAAAAACCTCAATGGGATTTGAATCTTGGTTCCTGACTGTGTGAGTGTTAATAAGTTATTAAATTTTTGTTATGCCTTTTTCCCCATTTGTAAAATGGGGATAGTAGAAATACTTATCTCAGGGTTATTGAAAAATTAAATAATTAATATATGAAAAGTATGAGTTCCTAGGTCATAGCATATGTTCAATAAATATTAGGTATCACCGTTATTGCATATACACACGTTCATACACACAAGGATATAAGTATATACACATATGTCCATATACATACGTAATCACTTATAGATGTATATACACAAGTATATAATATGTATTCATGTTCAGCATAATAATAGTAATAATTAAAAGATTTATGCAAATAAATTACATTCAGAAGAAGATAATTTGAGTTTTTTCAGCCTTGTTAAAAGACAAAAAAAATCAATAAAGATTTAATCAAATCTGAGAATACATTGGCTAGAAAGCTTAAAAATAACCAACAAGAGTAATTGATAAACTTCAGGGTCTATTCTTTGCAGACTCTCTTGGCCAACAAGTGCCTTGGCTCTCTCAATTTCGAAAGTCTCCTACCCAGTCATAAAATCACCTAAGTGTTTTCTTTAATATACATATTAAATTCAGATTTGCGGATCAGGATTCAAGGAAGAGCTAAATGCATATTACTGGGGCACCACATTTGATGTCACATAACCAGGAAGGAAGACAGTAACTAAATTTCATATGATGGTAACGTTGGTGAGACAGAGGCAGATTAAACTTCTTAAAGCATTCCTGAGACTAAATTCAAAATTGGTTTGGCAACTGATCTGAGATGATGAGTGGGCAGTAACGGAAAGTTGAAAATGAAAAGGCAAAGGAAATAAAGCATGTGTGTGTGGCTGATGAACCCAACACTGAACTGAGCAAACAAAACAGCAAGCAAAAAAATCAATTTAGGTGATAGGAAGGTTGAGTCAATAAATGATGTTTGTTCTTTGAAAATCACAAAGGGTACTAATTTCATATAAAGTCTGCCTGTATTCACCGATCCCCTTCTCAGAGCACATATACGCATATACATTGTTCCAAACTATTATGGAAAATGGATGAAAAAATGCTAGTTATTTCTAGGTAGCTACCTGCATGCTTTCTTAAAAAATGAATAGAGGTGTGAAGGCAGAAAATTACACAGTATTGAAGAAACCCAGCATTTGACCTTCGAATCATATAGGTGAGTAATAGATGAGAATGGTGGGTGGAGAGCAGTGAGGAAGGCTCAGATCCTGGCCTTCTCTGAACAGGCTGCTTCTCCAGTCTCTAATGAGCCACTGACATTTTCCACACAGAGGAGTGGCATGTTCAGAAAGGGTGTTTCACTTTTAATCAAAGTCTCCTGGAGAGACTCCTATTGAAGACTCAGCCCCGCTCTACTATTTTCCAGTAGGACAAGAATTCAGAAAGGAAGAAAGAGACAGATGGGAATGAATGTCAGTTTTTCTTATGAAATAAAATTATTGTAAGCACTCTGTGTTTCCCTTCTCTATTCCTTTTAATATATTGTCGAGACCTGTTGTTTTAGAGAAAATTAAATCGTTCAAGACCTTATAAAATAGAACACTCATTTCATATCTTCTTTCCAGAATCAAAGGTTGATATTGCAGAATGGGGTTGTTTCTCTACCTATCTAATTTATACATATCAATAATATAAGTGAAGGATTATTTTGCTTCAAATGTGTTAAGTCCTATCTGCAGAATTTTTAAACTGTAGCCTTAGGGCAAAGAATAAGATCACCTCCTTTTATGCTCCCTAATCTCTTTTCTGTCTCCCTGACAAAAGCTCTGCAGACTATCTTGGCTGACAAATTTTCTGGGCTTAAAAATAAATAATAATAATACTCAGTTTTTAATGATCTGTTAATTGAGGCTGCAATGAAATTAGTCTATAATAGACAGAGAAAAAGTTACATGTTTTGGAAAGAGCAGAGATCACACAGTCACTGACCTCTCAGATTGTGCTATCTGCTCCAACCTGTACGGCAAGAGAGGGGTAACTGCACAAAAACTACACATAAAAGAGCTGAAAGAGAAAGAGAGCCAACAAAGTTCTAGTTCCCTGTAACTCTGTCACTCTTTGATATCATCTCACAAAGCCGGCAGGAGTAGGGCGTAACATATCTGTTGAATGGAAATTATTCTTTGGCATCATTTTACTTTTTATTCTTTATTAGTTCATCTAGTTGTCACTGATTCTGGCTGATCAAACGTTTGGGGTATTCCTCCCTGGCTGCACCATCTATCTCTCCAGTCCCTCTGCCATCTCTTTCATCTAGGTCCTTTATTTTTTACAAGGATTATTGAATAATGAGCTTTCGTTCTTTTTTTAAACAGCCATGTTCCTAAAAATGAGGCGTGTATCATTTCCTCTCCCTCACTGTCGTTTCCAGCATTTCCAGTTGCCTCACGTGCAAGCGTTGCTTGTTCCCATCCTGGTCTCTGTGGCCTTCAAGCTAGCTTCCTGAGAAAATGCACATCCGAGTAAGGACAAATCACGAGGCACAGTAAAGGACCTGAATATAAGGAAAAAACTACTGTACATGAAGAAATTAGCCACTGAAAAGTCAGACCTGTAACCATCAATAGTTCAGAGGAACTCAACCTGCAACCCCAAGAATCTGCGTATGAATAAGGACTTCACTGATTATTTTCTGACCCAAGGTACGGCTATTATTGTGGATATTGAAATGTTTTGTATATAAGCTATATGTCCATATGGTATCTGAGATTTTATTAGATGGTTCCTAAGGGCTTTTATAGCAAAGTATCATAAATTACGTGGCTTAAAACAACATAATATTTTTGCTCCCAGTTGTGAAAATGTGAATTCCAAAACCAGAGTGTTGGCAGTGCCAGGCTTTCTCTGAGATTTCTGGGTAGAATCTCTCTTTGCCTTTAGCAACCTTCTGGTAAATGACTGTGAATTCAAGCCATTCCTTGGCTTGACGCAGCGTCATTCCAATCTCTGCCTCTGCCATCACATGGCATTTTTTCTATATGTCTCATTTCACATCATCTTCTCTTTTTATTAGATAACCAGTCATATTGCAGTAAGAGTCTGTCCCACTCCAGAATGACCTCATCTTCAGTAATTTCTTGTGCAATTATCTATTTCCAAATAAAGTCACGTTCTGAGGCAGGCACTTGGGGTTTGGACATTAGCATATTTTTTGCCAGATACAATTTAAAGCACAACATCCATAGTAATTTATTTTCTAGTAGTTGTCTAGTATTTAGTTTTTGACTCTATAGTTCACAAAAAAATTGGTGTTTCAAATGCTCCAAATATATTTCAAGTTCATAAATAATTTTAAAACCTAGATAACTTTAATTTTAACATCATTTTATTAAATGTAATTGGTAGCCCAAATTAATGTTCTAGAAACACTGAAGAAATATCACAGTGGTGAATTGGGGCCTTAGATCCCTGTCTTCTAAACTATTCGTTTTCCTCTACCTCTTGAATAATGTCACAAGATTGATAATAAATGGCAATAAATAAAAGAAATAAAGAAGAGAAAAGTATCAATAACATTGCGAAATGAGAGAACGCTTCACATAGGCAGTCAGCTATATATATAAAAGGCAATTCTAAAGCTCTGTAAAAACTCATATATCTAAAACCATCTCCCATGTCAGTCTTCTGTTACAATTAAATCTTCCTAAGAGCTTTCTGAAGACTTGCATATTTTAAGTAGAATAAAACATTACATTGCTTAGACAAAAGAGGAATTAAGCAACTAGTATATGATTGTCATTTTGTGAAGGTAGGGCTTTTATGCAATTGAATGAAAAAAATTGAAGGCTGGAAAAAAGAAGGATCATAAAGCTTTGATGTAGCCAAGTACTGTCACCTTTGTAAAGAACTCCAAGGATACATAAGAAATATGTGTATAAGGATTATCTGAGAGAAAACATCTGGCAGGTGGTAGTTGTATGTTCTCGGACTCTCCAATATAAGGAAAACTGTGACTAGTATAGTTGTGCCTGGTTTCATCACTTTCCTAAGGTTAAATTATTCACATATCTCTTCTTTTGGAAAATTGTCACTTGAAAGCCACACAGACACATAAAATCCAGTAAATTCACAATTTAATTAACATTTTGGACCATAACACTGTTTACCCATCTGTGTGTATTGTGTTGATATGTGGCACAACATTTAACATCCACATAGATGAAACATGAACTCTTCTCCATCCACTCATAGCATAAGACTTAGAGAGTTCCTGCCATTAAAAAGAAAAAAGAACAAAAATAAAAACCACTGTATTATGTAACTCAACTTCTCCCCAACCAAGTATAATTGTCCAAATGTAATGGAGGAAACAAAAAAAACTCAAATACAAAATGGGGACGAAAATTGGAAGAGACAGCATCAAAAGATATATAGATGGCAAATAGACACATGAAAAGATGCTCAACATCCATTGGACATTAGGGAAATGCAAATCAAAGTCACAATGAGATATCACTGCATACTTATTAGAATGTCTCAAATTTAAAAAAACAACGAATCAAAACATATGTTGATACATATTTGCAGACACTTAAACACTCATATACTGAACAACAAAATATAAATAGTGAGCCTTTTTAAAAATAGTTTGCAGTTTTGTTTGCTTTGTTTTTAAATTAAATATACATCTACCAATGATGCTGCTGTTATTATTTTTGGCATTTATCCAAAAGAAAATAGAGTATATATACATACAAAGACTTGATTATAAATATCACAGGAGCTTTTTTGCAATAGACTCAAACTGGAACAACCCAAATGTCTACCAACCCATGAATGGATAAGCATAATATGGTATATTCATATAATAGAGGATTAGTCAGCAATGAAAAGGAATGAGCTGTTGTACTGATATATACACATGGTTGAATATTTTAAAAATTATGCAGAATGAAAGAAGCCAATGGTGAAATAGGACATGAACTGTATAATTCCATTTACATAAACTCTAGAAAATGAACAGGGGAATGGGGAGGATGCAGGGAAGAATTATAAAAGAGCAGAAGGTAACCTGTGGAGGTGATGGATATGTTCTCTATTTTAATTTGGTTATGTTTTCACCGGTATATAAATTTTACTAAAACTTACCAAAGTGTTCACTTTGAATATGTGAAGTTAATTGTATGTCAATTTTACTTCAATGAAGTTGTTATAAAATAAGTCTGGCCAGGCATGGTGGCTCCCACCTGTAATCCCAGCACTTTGGGAGGCCAAGGCGGGCAGGTCACTTCAGGTCAGGAGTTTGAGACCAGCCTGGCCAACATGGTGAGACCCCTCTACTAAAAATACAAAAATTAGCCAGAAATAGCTTGAGCCTGGGAGACAGAGGTTGCAGGGAGCTGAGATCGTGCCACTGCACTCTAGCCTGTGCAACAGAGCAAAACTCTGTCTCAAAGAAAAAATAAAAAAAACAAATAATAAATAAATAAAACAAGTCTGTTCCTATTTTGCTGGTATGACAAGCACATTGAGGATTAATTAACCTCCAATCTGTTGCCAATATTATCAAGTCAGCCTCTTACCTTTCTCTTGTATTCATCTCCTTATTTTATCTCAATATTCCCCCTTAGTTATCATGTGATATCATAACGAAACATCAGATGCATGGAAGTTTAAATTAGTACAGTCATTATGGAAAATAGTATGGAGGGTCCTAAAAAATAAAAATAGAACTACCATATGGTCCAGCAATCCAACTACTGGGCATATATCTGTAAGACATGAAATCATTACGTCCAAGAGATATCTGCACTTCTGTGTTTTTTGCAGCACTGTTCACAGTAATCAAGATATGAAGTCAATCTAAGTGTCTATCAATGTATCAAAGGATAAAGACACTGTGACATAGATACTAGAATATTATTAAGCCTTATGAAAAGAAGGAATTTCTGTCATTTGAGACAACATGGATGAAACTGAAGGACATTATGTTAAGCGAAATAAGCCAGATACAGAAATATAATTATAGCATGATCTCACTAATACTTAGAATCTTAAAAGTGTGAATTCGCAGATACAGAGAGTAGAATAATGATTACCAGGGGTGGGATGGTGTGGGCAGGGTTGGGGAAGATGTTGGTCAAAGGGTACAACATTTCAGTTAGATAAGAATAAGTTGTATAATGTGGTGACTATAGTTAATAACAATGTATTATTGTCTTGAAGATCACTGAGAGTATATTTTAAGTGTTATCACCACAAAAAAATAAGGATATGAGGTAATGCATATGTTAATTAGCTCAATTTAGCCATTCCACAATGTATGCATATTTCAAAATATCATATTGTAAACCATATATATATATGCAGTTTTCATTTAATTAAAAAAAGAAATAAATCTCTTTTACAAAAAGAAAATCATATGCATGACTCTAGGTCTAACTCAAATCAGCCTTTGTGTTCCTCTCCTTCTAACCCACGCACCGTTCTGCTGAGATGATGGGTATTTACCATGCATATTTACCTGCATTTTTCTTATTTAAAACTCTGAACTAATTCACAGTCCCCAGGATAGAGCTCCAGGTAGCTCCTTTACCACACTCTCTCAGCCTTCCCTTAGCCCTGCAGGGTTACACTTCAGGCATACAAACCACTCAAAGTGCTTTAACCATGCCTGGGCCTTCCTTACTGTTACAAGTTTGTGTATAATACACTGCTACATTGGCCTGGAATTGTCCATCTCCTGACTTTTCTTTTTCTTTTTTATGGGGAAATTATCACACAGTCTTTTTTTTTTGAAAGAAAGAAAGAAAAAAAGGAGTGAAGGAGAGGAAGAAAGAGGAAGAAAAAGAGGGAGAGAGGACAGGAATATTGCTTTATTCTAAGAATGGGTATTATGGCCGATCAACATTTTAAGTATTTAAGGTGGAGAATGTATATTTTGTGTATTTAAAACGGAGAGCTCTATAAATATTTCTTGAGTTTACTTGTTCCGGATTTTCTGTCTCGTTGAATCTAAATCTCTTTATGGGTCTTATGTATCTGGGTGTTAGGATCGTTAGCTCTTATTATTGCATTGATCCTTTCACCACTATATCTTTGTTGCTTTGAAATCTATTTTATCAGATGTGAGAATTGCAACTCCTGCTTTTTATTTATTTATTTATTAACTATTTCTTTATTTTTGCTCTCCATTTGGTTGGTAAATCTTTCTCCATCCCTTTGTTTTAAATCTTTGTGTAACTTTGGACATGAAATGGGTCTGGATGTAGCATATCGTTAGGTTTTGGCTGTATCTTTTGATTGGGGGATTTAGTCGACTTAAATTTAGGATTATTGCCATTTGATGTTAACTGGCTATTTTATCCATTCGTTGATGTAAATTCTTCTTTATGTTGATGCTCTTTACTTTTTGGCATATTTTTAGAAAGGCTAATACTGGTTGTTCCTTTCTATGTATAATGCTTCTTTCAGAAGCTCTTGTAAAGCCGGCCTGATGGTAATAAAATCTCTGAGTACTTGCTTGTTCATAAAAGATTTTATTTTTCC
>CM052652.1:7985510-8054599 GCA_028533165.1 Leontopithecus rosalia | reverse complement strand
TTTCTTGGAGACTTTGCTCATTCCTTTTTATCCTTTTTTCTCTATTCTTGTCTTCTCATTTTATTTCATTAAGTAGGTCTTTGACCTCTGATATCCTTTCTTCTGCTTGATCAATTCGGGTATTCAAACTTGTGCATATTTCTCTAAGTTTTTGTGTTATGTTTTTCAACTCCATTAGTTCATTTATATTCCTCTCTATGTTGTCTATTCTTTTTAGCATCTCGTCAAACCTTTTTTCAAAGTTCTTAGTTTCTTTACATTGGGTTAGAACAAGTTCTTTTAACTCCCAGAAGTTTCTTATCATCCACCTTCTGAAGCCTACTTCTGTTAATGGAACACAGTCCTTCTCCATCAGGGCTTGTTCTGTTGCTGATGAGGAACTGTAATCCCCTGTAGAGGGAGAGGGGTTCTGATTTTGGGTATTCTCAGCCTTTTTAGGCTGGTTTCTTCCCTTTGTTATAAATTTATCTATCTGTTGTCTTTACAATTACCACCTTTCTAGTTGGGTTTCTGAGTGGACGCCCAGTTTATTGATTCCCAGTGCTGGAATCCAAGCAACTCACTGCCTGGGCCAAAACAGTAGTGATAAGACTGATGGTGTTCTTCTGCCCGGGAATCTCCTCCAATTTACTCTGCACAAAGAGCTGCCACGCAGAGGCGCTGGCGAAACTGCTGCGCTGGCCACAAGAGTGGCGCTGGTGATCCATGGGGCCCCTCCACCGGGAATCTTCTGGTCCGTGAGTAACGAAAATTCATCTGAAAGTGTGGCGTCCTCTGGCTCTCTGCACTTTCACTGGGAGCTACAATCCCGACCTGTTAGCGATCAGCCTTCTCGGATCGCCTGACTTTTCATAATGAGTTCCTATTGGTCTTTCAACTCAGCTTCACATTCCCCTCCTTACTTCCAGAGTCAATTGTTCTAAGTACTGTTTTTGTACCTTAAACATACATTTACAATTGCACCTACCCCCTATATCTTCAGGATTATATTTAGGAATTATAATGAGACGTTCAAAGAAGATCTGTCACTTTTTTTTTAATCGTACAACACAGGAAGCTTTACTTATCCACTGCTGCTCCAAAGAGAGGCTGGGAAAGTCACTCACTTTAATATGGTGTCCTCTTGGGCTTCTGTCAATTCTTTGGCAATCCGTTTTAGTTCATCCTGCTGCTGCTTCTCCTCCACCGCTATCCTCCCGTCCTCTTCTGCCCCAGGTTTTAGGCAACTGTAGCGCGTGGCTCCGTAGGTCATACTGAGGAACAAGAAGGAGTAGAGGCCGAGCTTGATGGGCGGAGACACCTGCACCATCTTGTCCCTGACCTTCGCATGGGAAGCACAACCCGCAGACCTAGGAGGATGCCGCACAAGCCCGCAAAGCCGTCGAGGCAAAGGCAGAGCTGGGAGGACGCGAACGCTGTTATCCGCCACAGAGCGGAGGCGGGAAGGTCTGTCACTTTTAATCATTTCATCTCTAGCACTAGTGTCTGACCCTGAGATTTCAATGACTACGCAACTGAATTCACTGCTGAACACAGCAACAGGCTTATGGGTCTATTAGTCAGGCATTAACTGCCCACGTAAGTTCCACAGAAACCCTGGTTGAAGTCAGTAACCTCGACAATAAGAAGGACGCTTTATATTCTTGTGCCTATTTCTAGAAGTTACGCATATAATTAGCTTCTTCTACCTCTCCTTAACATAATGTGAAATAGTCCAGGCAGCTTCCCAGGAGATCCACTGTGTGGCTTGAGGGTAGGGTAAGAAGGTTGCCCCAGTCCAGGTTAGAAGTCAGTGCTTAGAAACTATTAAAAATCAAGTTTTTCTTGGAAAGTGTATCTTTACAAGTAGCAGAAAGTCAGAGTATTTTAAATAGTTGCCAAGGAAATACATTTCAGAGTAGTGTGAATAAATGTGTTTTTATTCCATAGGAATTGATAAAAGAAGGGCAAGACCAGGAAGTGGCAAATCTGTTCTTCCATATTCTTCAATCCTCTTGATACTCTTTAAAAGATAATAATTATATTTTCCCTCACCTTGCTTTTCTTGTGTAAACAAGCATATGCATGTCTAATGAAAAAAAAATGTGGTTTCTAAAAAAAGACAAGCCAGTATTAAAGAATCTGTGTCCTTGAATATAATTCTATTAATGATGTCTAAACATTGGAAAGAAATATCAACATTTGACTTATGCAGGAATATGTTGATGTTAAAAATACACATATAAAACTATTATTTTTTAAAAAACTCTTAGCCTCTATAGAGTATTTTTCAATACTCACATGAAATTTGAAACACTTCAAAAGTAGATTCAAAGTTTTATTCTCTTATGCTGCCATGAACATATTATCATAGAACATATATGAATAAAGTATCTTGTACATTTTGAGTAGAAAATCTCAATACTCAGTATCACTCTGTTCCAAGAAGTAAATATATCCTCAAATTCCATTTCACTAAGTTATAAGCTTCTGTAATATAATCTGTTTGTAACTGAGGGACTCTCTAAAAGGCTTTCAATAATTATCTTTAAATATGACAGTCACAAGACATGAGTGGGTGTTTAGTAGTTAGTTATGTACATACAATCTGATTACAAAATCAAAGACAAATTCTAGAACAAGTCTCTTATATAGAAAAAGTTCAGTTTTATAAGTTTCCTATGTCAGTATCAATGTCCATTCCAAATCCTTCCTACCACTGCCATGACTACCAGAGTATGATTCAGGCAGCCCTACAGACAGACAGTAATCCAGTGACTCTTAATCCTCTTGCTATTCTTGGATACCCAAATTTCATATCTACTTTCCTTGCAGTGGAACCAAGACTATGCTTCTAGAACTCCTTATATTAGCTTGGAATGGTGTGATTAGGAGATGAAAGAATTCATACAAAATTACAGCTAACTGATTCATCTTACTGTTTTATTTTCCCTTAAGAAATGATAAAAGGCAGTGAATGCCAGAGATTTAGGTCCCAAAACTGAAGGATTTGTGCCTGTTCACCTTGGACATCTTCTTGGATGTCTTTGATCTGAGTCACCTGACCTGTACTGACTAGGGAAGGAGGAAAAATTAACAGTCCTCATGTCCTCCAGCTTCAAGTCCAGCACTCTTTTTGTCCTAAAATACAGATTGTATTTCTCAGTTCAAACAGAAAAGAGGCCTCCGTACTTGATAGTAAATAGAATTGAAATCTTAGCAATAATACATTTAATCCTAATTAAACAAAATGCCTCTTTTCTTTTTGTACCGAGACTTTCAGTGGAAATAAATAAAAGCTGTAAGGGGATTTAAAAATGCTCAAGAATTTCTTGCTAAGTTCTTCTCTAGTGCTGGAAAGTCCATTTGAGAGCAAGCAGAACCTATCTGCTTCATATCATCTAGACATATTATTGCCAAATGTGAGTAACTATTTAACCACCTCCAAATGTTACAATGCAATTTTTAGTGTATCATATGTATCCTAAATATAGTCAAAATATTTACTTATATTTCTGTCAGGATAAATTTACTTTACTGAAAACATTGTTGAAAGCAGAAGACAGTGTGAATATTTTCTCCTTTCCTAATTTCAGTAAGACTATGATATGTATTCTGGACATTTCTGTAGGCACCCGTTTCCTTGATCTCAAAGGAATTTAAAAGTCACAATAGGGAATGTTTACATATCTACCCTTAGAATTTAAGAACAGTGAGCAATGGTCTAAAGTTATTTATATATGTATATATTCTAAAATAATATATATATATATATATATATATATATGTAGCTACATAATTTAAGTTAAACATCTTAATTTCCAGTAAATCATGTATTCCATTAGTTGAAAGTAAAAAAGTGAAAGTTTCAAAAAGCGTCAAAGATACTTCCTTTTTCTGTCTCCATATACGTATAAAACATCTAACTAATCTCTACCTTCTCAGCAGGTTAAAGATGGGTTTCTCATTTAGAAAGGAGTAGAGGATCCTTTATGACATACTTTCCTGTGATTTACATATTCTCATTATTTTATTTTTATCACAATAATCTTCTGTCATATCTGTACAAGTTATAGGTCTTCCCAGAGAAAGAAATGTGTACCTCTAACAGAAGCTAAGTAGAAGACTGAGTTTTCCACCCAAGGAGAGTGTAGAGGCAGAAAAACACTGGGTATAAACTTGAGGAGTTACATTTAAGGCAGTTCCTCACTATATCACTGCAGTATTAGCCTTGAAAAATAGTCTTTAAAGATTGAGATTTTTTTTTTGAGTTGAGGGATGGGGACACTCATTATTTAAGAGCTAGTGATAACTTCTGGTAGTAAGTGTTGTCAGCTTTCAGACTTCTGTTCTATACCCACATTTGAAGAAAATCCAAAACATCATAAGAAACTGTCATTCACATTG
Source organism: Leontopithecus rosalia (assembly GCA_028533165.1). Classification (NCBI taxonomy): domain Eukaryota; kingdom Metazoa; phylum Chordata; class Mammalia; order Primates; family Cebidae; genus Leontopithecus; species Leontopithecus rosalia. The sequence continues at coordinate 8,050,213 of CM052652.1, read as the reverse complement.
GAAGGATATTAACCAAGCATAAAACATCACCGTAATAGTGAAAAGTATAGAATTAATATTTAACAATAACAGTACTGACAATCAACAATAATTGTAGAACTACCAATTTAACGGGAAAGGCACAATTTTGTATTTCAAACAAATAGGAAATGATAAATGTCATTCTCTTTCATTACTCACCTTTCCTCCTTCATGCACACATTCAAAACTCCAGTAGTCCCTTGTCCCCAACACTTTCCCTTCCTTATTTACCAGTCCAATCACCATTCTGCCCTCTTCTCTGTCCAGTGGCTTTCATTCTGAACAAGACCTCGGAAACACCTTTCACAGTGATGGGTTTTCTTTATATGTGCATGTATCATGAGATGGACCACATTATATAACATCATAGCTATTTACATATTTATCTGTAAACTGGCATACCAATTTGATATTATTTATCTCTGCATCTAAAATTCCATTCAGAATTTCTGGCCCAAGGAATATTTTTGGGAAATTTTTAAAGAACAAATGAATAAATATATGACTAGTGACAGTAGAGAAACAAATTTTACCTACCGCTATCAAAATTGTGCCTATGTTATTTTATGGCTTTAAGACTGCTACATACCATGGAAGGAAAGGCTCTGCCTGTGCATAAGGCGGATGACAAAATAAAGCAAAACAAATATAAAACAAAAAAAAACCACATAAACAATAAAATATTCTTTGCTAAAGAAGTCAAAGATACAAAGCCCATTACATAATATTACTGGATTTAATAGTCTGTCTGAAGCATTAGGAAGAATACTATTTTCTCAGCAAATAAGCATGACCATGAAATACAGGGAAAAAAAAACTATTTGCTTTAATTCGGTTCCAAGTTAATTATTGCTTTTTAACATTTTTCCCTTTTTTTTTTTTTGCCGTCAAAATAGTGGTTATTCCACTTTGCGTCTGCCCTGTGCTCTAAGCGCCTCCTCTCTGGGGCGGCGTGTGGGGCTCACTCTCTTATCTGATCACCGGCCGGGGGTGTCGGATGGGTTGGGGGACCGGGAACCGAGGAAGGCAGTGAGAGCTGGACAAACAGTCGGAAGATGCACCGCGGCCCACAGCGCTGGCGGACCGCGCGCCCCTCCGCTGGGGAGACGGCGTCGGGAGGCTGAGCGGCAGGTGCCGGGCGTGGCCGCTCACAGGCGGTCTACCCGGAAGGTGTCCTCGGTGGCTGGGTCCGCCAGAGCCAGGCCGGGGTCGTTGAGCATGTGCAGTCCGTCGAGGGTCAGGGGGTGGATCTTGAGTCCATCGGGGGAAACCGGCTGTCGGAGTCGAAGCTGACGTCGCCGACCCCGGCCAGAGAGCTGGTCAGTTCTTTTTTTTTTTTTTTTAATTTTTATTGCATTTTAGGTTTTGGGGTACATGTGCAGAACATGCAAGATAGTTGCATAGGTACACACGTGGCAGTGTGTTTTGCTGCCTTCTGCCCCCTCACCCATATTTGGCATTTCTCGGGCTGAGCGGGGGGATCGCTCCTGTCACTGTGAGGATGATGCTGGGGATGCACTGAGGCTGGCGCAGCGCAGCTGCTGCGAGTCCGGCAGGCTCCCGTGGCTGCCCGTGAGGCCCACCGTGGCCGCCTGCGAGTAGTTGAGCGTGGAGCCGGGGCTGTACAGGCTGCTGGAGCTGATGGCGCTCTCCATCATGCTGAACTGCTCCAGCCGAGTGATGGGTGACAGCGGGGACAGGGTGGGCGACGCCTGCTGACGCCTCGCCTCTGCTCGGGGACAGGGGGCTGACGCCGGGTGGGCGGTGCTGCGGAGAGGACCCAGGTGTGCTCATCCCCTGGCCGGCGCCGCGGATGCCCAGGTGCGTCAGGTTGGCCGCGAGGTTGCCGGTGCCGCTGGAGCTGCTCAGGGCGGGGAAGGTGGGCTCCTCGGGGTTCAGCGGGGTCGGGAGCGGGGAGGGAGCCCCAGTGTTGTGGGTGGCGGGGATCAGGGCTGTAGCGTTTTCCTGGTTGGCGGATGGGAAGATGTTGATTCCCGGGACCTCACAGGACTTGGGCCTGGATGGACCTGGTCTTCTTGGTATCCCACGCTTGCTTGGAAAGGTTTTTGTCTGCCTCTGATATGTTCTCTTCCGTTCCTGGGACTGTTAACAGTGAGGATCTTTTCTGGTGCATGTCCTGGGACCCAGTGGTAAAGGATTCTGGCTGTGTGGGCATCATTGTGCTCTGGTGCAGGGCGGAGTCAGAATTAGTCCTTCTCCAGCTGGTGTCCGCGGGTGTCGAGAGGTACAGGGTGCTGTAGGGGCAGCTGCCGGCCTGTCGGCCTGTCGTCCGTGTTTGTCAGACTTCACCTTTCTTGGTTTATGTAAACATTAAGAGATTAATCAGTGATCCTCGGCTTAAGCATAAGGCTTGAAGTAGCAACTATCTTTATTGGATTGTCAGACTTCACCTCTCTTGGTTTATGTAAACATTAAGAGATTAATCAATAATCCCCGGCTTAAGCATAAGGCTTGAAGTAGCAACAAAATAAATATTGGCTGTGCCAGTGTTTTAATAGGCAGAGTATGGGGAATAATGTAAATGAGAAATGCACAAAACTTTATTTATTTTTGGTTTCTAGTCCTTTGTTTTAAAAAGAGTTGTTTAAATTTTTTAGATTTTCGGAGGGTGTTACTACCTCCACCACATAGAAAAAGTACTTGCTGAAATTATCTCATTTCTATTTATTTTTCAACTATGGTTGAATACATTTTATAACTTTGGTACGGAAATTGTTGGTTTCACATTAAAGAGAAAGATGTAGCTTAGAAATATTAATATAAAGTATCAGTTGATTGTTTCCTAGCAAAATACATTACTACATGCATACTTTCTATTTCCAAACACATTATGTGTCCCTTATTCTGTTAAAAAACTGTTAGCTGATGACTGATCTTGTTTATTGGTCTTAAATGTCTCTAAGGTATAAAATCTGTATGATGAGATAACTGGCCACGGATTTTATCAGTTATAGATTTTCAGTTAAGAAAGGAAAAAAAGTAAATGAAAGCAAAGATTTTTTGAATAGAAATACTATTGCTTTTATATCAAGGAAATTGAGAAATAAACTTCTAGGGCCTGTATGATGTTGTAAAACTTGTAATTACGTATTCCCTGTCATACCAGGCAAAGGTTGGTTTTGTATTCTAAAATGAAATTTCATTAAAAAACCTTCACAAAGTAACCAGCAAACAAAGTTTGCTGTTGTGAATATATTAATTCTTGTCAATGTTCTAAAAGGTCGCATAGAATGTGTTTAGATAAAATAGTGCTACGTATCTTTTTGTTAAAATATTTGTGTTTTTATACTAGAGCTCTATTATTGCTGTCCATTTTGAAGCTTCCTTTTGTTTGCATTGTACAAATTCACAAATAACTTTTTGGAACAGAGTATAAGGATAATATATCCCATGAATTATTTTAACATCATATTAAGTAGATAATCATAGAAATGGTCATTTCTTGATAAAATAAAGCTTTGAGTTTGAGAAATAAAGGTATATTTAAAATGAAAAAAAAAAAAGAAATGGTCATTTCAAACAGAACTTCTCTGCAACACTTTCTTTCTTTCTTTCTTTTTTTTTTTTTTTTTTAAGAGATGGGGTTTCACCATGTTGGCCTGGCCTCTGCAACACTTTCTAAGGGTTTATGGTATAAGCAATGATAGTACCTTGAAAATGACCCAGCAATCCCATATCGGGTATATACCCAAAGGATTGTAAATCAGTCTGTTATAAAGATGCATGCACATGTATGTTTATTGCGGCACTTTCACAATAGCAAAGACTTGAAACCAATTCAAATGCCCATCAATGATAGACTGGATAAAGAAAATGTGGCACATGTAGACCATGGAATACTATGCAGCCATTAAAAAAGATGAATTCATGTGCTTTGCACAGACATAGATGAAACTGGAAACCATCATTCTCAGCAAAGAAGACAAGAACAGAACAGAAAGCCAAACACCGCATGTTCTCACTCATAAGTGGGTGTTGAATAATGAGAACACTGGTCATAGGAAGGAGAACATCACACACTGTGGCCTGGGGGGTGGGGGGCTAGGGGAGGAATAGCAGGGGGTGGGGGGATTGGGGAGGGATAACATTAAGAGAAATACCTAATGTAGATGACAGGGTGATGGATGCAGCAAAACACCACCATGACACGTGTATACCTATGTAACAAACCTGCACGGTCTGCACATGTACCCCAGAACTTAAAGCATAATAAAAAAAGTATATACAAATATTGTGACAATCCGATCTTAACTGTATTCATTGATAAGTAATTTATTAATTAGTTATGGAATATACAAATCCATGATTCTAGTTTAAAGATTCCTGAATTCTGTTACATTTAATCTTTTTTCTCCATCTTCCTAAATAAATGAATCACCCAAATGTGAATAAATTCAAAGTCCACTTTGACCATTTTCACCACCATTCAAGATATGTCTCTGTTAGCTGTAGCAAAGATATCTAAGAAAAAAATGTGGTAACCTATGAAGAGATTTAAAGTGAATAATTTCCTATATTTCTTTACATAATTTTTTACTTTAATACGTGTCTTATTTACCTTGACCAGTAAACTATAGACATATAATATATGAGTCTAATACAGCGCTGTCCTCCAAAATAAAATGCAAGCCATATTTGTGATTTTAAATGTTCTAATAGACACATTTCAGAATAGAAGATTGAAACAGGTTACTTTTGATAATTAATTTTAATAATGGATTTTAACATATCTAAAATCATCTTATAGGATATAAGCAACATAAACATTTATTAATGAGATATTCGGCATTCTTTTCCTTTCCTTTTCGTACCAAGCCTTTGAAATCTGGTGTGTATTTTACGCTTTAAGCATATTTCCGTTTTGAAAAACTATATTTCAAGTGCTTAACTGCCTCATGTGGCTACTGTATTAAAAAAGGCACTCCAAGTGTTGTTCAAGTCATAGATGATAGATATCGTTAGAAATTTCAAAAGAACTCTCAAGAGGGTTACTCAGTACTGAATGTGGGGAACAGTAATTTTGTTGTTTCAGTGGCTGTTAGTAACAGGTCTGTTCCAGAAGACAGTGATTGTAGTTATGTCCTTGACTGTCCTTCTCTCCAAAGATTGACAAGCAGGCAGTCAACTGATGATCCCACACTGCCTTTCACTACTCCCCAATGCTACATAGTACAGGGGATTTGCATTCCTTTCTCCCACTTATATAGTCCCTTTTAAAGTGCTAAAAGAAGATTAAGTAATGGGGATATGAAAGACTTTAGAAATGGGATGTCCAGGCACAGATTTCTGTTCCAAGGATGAACTTTGGAAGCAGATAATCCTGCCTAGACAATGACACCTAGTTCCATGTAATTTTTCATTGTCACACTATCAATAAGCTATCACTGGCATTAATAGTTTCTATTTTGAAAAGTAGATAGGACTGAAGTAGTTCAGTTTATCAGTCAGTAACATCTCTGTATAGCATATTTTTGAAAAGGAAATCTGATTACTTTCCTCCTTGCTAATATTATCTTTAAGAGCATGGGAGAATTGGTCAGTTTTTATGTGGGAGCATTTCACTAGTGGGTTGGCTTGAGAGAGGTTCTTCCAAAGGAGCTTTGTAAAACTTAATGACCTGGAAAAAGCTTGTCTAGAGAAGGGTGAGAGGCTGAAATAGATGGCGGGGCGGTGGGGGAGGGGCAAAAATATAGCCTACGTATTAGCAAACATCTCATGTGCCTGAGATCTTAACACTGCAAATGAGTTACTTTTATGTATTTGTATTTGTTCCTCAAAAGAGAAAGAAATGTGTGAGGTTTCCTTCCAACACTGAAGATGCACATGACTGGAAAAAGTTGGATAAATAAAACATACGCATGCTCACACAAGCACCCTCTATTTCGGGCTAACCAAGATTTGCTGTGCTTAGAAAGTTAGAAGTACAAAGCACTTCAAAAATCATCAAGCATCACGTTTTCATTTTTCAACAAGGAAATCGAAGACCATGGAGGTCAGATGAGTTTCCAGGGACACAAAACTAGCAGCAGAAGCAGAGTTTGCTCCTCATACATATGATACTGATTGGGCCTTCCTGAGTGAGGGAGAGGAGCTTTGGGATGAAGTCAATGCCAAAATTATTGAAAGATTGTATAACTATAATTCTAATTCAGTAATTACAGATTTTGGAAATGAGCTGCATTCGTTACATGACCACATACCATTTTACATTCTTTTATATAGATAATAAAAGGCATAAAATAACTAATTCTGGTTTAATCAGCCTCTAAAGGTTGCGTGAAATAAAAGCTAAACTTCCAGTTCCAAAGTACTGGCCTCTTTACTTAACAGCCTTTCTTTTCTTTCTCCTAATCTTATGGGGACCCTGGAAGAGTTGTAGACAGAATCTCATTATCTGAGTAACCATCATAGTCCGTTCGAAGAAAGATAAGTGTTTCCACTCTCTTGTCTTTCATGTCTTAGTTGGTGTTTTGTAAAGGGAATTGAAAGAATGTCTCAGTGTTAAAAAAAAACAAACTGAGGAACAAGAGTAATTTTACATAGGATCAGGAATAGTGATCTGAATATACATAATGGAAAAGAAAAGGAGGAGGCATACTCCTACCTCTCTCAAAAAATCCATGGATGTTTTGTTTTGTAGTTTAGTTTTTAATCTAAGTAAAGGAATCACTTATTGATCCTAAGGACTAATAAAGCAATGTTCCCTGCTATAAGAGAAGGAAGAAGAGGCAATGCACATAGTGACCAAGAAGTGGCCATCTTTTTAGGAAGAATCTGTGTGTTCTTTGCTTCTATTTCAACTTTTATATAGGACGTGCCTGGGTTTATCCCTATGCATTCCCTTCCTTTATTTCACATGACTTTTCCTCTATTTCTCTATTCTCATTACTGCCACACAAGCTACCATCATTTTTCTTTCTCTCTTGCTTTTTTTCTTTCTCTTCTCTCTTTCTTTTCTCTCTCTCTCTTTCGCTCTCTCCTGCCTCTTTCTCCCTTTCTTTCCTGTCTTGCTGTGTCATCCAGGCTGGAGTGCAGTGATGACACAGTGGCTCACTGCAACTTCTGCCTCCTGGGTTGAAGTGATTCTTCTGCCTCAGACTTCTGAGTAGTTGGGACTACAGGCGTGTGCCACCATATCCAGCTAATTTTTGTACTTTTAGTAGAGATAGGGTTTCATCATGTTGGACAGATTGGTCTCGAACTCCTGACCTCAGGTGATCCATTCACCTCGGCCTCCCAAAGTGCTGAGATTTCAGGTGTGAGCCACTGTGCCGGGCCTATTTCTTATCTGACACATTTCAGTTACTTGCCCCTGACCCATGCTGTTCTAAACACAGCACCTAAACTGATCTCAAAACACAGACTTATGATACTTAGCTGCATAAAATCTTTTAAAAGCCTCCTGCCTCGAGGTCAAGAGATCGAGACCATCCTGGTCAACATGGTGAAACCCCATCTCTACTAAAAATACAAAAAAATGGCCGGGCGCAGTGGCTCACGCCTGTAATCCCAGCACTTTGGGAGGCCAAGGCGGGTGGATCACGAGGTCAAGAGATCAAGATCATCCTGGTCAACATGGTGAAACCCCGTCTCTACTAAAAATACAAAAAAATTAGCTGGGCATGGTGACGTGTGTCTGAAATCCCAGCTACTCGGGAGGCTGAGGCAGGAGAATTGCCTGAACCCAGGAGGCAGAGGTTGCGGTGAGCCGAGATCGCCCCATTGCACTCCAGCCTGGGTAACAAGAGCGAAACTCCATCTCAAAAAAATATATATATTTTAAAAGCTTCTTTAGGCATTTAGGATAAAAACTAAAATTCTTAAAGAGGACACCCTTGGTCTCATCTCTGCCTACCACTCTCTGTCTCATCCACTGGCCTTGTTCTCTGTGCTCCAGTATCACTGATTTCTGCCATTGAAGTATCGCCAGGTGATGCTTCCTTTGTCTATAATACTATTTTTATAATACCCTCACGCTCCTTTACTTTTTTTTCCTCCTATTCAGTCTTCCTAGTTCAGATTCCCTCTGGCATTGTTACATTGCTCCATATATTCTTTATAATGCTTTCCAAAGACTGCACTAATACTTTAATTTGAGCCATTATTTTTTATATTAATCTCTCCCTCTTGACCACTGGTTACACAAGGGCAAGAACTCTACTTATTCACCTCAGCATTACCAGTCCCTAAAAAATCCTAATACATGTAGGTGTACAGTAATATTTGCTTAATGAAGAATAAGGCATGTATGCCTATATGTGTGCATAGATAAATTAATGAAAGCAATGAGATACTTATTTCACCTTTCTTAGAATAGTTCAGAGTGTTCCCAAGAATTTGAAGGAGTCTCATGGTCTAAAGAGAGCTGAAAGCACTTGTCTAGGCCCACCTTCCAGACTTGTCCACCTTTCTTATTCCTGGAATCTTAGGCTGGATATGGCTGGAAGGTATAGTATGAGCCACCTGATGTTGCTAAAGCCAAGAGCAACATGCCACTTGCAGGCCAGACATGCATATCCCTATGTCAACATATAGACCTGTAGGAAACCAGGGAAATCAACAAAGTAATGCTTCTTTGCTTAGACTGAATGGTAGTAAATAAATAAGGGAATCTTGTGTTTTACAGAGAAAGCATGTATTATATGAAGTGTCCAGATTCCAGAGTCGGAAAGACCTGTCTTTAAATGCACAGTAAAAGTAGCTGCCTTCTGGGGAAGAACAAAATGAGATAAAGTATGAAGAGAGCTTATCACAGTACCAGGTGAAAAAATATTATTAGTTCTTTCCTTTCCCTGCCCTCCCATCCCAATGCACATATGTGCATTGAAGACATTACACAGCTTAATGCAATTTGCAAATATTGCTCTATCTACTTGCAACTACAGTGAGAGAAGTGGGTTCACAAAGTTCAGTCATACATTGCTTTTTCTGGACACCACATCTGACCTCATAAGGAATTATTCTTCACTGGATCATAACATCATAGGTTGTTTGGTCAGATAAGACACTTGGGAAATCTGCCAGTTGAAATGTGATCTTGGTCATTATCTGGAATTGGCATGTATTAAAAACTGTCTATCTTTCTCCTCTTGTAACTGTATATGGAGGTTTGAATTGCTTGCTAGGAACTGTCCCTGCCAACCTATGACAGATACAGCAAAGTGACTCAGAGAAACCGTGGGAATGTGCCTCAGTGCCCCACTCCATTTTAGGAGCCAAGGCTTTCTAAGGCTTTCTACTAATTTTTTACACATGAGCATTTTGCATGTCCTTTTAAGAGCCTCAAGACCTGATACAACTGTGTTAGAATTTAATGTTGTTTTTGAATGTTTGCATTTATTTATTTTGAGACGGAGTTTCGCTCTTGTTACCCAGGCTGGAGTGCAATGGCGCGATCTCGGCTCACCGCAACCTCCGCCTCCTGGGTTCAGGCAATTCTCCTGCCTCAGCCTCCCGAGTAACTGGGATTACAGGCACGCACCACCATGCCCAGCTAATTTTTTGTATTTTGAGTAGAGACGGGGTTTCACCATGTTGACCGGGATGGTCTCGATCTCTTGACCTTGTGATCCACCCTCCTCGGCCTCCCAAAGAGCTGGGATCACAGGCTTGAGCGACCACGCCCGGCCGAGTGTTTGTATTTTTTACAGACTAAGAGAAACATCATTTTTTTTTCTCCTTGCTGCAAATCAAAAGCAGAGATAAACTATTGTTGAAAACATACCTTAATTTGTTACGTGTTGTTGGCGTGACCTCCTGTATAGTTTCTTAGATGGAGTCATGCTTTGGCAATCATCTTACCCTTCAAGTTCTAAAAAAGTGCTAAGTACTAAAATATAAAGGAATTATAAGAAAACGAACAAATTCATTAAAGATGAGGTACCTTCTTTTAGAGGAGAATTTTGAATCCTACCATTATAAGTAAATTAACTTTAAAACGGTTCACATGAATTTGCACTTCTGTTTCATACCAGCATTTCATTAGCAATGGTTTCTTTACCATACATTTGCCAATATGGGGTAGCTTATGAACAGAGCACTGGCTTTGAATTTCTAGTCAAGTTTTATATAAGAAAACTTCTAGACTGAGATATTATTTTTCAAAATACAGTTGAACTTGGAACCTACATAGTATCTTGAGGAAGTGGTTAGTACTTTGTGTATGTGGTGGGAGGGGAGGTCACTCTGAGGACATAAAAGACATTACTGCTGAAATATGAATGTTGATTCTTAAATATTTTTAACACAAAATTTCAGATAAACAGTTCTTTAAAAAACTCTCTCTCTACTTAAAGGTTATTTTTAATCATTACAAGTCTCAACGAGCATGGTATTTTTAAACTAGGAAGCTGGAAAAAAACATTTTTATTTTTAAATTGTCCTTTGTGAGTTTATTTTCCTCATAGCTGCTTCTCTTGGGTACATCTGAGTTCTTAAAGTATTTTTTAAATCATGTTTGATACAGGAGACTAAGAGAGAAGTCTGGAGGGGATGGTGGTAAAGTAGCATAGACTGAATACATGTTTATATAACCAAACACACACTCTTTGGTCTGGAGACCTACGGTAAGAGTGTAATAATGCATGTAGGTGGAAAACAAAAACATTTGAAGTGAGGCTGCCCAGAACATAGTAAGTTATTTCCATGACAATACCCACAACATTTTACAGGGAGTTATGAGGGAGAGAAATAGGAACAAGAACAATTTCAAAAATTAATAATATAATTCTCAGAGAGTTATATTGATTTAGAGATTTATACCAAAGTTTTCACAAAGACTGAACAGCTAATAGATGATGATACCAGAAAATGGTTTTAGAATAGAGCACTGTTTCTACTTTAGAAATTTATAGTTTTTAAGTCTATATTTTAAATGCTATTGGCTACTTATTAGTAAGAGGAATGGACTAGGTTGTATTTTACACACCAGCATGAGTTTATTAGCAATGTGTGTCTAGAATGTATACTGAATAGGCCTGTCTGATGTCTCTGTCAGCTGTGGTGTGGCTGAAACATTTATGAACTGTTATCGTCTCAATTGTGTCCTTTATTCAAGATTAGTATGTTTAAGTCCTAACCCCAGAACCTCAGAATGTGACAGTATTTAGAGATAAAATCTTTAAGAGGTAATTAAGTTAAAATGAAATATGGAGGGAAGACCAGGTGTAAACACAGAATGAAGAGTTATCTCCAAGCCAGAGAGAGGGGGCTCAGAAAAATCCACCCTATGTGTTGCTCGCACTCTTCTAGCCTCTAGAGCTGTGAGAAAAAAAAATTTCTGTTGCTTAAGCTACCTAGTCTGTGTTATCTTCTTATGGAAGCCTCAGGGAACTAACATATAGACCAACCCCTCCTGGAAAGAACAACTATAACTTAGAAGAAAATTCAATGAAAAACTACTCCTTAATAATGGAAATGAATAAGAATAGGCAGATTCTGGAAAAGAGTAAAAACTTGGAAGGAAGGACCAGGCCAATGAGATTCTTATTTACTTATTTGCTTGTTTGTATATGGCTATAAGCCTGAGGACAGGCTACCACTGTGGTACATTGCGGAGAAGCAAGAACTCTGAAAATACAAATAATAATGGTGTACAAAAATATATGACAGTATTCAGGGCAACCACAACTTCTGGAAAATGAAGAGAGAATTCCATAAAAGAGACAGTGAGGAAAAAGATTTCCAAATTCTGTGCAGAACCCTAAACCATGCATATGTAGGGCAGACTGCAGACAGTCTAGCAAAAGGGGATTTAGAGAAGAACTGAACTGAGATATACTGGCTTTAAAGTACAACACACACTCAGAATTTAAAGTCTCCACAACGTCAAACATCCAAGATATAATGCAAAATTTCTCCTTCTAGAAAGAAGCAGAAAAATTGATCTATTCTCAAGAGAAAAGACAATCAATGAAGACTGACTCCAAGATGACCCAGATAATAGATTTAGCAGATAAACTTTGGAGCAATTATTATAACTAAGTTCAAGAAGGCAAAGAAAAAAACAACATGGTCATAATAAATGAAAACATAAGTCTCAGCAGAGAAATAGAAACTATAAAAGAGCAAATTGGAAAGTCCAGAACTGAAAATAAAATATCTAAAATATAAAAATATTAGTGAATGAGCTTAACAGCAGAATGGATATGACAGAGGATAGAGGAAGTCCAGCCAAACACTCAACAGAAATTATCCAATCTAAGTAAAAGAGAAAGAAATATTAAAATAAGCTAATAGAACCTTAAGTATCTGTGGAATAATATCAAAAGGTGTATTTGAAGTCTCAGAAGAATAACAGAAAGCAAATGAGTCAGGAAAAGAATATTTGAAAAGATAATGGCATAAAGCTTCCTCCAAATTGGTGAAATATATAAATTTACAGATTCAAGAAGCTCAGGAAAACCTCAAACAGAATAACAATGAAGAAAACTATGCCAGAACACATGATAGTCAAACTTCTAAACAAGCAAAAGAAAAAATTATAAAAGCAGTCTGAGAAAATGGCATATTACATGCAGGAGAACACAAATTAAAATTATTGCTGATGTTTCATCAGAAATTATAGCTCCCAGCAGGGAATGGGGCAATATCTTTAAAAGATTGATAGTGAAAGACAAAAAACTGTCAATCCAGAATTTTATACTGAATGAAAACATTCTTCAAGAATGGAGATGAATGGCACATGCCTGTAGTCCCAGCTACTTTGGAGGCTGAGGTGGGAGAATCACCTGAGTTTGGGAGGTTGAGGCTGCAGTGAGCTGTGATCGTGCTACCCCACTCTAGCCATGGGCAACAAAGTGAGACCATGTCTCATAAAAAGAAGAAAAAAATGAATGAAGGTAAAACAAAGACATTTTCAGATAAAAGCACACTAAAAATATTTGTTGCCAACAGACGTGTACTACAAGACATGCTAAAGAGGTCTCTTCTGATTTAAAGGCAATGATAGTGGAACAAAAAAACCCTCAGATCAGGAAGGAATGTAGAACATTAGAAAAGGCAAATACATGGGTAAATAAAGGATAATTTTTCTATTATTTAAAAATATTTTTTCTGTTATTTACACACACATCAATGTGTAAAGCAAAAATTAAGATATTGTGATATTTATAGTGTATGGAATGTACATTTCAACTACAGCATAAAGAACAGCAAGGTGGGTAAAGAGGCCTTTTCTGTGGCAAAGCATCTACATATTACACGAAGTACACAATATGAACTCCAGGTAGACTGTGGAAAATTGAGGGTATTGTGGCAGACAGAATAATGCTCTCCCTTGAAGATGTTTATGTGGATATGTTATGTTACATGGCAAGTGGGAATGAAGGTTGCAGATGGAATTAAGATTGCTAATCAGCTAACATTAAAATAGAAAAATTATTCTGGATTATCTATATTACTCAGTGTAGTCAGAAGCCTTCTTAAAAGATGGAAGAAGAAGGCAGGAGGAGGCTGAGTAGGACTCAATCAGCTACTATTGCTAGCTTTAAAAATGGAGAAAGAGGAGAAGATGGAAAGGGAAGGAAAATGAGTCTCCCCTGAGCTTCCAGAAGAAATGCGACCATGCCAAGATCTCAATTTCAGCTCACTGAGACTTATGCATCATATTGTTGGCATACTGACCTATAGAATAATAAAATTGTGTTGTTTTGAGCCATTATGCAAAAGTCTGTTACAGCAGAAAGGAAAACTAATAAATGTTATATTGAAATTCTGATAGCAACCACTAAAATATAAGGCAAAATGGTATAGCTATCTAGTGCACATCTTAGAACAAAAGAGAATGCCAGATGCTTGCCATTTCTAGTAATGGGAAGCCTGAGTCAGTGTTTGTTTTGGACATGAGAATCTGAGCAATGAGGTTATTATTATTTCGCTTTTTACTATAATTATTTTTTCTACATTTAAATTGGTATCCTGAATTATCTGATGAGAACATTTTAAATAGTCATTTTATTTTATTTTTGTACTAGATACTTTTATATAGAAAGCTAGCAGTATAAAGTTTACAAATTTAAAGATAATCAGTATTTAAGGGTTTTACAAAGAAATATTTATTTCTCAATACCTCAGATAATGACAGATACACCTAAATATTAACAAAACTAATCTTTTGCACTTGTACTACTATACAATTTTTACTCGAGTATATATATTTTTTATTTTTCATTTGAACACATATTTCCTATTTTGTCAGCAGGAGTTTTACATGGGTACATTCTGAATATACTTCATTTTCAATTCTTTAGGGATACATATTTAATAATATACAGAGACACAGCTCAGGATATTTATGCAACTCAACAATTGGTGGAGTCTAATCTTTAAACACATGGTGTGTCAGTGATAACAGACCCATAGGCTGGTGTAAAAATGTTTGCCACTGCCTGGCAAAATATTTATTATGAGTACTTGGAAGAATTTGAAGAAAAGGACTATTAGGAGACATGTTCTAAACAAATAGCTGCTTCTTCCTCACTTCACAGACTATACACAAAGCTTCCCAAGAGTCAGCCTGTGAATAGTTCTATTACAGTGAAGAAAGGAGAAGGACCTTCTTCATTTACAGCCTTGCACCTTTCCATTGTTCATAAGGTGCTTATTTAGAAGATAGTCGTCCACTGCTAAAAGATTGAAAAAAGAAACCCTCTAGTTTCGCTAAGTTCTTTTCTCCAATAATGTCTTGAAAAAGTTAGCAAATACAGTAGTAAGTTCAATTTATTTTATTATTTATCATATTTTTCATTTCAAAACACTTGTCCAGTAAGTCATTTCTTGAAATGCAAAAGATTGTTAATAAAATTATTCCTAAGGGATGTTGTGAAGTGACATTCAAAATATATTTCAGCATTATTGTCCAAATCTAGGGCTTTCAAAGAGGCTGTCTTGGGGTTTATACTATGTCATTTTTAGTAGAATATTGCAAAGGAGTTTCTGCCCATTGCACTTGGCCCTACTACATATCCATGAATATTATAAAGCAGTCTAGAATAAGGAGCCAATCAGTTAGTTAGATATGGCTGAACATTGCAAACCTTGTAATTTTACCTTTGAGAAATGGAACTAAGTGTTCAAAGATTATTTAACTTTATCTTTAAACTGATTCATTTATAAATAACACAAAATACAGACTTTTCCAATGAATTTATTTAAATAAATTTTATTTTCTCATTTTATATTTCAGTCTCCTACCGTAAGAGCAATGTGATTTATAGGCTATTTAACTTTTTTTTGCTTTTAAAAATATTTTTACAGGTATATACATGGAGTTTCGCTATGCTGCTCCTGCTGGTCTTGAAGTCCTGCTCCTCCTGGTCATGTGATCTTGGCGTCCCAAAATGCTGAGATTACAGGTATGAGCCACCACACCTGTGGCCTATTTTAATTCATCCCTCTTCAGGCAGAAAAATCTTATTCAAGAATTATCATTATTATATTGGCATTTATTCAGATATTGTGGTAAAAGATTGTGGATTAAACTCTTTGATGTAACAATTTCAGAAGGCACATGTGGAGTATGTAAAAGGTAAGAATAAAATGTCTATTTAACACATAAAGAGGTAGAAACTGAGGAAGGTTAAATATTTTGTTCAAAGTTACACAGCAATAACACTTAGATAAGTGGTTTAGACCCAGGTATGTTTTGCTATTGGGATACTTTCTGTTATATTTTCTCTTCCCTGACTAGCTAGCCACATCAGCCCGATCAGCCTGGGTGTTCAATGGTTTGACAGACTGGAGTCAAATCCATCACATATGAAAAAGAAGACTGTGATGATTCCTCTAGGATCTAGAACTAGAAATACCATTTGGCCCAGCAATCCCATTATTGGGTATATAACCAAAGGATTATAAATCATTCTATTATAAAGACACATGCATACATATGTTTATTGCAGCACTGTTCACAATAGCAAAGACTTGGAACCAACCCAAATGTCCCTCAGTGATAGACTGGATAAAAAAAATGTGGCACATAGACACCATGGAATACTATACAACCATAAAAAAGGATGAGTTAATGTCCTTTGCAAGGTCATGGATAAAGTTGGAAACCATCCTTCTCAGCAAACTGACACAAGAACACTAAACCAAATGCCACACATTCTGTCTCATAAGTGGGTGTAGAACAATGAGAACACATGGACACAGGGAGGGGAACATCACACACTGGAGCCTGTTGGGGGCTGGGGGACTAGGAGAGGGATAGCAGGGGGTTGAACACAGAAAAATATACAATGTTGTACACCCAAACAAAAAAAACATACAAAAAATCTATAATACATAAGCAAAGTACTGATATTCATACTATATAAGGGTTGTCTACAAAACAATGAGAAAAACACCTAATCCAATAGAAAAATAGACAAAAGATATGATCATACAAGGCAACTCAAAACTCCAAATGGCTAATGAAAAAAATATATATATTATGTTATTCTTTAAGCTAATGTTTTGTTCCTCTTATTAGATCGGTAAATTTTTTTAAAAAAATTACTATTCTGATAGATGTGAAGAAAACTTGATACTATTGATACCCACTGTTGGTGGGGATGTAAATTACTGAGTTTTTGTTTTTTTCAGAGTTACTCTGTTTTCCAGATGGAGTACAGTGGTGCTATCACGGCTCATTGCAACTTTTATCTCTTGAGCTTAAGCTAGCCTCTGCGTCAGCCTTCAGAGTAGCTGGGACTACAGGCACACACTATGATGCCCAGCTAATTTTTAAAAATTCCTTTGTAGAGAAGATGAGATCTTGCTATGTTGCCCAGGCTGGTCTTGAACCCCTAAACTCAAGTGATCCTCCGTCTCAGGCTCCCAAAGTACTGGGATTACAGATGTGAGCCGCCACACCTGGCTATTATCTTTTTAATATGGAAAAAATTAGGACTATAAAATTTTATAAAACATACCTATTTTGAAGCAACTATTCCATTCTAAAAAAATCTGTCCTGCAGACAAACTGGCTTATAAATGCAAAGATGCTTTTACAAGAAAGTTTACTGAAGCCTCATTTGTGATTGGCAAAATTGGGAAAACTTAAATGTCCACAAATTAGGGATTAGTTATACAAATAATGATTCATCCATTATTTATGAATTCCATATATTACTTCAAAATAATAAAGTAAATATGTAATTATTGGTATTTTAAAAATCTCTAGGACATATTTTTCAAAAGAAAAAAAATAACATAGCCATATATATAACATAGTCTTATTTATATATACAATTTAAAACTCTGGATGTGACAATGAGTGTGTGGGTCCATAAGAGTGTAGGTGTGATTTTCGTGAATGTGGATGGGGATATGGGTTTCTGGAGGTGTACATAGGCAAACAGCTGCGACTATTTCCCCTAATACATTCAACATTAATTCCCAACTTGAGGAATGAATTAGAAGTGGCAAAAAGAGTCTATACTTTTTATTATTTAATGCATTTAAATTATTTTAATTGTATACATGGAGCTTGTAGTTAGGTCTCCTGTAATTCTCAAGTATTTACATTATCATATTATGATGATTTTTTATTGTAATTATGAAGTTCTAGGGAAGAAGGATTAGTAAATATTTCCTGAAATCAGAAAAACACTATGTAAATGGATTTTTTGTTTTCTTTAATCCTCCACATCCATAATGAGGATTTTATTAGGCAAAACCATCTTAGTAGTCGGTAACATTACTGTGAGTATAAAGTGATCGTGTATTTGTTCCAAGAGGTCCTTTCACACATTTCTGGCAAGGCCCAAAATTCCAGCTGAGGCTTTTTCACACAAAGTTAATTTGACAATGTCTAGAATACAGAAGCATTCAATAATTTCTTGTTGAATAATTTCTTATTGAATAAGTACTTGAAAGGCTGGATTGGTGAATGCCTGAATGAATGAGTTATAGATGGTGATAACATTAAATGTAAACCAGTAGAAATTGTCCCTGAGAAATACTTGATGGCAGATATCCTGAAGAGTTAAAAACAATTGTCTTGAAGGTGCTTAAAGAACTAAAGGAAAAATTCAAGAAAATTATGTATGAACAAAAGAAGTATCAAAAAAGAATTTAAACACTTAGAAACAAAAGTAAAATTCTAGAGCTGAAATCAAAAATACTTAGCAGATTCAAAAGCAGATTTGGGCATACCGAGGAAAAAATTAGTGAACTTGAAGATAGGACAATTGAAATTGTCTAGTCTGCGGAACAGAAGAAATGAAAAAAGAACAACGGTGAACACAGTCTAAGTAGTTGAGAAGAAGTGAGGAGACAGAGAGAATATTTGAGGATATAATAGCCAACATTTCCCCAAAGTTGATGAAAATTACTATAAACATCTAAGAAGCTCAATGAGCTCCAAGTATTATAATCTCAAAGAGATCCCCACCAAGACACATTATAATACAATTATCAAAAGACAAAGACAGAGAGAATCTTGAAGGCAGTATGAAAGAAGAGACTCATTACATACAAGGAATCCTGAATAAGATTATCAACAGATTTCTCATCAGAAACTTTAGATGCCAGAAGGCAGAAAGCTGACAGTTTAAAGTATTAAAAAACTTTAAAAAGAAACAAAAAAGAAATTCTGGGGCTGAAACAAAAAACTCACCAACAATCATTGAGTTATATACATTACGTATATATTGTACATGTCAGTCATACCTCAAGAAAGCAGTTTAGATAAAAAAGACTCCTGTATCTAGCAAAATTGTACTTAGAAAGTGAGGGAGAAATACATTCTAGACCAGCTCTGCAAGAAGTGCTAATTTGAGTTCTGCAATTTGAAATGAAAGGACATTAGATGATAACACAAAGCTGTATGAGAAAATAAAGATCACAGTAAAAGTGAATATGTAGATAACTACAAAGTTAGTATTATTGCTATTTGGTTTATAACTCCACATTTTGTTTTCTGCATAATTTAAGAGACAAATGAATTTAAAAATCATTCAGTTTTATTTCACATGTAATGTATAAAGATATAATTTTGTGACATCAACCACTGAAAAGCATGGAGATGGAGCTAAAAAGAAACTGTATTTTTGTATGATATTGAAGTTAAGATGGTATGAATTCAAATTAGAATGTTATAACATTAGAACATGAAATGTAATCCCCATGGTAACCATAAAGAATATAACTATGGAATAAACACAAAAGAAAATGAGAAGGTAATTACAAAAAAAAAAAACCCAGCTATATATAAAAGAAGATAGTAATGCAGGAAATAAACACAAACAAATGGCAAACTGACAGAAGCAAGTATCCCTTTATCAGCAATAACTTTAAATGTAAATGGATTAAACTCTCCATCTCAAAAGACAGGAATTGACAGAATGAATAAGACATGATTTAACTATATGCTTTCTACAAGGGACTCACCTTAAATTCAAAGACACAAACAGTTTGAAAGTGAAAGAGTAAAAAAGGCTATGACATGCAAATAGTAATCAAAAGGGAGAAAGAATGGTGATGCTAATATCAAGCAAAATAGATTTTAAATCAAAAAAGGTGGCAAAAGTCCATTATATATTAATAAAAGGTTTATTACAAAAGATATAATTATTATAAATATTGACATAGTTCATGAAAATATATCAAACAATTTTTGACAGAATTCCAGGTAGAAATAAAAAAACTACAATAATAGAGATTTCAATAAACGCTATCAAGAACAAACAGAATAATTTTCCTTTAAGTAAAGAAATACTTAAATATGTTTGTAATAATTATATCAATGTTTGTAATAATTATATCTTTTGTAATAAACCTTTTTGCACTCCAGCCTGGGCAACAGAGCGAGACTCAATCTCAAAAAATAAATAAATAAATACAGTATTCAAGTTTGAGAACAGCCTGGCCAACAAGGTAATACCCCATCTCTACTAAAAATACAAAAATTAGCAGTTCATGGTGGCATATGCCTGTAATCCCACCTCCTAAGGAGGCTGAGGCACAAGACTTACTTGAACCCAGAGGACAGAGGTTGTAATGTGCCAAGATCGTGCTATTGCACTCTAGCCCTGGGTGACAGAGGAAAACTCTGTCTACAAATACAGCTTTCAGGCCAGGTCCAGTTGGTCTATAACCCTTTGGGAAGCCAAGGTGGGCAGATCACTTAAGCCCAGGAGTTCAAGACAAGTTTGGGCAACATGGTGAAACCTTGTCTCTACAAAAACAGTTTTTAAAAATTAGCCACGTACTTGTAGTCCCAGCTACTTGGGAGGCTGAGATGAGAGGATCTCTGGAGTCCAGGAGATGGAGGCTGCAGTGAGCCATGATCACATCACTACAATGCTCGAGTAACAGCAAAAACCCTGTCTCAAAAAAACCCCACAAATACAGCTTTCATGTACCAAAGAAGAAACGTGCCATGGCCATAGAGCTTATGAAGCAGTGGACCCAAGACTTGAACCTAGGCCGCCCAAAAAAAAAAAAAAAAAAGAAATAGAGGACAATTGTAGGTGAGGATGTGGAGAAACTGGAACCCTCACACAGTGTGAGTGGGAATGTAAAATGGCCACTGTGAAAAACATTTATGGAGGTTTCTTAAAAATTAAAAAAAATACAATTACCATATGATTCAGAAGTTACACTTCTGGGGGTATGCCCCAAAAAATTTAAGGTAGGGTGTTGAAGAATATTAGTATTCTCATTTCGATAGCAGTTGAAATGTGGAAGTAACCAACCTAAGTGTCCTTCAGTGGATGAAAGGATACGCAAATGTGATACATATACACACACAATGGAATATTGTTTAGCCTTAAAAAAAAAAGGAAAAATCTGGCATTTGTTACAACATAGATGAACTTTGAGGACATTAGGCTAAGTAAAATAAGTCAATCAGACAAAGGCAAATATATAATTCCATTTGTATTAGGCAATTAGTCAAAATAATAAAGGTAGAAACTAGAATGGTAGGTTCCAGAGACTGAATATCTATATTCCTTAAACACTAACTTCTCAGTTTCCCTTACCTCCAGTTTTGCAAGAAGAAAACAGTTCTAGAGTGGATGATGGTGATGGTTGCACAATATGAATGTAATTAATGTCACTGAACTATACAAATAAAATAGCTAAAATAGTCCATTTTATATTTTGTATATTTCATCACAACACAAAAATTAAAAACAAAATAAAATAAAAGCACAGTAGTCGGAGGTTGGTCACTCAAAAAGACTATGACAGAGAAAGACAGCTAGCTAATCCCCTGGGACTATTCAGGTTTCCAGTGAAACCCTGTTCACTGATGACATGTCTTAAAGCTAGAAAACTGTAAAGCCTCCACCAAAAAATCCTCTTAGATTTGAATAAATAAATTCAATGAAGTTTCAGAATATACAAAGCTGGCATACAAAAATCAGGAGCACTTCTATACACCAGTAACAGTCTAGCTAAGAACAAAATCAAGAAGTCAATTTCATTTCAAAAGGTATAAAAAAAACCACCTAGGAATATATTTAACCATGGAGATGAAAGATATTCATGAGGAAAACTACAAAACACTGATAAAATAAATAGTACATGGCATAAACAAATGGAAAAACATGCCATATTCATAGAACTGGAACCCTCACACAGTGTGAGTGGGAATGTAATATGGCCACTGTGAAAAACACTTATGGAGGTTTCTCAAAAATTAAAAAAATACAATTACCATATGATTCAGAAGTTATACTTCTGGGGGTATGCCCAAAAAAGTTTAAGGTAGGGTGTTCAAAAAAATTGAAGATCAGAAGAATTAATATCACTAAAAATGACCATATTGCTTGAAGCAACTACAAATTCAATTACTAATGACATTTTCCACAAAATTAGAAAAAGCAATTGTAAAATTCATGGGAAACCAAAAAGAAAAAAAAATACGGCCCAAATAGTTAAAGCAAGCTTCCCTTGGCCCTCAAACGAATTGCTTTTCAGTATAAAACTGATACTTCTGACTCTCATGATTGACAAGAAAGTGCTAGCAATAAGATCATCACGTTGTATTCCCAACATTTTGGGAGGCCAAGATGGGTAGATTGCTTGAGCTCAGGAGTTTCAGACCAGCCTGGGCAACATGGCAAAACCCTGTCTTTATAAAGATACAAAAATTAATAAATTTCACTCCAGTGGTCAAAAAGAAGGACCAGATGTTGAAATGATGGATATGCTGATTTGCCTGAGCTGATCACTATACAT
Source organism: Leontopithecus rosalia (assembly GCA_028533165.1). Classification (NCBI taxonomy): domain Eukaryota; kingdom Metazoa; phylum Chordata; class Mammalia; order Primates; family Cebidae; genus Leontopithecus; species Leontopithecus rosalia. The sequence goes on along the minus strand of CM052652.1, from coordinate 8,027,998 downwards.
CCTATGTATCAAAACATCACTATGTACCCCAGGAATAAGTACAATTGTTAATTGGCAATTAATAAGATAAAAAGAGGAGAATCAAGAAATGGGTAAAAAGAGGTTTCAGGGCTACATGTCCCAGAGCTGCCTGAGAAAATCAGTGTTCATAGATAAGGACATGGAAAAAAATAACAACGTCCATCATTTGACACTATATCAGTGCTGTGAAAAATAACAACAGCACCATCCCTCATTTCACACTGTATCAGTGTTGTGAAGAACTTTTTTTACAAACAAGAAGGGAGCCAGCAAGGAACCATGGAGGATGGGCTTAATTTGCTCTTTCTGTGCATGCAGACAGCATGCCACTCCATGTTCCCTAATGCTCAGAAGGAGAAAGGGAATAGGGTGTGATACAAAAACCGTAAAGCTATGTGATTGCTTTCCCTGTTTTATCTCACCTGGAAGCCACCTGTAAACACAGCTTCAGAATCAAGACTTGCCAAATTATCGCACAGGCATTATCAATTCTAGAGAGTTTTACTGTATGTCTTTGTTTCTAAAATTCAAACATAAAATAATTAACCTCTATGTAGAAAAATCATGACTGTGCCTAACAAGGTCAAAGATTAATGAGGGTGAAGAATAAGTAAAAATGTTCCCTCCCATGGGCATAATTTATGAGGAGGATAAACTGAAGCACAGATTTATGTCTCAGAACCAACAAATGATAACAGAAGTTTCTTGAGAACTGTAACGTTTCAGGTTCATAAATTTCCGAAACATAATCTATTGGCTTTCTATATTTTCCAGGAAACATGTTGAATGGAATAAGCTGTTAAGCCCATAACTTTAAAAGCTGGCAATTCTTAATTGTGTTTTGTGATGAGTGACAGAGAAAATATGGGTAACTAAATAACCTAAGATCAAATAACCCTGAAGTATAAAAGTGAACATTTGTACAACAGAAACAAGAGAAAGTGTTCTCCATCATTGACAAACTACACGATTGTGTCTGAATAATGGAAACCTGATGATCTTATTGCTAGCACTTTCTTGTCAATCATCATAGTCAGAAGTATCAGTTTTATACCGAAAAGCAATTCATTTGAGGGCCAAGGGAAGGTATCCAATACATAATGCCGTTTATCAAAGATATTATCATTAGCCTAATGTTTTTTATTCTTTTTCATGCCAAATGAATGCTGCATATAAAGAGCTGCTTATACACATTTTCTCAGGTGAATAGAAGAGTACACTTCCTTGAAAATAAATTTTTAAAATATTTCTTTAAAGCAGTATCAAAGAAAAATTTTATATCTAATTTAAAGCCAAATTTGCTGTTTTATGTTTTATAAGACACACTTATCACTTCTTAAACAGTGCTGTGTAAAAGGATAAATTTCTGCAATGTTTTGGACACACACAATTTCAAACTTAACTGTGGGGAAAAAAAACACTTTCAGATATGAATTAGAAGACAGTGGTTACATGTAACTTAATTAGCTGTAAAGAAACTCACGGGGATTGAATTCCAAGCTCGAAAAACCTAGTGTGAAATTAAATGCTTAATGACTTGTCATAGTTTCGTGAGCCAGTCTGACAAGTCCTCAACAGACATTTGCATCTGCCATTACAGAGTGGCAAGCACTGAAAGGTTTGGTCCCTAGGAGGGGCCTGGTGTGGAGCATTGGGGATTCTATGATCCATGTTGCCTGTGCCTAGCAACAGCAAGTGTGTACACAAACATGGAGAAGAAAGGCAGAGGCTCAGCAACTGGTCATTGAGCATGCCCTATAGAACAGCAGGAGAGAAAACTAAGCTACAGGAATTCTGCTTTATATCCCTTTTCTACAGGTCTCACAATTATTCATATCACTCAGTATAGTCTCATGTATGCAAATCCTTTCTATGAGTATAGCTGAGATTCTGAGGTGTAGCAGTCAGGTTCAAAGGGCATACATAACCAATGCCTAGAATGTATTTTTAAATGTAATTCAGATGGGCAAGTTAATATCAACTATACACTGTATAATTACAGGCTTTGAAAGCCTATAATTATATATAATTATATATATTATATATTTATAAATATATAATATATATTATATGTATTATAAATATATAATATATATATTATATATTATAAATATATAATATATATATTATATATATTATAAATATATATAATATATATTATATATATTATAAATATATAATATATATAATTTTTCTATATTTATAATATATATAAATTTATTTATATATATTATAATATATAAATTTATTTATATATGTTATAATATATAAATTTATTTATATATATTATAATATATAAATTTATTTTTATATATTATAATATATATATAAATTTTTATATATTATAATATATATATAAATTTATATATATTATATATATAATATATATATATAATTATAGGCTTTGAAAGCCTATAATGAGACAAATTACTAGGGGGCTGGGATAAATTTATATAGTGTACTTTTTCAGTGACAATGTATATCTAAATATAAATACTTTGGAGTAGTGATTATACCAATAGACTTAAGAGGAACAAACTTTTATTTTTTTTTTTAAAGAGACAGGGTCTCACTGTCACCCAGACTGGAGCATAGTGTCTCGATCACGGCTCACTGCAGCCTCAACCTCCTGGGCTCAAGTGATCCTCCCATCTCAGGCTCTTGAGTAGCTGGGACTATAGACACACACGACCATGCCTGGCTAATTTTTGTGTCTTTTTTGTAGAGACAAGCTTGCACTGTGTTACCCAGGCTGGTCTCAAATTCCTGAGCTCAAGCAATCTGCCTCCCTTGGCCTCCCAGAGTGCTGGGATTACAGATGTAAACCACCACACCCAGCCCAAACTTCTTTTTGATATTCAAATCGGTAATGTAACCCACAAGAAACAGATAAATGTTTACAACAAATATTAAAACGTTCAATTATGAAGCCAACCCTTTCCTATATTTTCTGTGGCATAATATATAGTGGAATCATGTATTTTGCAGCATATGCTTAGCCTTTTATATTGGGGGCCTAGGAACAGACAAAAAATAGTAATAATAATAATAACCAATAAGAATAGCTACTCCTTTAGACAGATCAACCAGACAGAAAATTAACAAGGATATCCAGGAAAAAAAAAAAAGAATAGCTACTCTTTCATGAGCAAATATGCCAGGAAATATGGTAATCTCTGTACTCGCATTATTATGTTTCATCTTTGCAAGGCAACCTATTTTAGGGAAGAGAAAATAGAAGTGCCAACGATAATATGTCCAACATTACATCCTTGGTTAGGAGCAGGAAAGAGCATTCTATCCAATTCGTAGATCCTATCTATCTATCTATCTATCTATCTATCTATCTATCTATCTATCTATCTATCTATCTATCTGTCTGTCTGTCTGTCTGTCTGTCTGTCTGTCTGTCTGTCGCCTATCTATGTCTATCTATCTATCTATCTATCTATCTATCTATCTATCTATCTATCTATCTGTCTATCTATATTATTTGACAGGGTCTCATTCTATCACTCAGGCTGGAGTGCACTAATACAATCTTGGCTCACTGTAGCTTCAACCTGCCTGGCTTCAGGTGATCCTCCCACCTCAGCCTCCTGAGTACCCGGGACTACAGGCACATGCCACCATGCCCTGCTAATTTTTGTATTTTTAGTAGAGATGGGGATTCACCATGTTGACTAGGATGATCTCGATCTCTTGACCTCGTGATCCACCCACCTCGGCCTCCCAAAGTGCTGGGATTACAGGCATGCTTTTAATATAATATTTTATTTCAACCACAGAGAGATGAGTGACCACACACCAACAAAACACTTTCCCACAGTTCTTATACCCATAGATGATCACAAACTTACATGGAAGAAGATATGCCTACGGTATATGCACTAGGGATGGAAAGGTTTCATTTCTCTATGCCCTAGGCTACTTATCCCAGGAAAGGGAAAATGTTCATATACGATCCCTTCCTTCTATGTACAATAAACAGCCATCAGTCATTCCTTGCCTGGTTGCCTTTCCATTCCCCAGGTCTACTCCTCCCTTTTAAATAGGATATTGATTTCCTACCAGACTCTTTTGTTTTTCAGAAAGAGGAAATAAAGAAATGAAAGCTCTGAGAGTCCTGAGAAATGAGCAGGATGTACAGTAGGTAGACAGGATGGCTTCTGGTTCTGGGAAGCCACAATAGAACAAGGAAATGCTAGGGTGGACAATGAGGTGAGTAGAAAGATGGGAAACATTTGAAGTGAGTTCCATGGGATGCCATGCATGCAAGAACTTACTGAAGCCAGATTTCTGCATGCAGGGTGCTATGCAGAAATAAAAGCTGCCGGTGACTTTGATAATCAGAACATTTGGGGACCATTTTCTTCTGTACCTGAGAAAGTCAAGGAAATCTACAGAAGCTTGGAGTCACAGACGAAATTATAGTCAATAATTTTAAGTAGTGCTTAACCTTTACTACACTTTGGAATTATCTGGAGAGTTTGAAACTTAAAAAGTTTCAAAAATGTGGTGAACATCCAAGATGTTCTGATTTAACTGGTTTGAAAGTGGGATATGCATAGCAATGTAGTGTTTAAAAATTTCCCAGGTGATTCTAATATAATCCAGATAAAACCCATTGCAATAGATGAACAAAGAAATAGGGCAGATGTCAAGGGATTCTTAATATAAGGTCCTATAAGAGGAAATATTGCAACAATATTAAGAATGTTTCCATTTGGCTTAAATATAGACTCTAAGCAGTGAAGGTGGGTATTAAGAAAGGTAAAACTGAAGATTTGGACAGAATCCACATAAGAGTGCTGTAGCAGTTTATGTGACATATTATAATGCTTAATACAGAGCTCTAGTGCTCAAATTTATGATGACCAAACTGAGGGTTTCCCCTGAGTATGGGATTTTCAATTGTATAACTGGAAAAGTTTTTTCCTAGATTTGCCTTTCCAAAAAATAAAACAAAACAAAAAAACCTTTAGTAGTGTTGTGAGTAATGTTTTAGAGAACGTTAATATTAAAGGCAAGGTGTTCAAATGAAGAAGCAAAATCTGAAAGCAAATATAAAAAGAAAAATCAACATTTGCAATAAAGGAATGTTTCCACCATACAGAAGGGAAAACAATAACTAATTTTAACCTGGATATAATTTAAGGGAAGCTTTCTCAGAGAAAGTGGTATTTGAGGAGACATCGGAGGACATGAATCTTTTCAAAGCAGTTTAAACATAGAAGAAACATAAGGGAAAAGGATATGGTACGTTTGATTGAATCTCATTCAGATAACACAGTGTGTTAAATGAGAAAACCAAACGAAGGAAAAGGCATTACCAACTTTACTTGCACAAATGACTCAGCTATGAAAGGGAATGCCATATACACTATGGTGTTTCTCTCATCTTTCTCCCTAGAAGTATTCTCTTTGCTCTCCTTCTCTCAAGTTATTTGGTGTCCATGAGAGTAAGTCTCCATTGCATGAGATTTTTAAAACTTATTTTAAAAAATTTTAATAGCATGAGATATTTTCCCCCAAATTATATATACTCTGGTATGTCATTTACAAGCACAATAAAATATGAAAGCAATTATTAGGAGATTAACCTAAACACTGCAGTTTATTCAGGCAAAGAAACATGCAGGGAACCATCCAGATCTAAGATCGTCTGTGACTTCATTCAAGTGTATTCATTGCTGAGTACCTTCTGTATGTCAGGGGCTATGGTATGACTAGTGAATAAGATGGATATGTTCCTGACACCCCCTAAAGGAGGAGATGGAAATGTAATAACATAATGCAATACAGCGTATGTATAATAAGGGCATTTATCAAACAGTCTATGGAGGGGCTTGCTTCATAGAATGCTCCAGGGATGAGATCAGATGTGAGATGACCTTTAAAGAGGGTGCAGGACTTATCCATGTGAATTAAGGTTAATGAGAAAGCATTCCAAATCCTGAGAGTTGGACTAAAAAGACAAACCTCAAACTTGTTTAGACCAAACCAGGGAAAACTTTTGGTAAGAAAGATATGAAGTAAGACATGCTAAAGCAGAGTTTTATTTAAGGCACATGATCTTACTAGAAAACCTTTAATATTTGAATTCAATAATTTCTGACCAACCTAAGAATACATGTGGTAAAACACAACCTATGATTTAAAGGATATATATGAAAGTAAAATATTATTCTTGTATTTTAAAAATAGTGCTATCAGCTATCCAATGTTACTTCACTTTGGAAAAATTGTCAATCTGAGAAAAATATCCTCTTTGATAGTAAATGCAATATATTCCAGAACAACTGTGTAAGAATTAATTTTAATTTTTTTCTCCATTGAAATCTCAAAACATTTTGAAAGCAAAAAATGTCAATACAATGTCTTTTAAAACTGTATCTTTTGGGGAGGATTACTTGGACCCAGGAGTTTGAGATCAGCCTGGGCAACATAACAAGACCCCATATCTACAAAAAAAAATCTTTTAAAATATAGCACTAATTCTTATTTTCTTGTTACATGCTGTATGTTTTTTGGCTATCTTTTATCTTGTATTATTAGCCTCTATCACCCTCCCATAACCTCATATTAGCAAGAGTACAAACATTTTGAGAGAAGTGTTAGAAATTATCAAATGCATTTCATTGCTTTGCTTCTTACGTACCAAAGACCAGACTAGAGTAGTGGCTTTTTCATAGATTTTGACATTGAATCCGCTTTTCATGTTTATAACATATCAATATGTTATAAATATGTTTATAGCATATCAATATGTTATAAATATGAAAAGGAGCATACGCAAAGAAAAAAATGTTTAGTGAGGAAGTACATTTTTGGCAGCTCAGGAACGAAATGGAGAACACCTATTCAATGTTTTATTGTCTCTTCTAATAGACTATAAGCTCTGTGAGAGCAGACATCTGACATCATGGAATCTCAAGTGCCCTGGGCATTGCCTGGAATGTGCTCTGTGAAATATATGTTGAGGGAGTTATTAAATGAAGACATAAATGCATGACCAAAGCTAAATGATATGTAGGTAAAAATAGAAATATGCAAGAAAATCAAATTACAATTTCAATCTCGAACAACTCTTTGGAATTTGGCAGCTGCAGTTAGTGCAGTATCATTGGTAACATTCTGTAATAGGATATGGTAAAGGAATTTATGAGTATTTTGTTACTAGGCTTTCACAAAAATTACTGTGGCCAAAGGTGATGTTAAATCAGCTCTGATGGCATGACCGAAATGAGGGCAGGCAAAAAATAAAGCTGAGTTCATTCACTGGCTGCAGAGAGACCTAAAGAGCAACAGGTGAGCAGAGCAGCTGCTTCTGTGTTCTTTCATCTTGTGAATTGAACATCTTGGGAACTTTATTCCATTGAACATTTGTAGGACAACATTAAAATGAAACAGCTATAGCATAAGAGGAGATCTTTGCAGTCATCATGTCAATTATTTAAAGCCCCCTCTCCAAAGAAAAAGTAAAGAAAGCAAAGCATACTACTGTGCTAATTTGGACCTTTAAGAAGATTTGGGCCACGTCGATGTCTCAATATCTTATCAAGTTTAAAGCCTGAAATGCCTTCTTATGTTCACATTTACCACTTCGCACATCTGTGATCATGTGAAGTTTTTTATCAATGTATTTTATTGTTGTGTAGTAAAATTATTCTAGTTCCTTAAAAGTATTGGATCTTTGAGTCCAAAACACAAAAACCTAAGAAAATTAGTTAATAATGCTGACATGAACTCAAAATAACAAATGTGATTTTATTTTATTTTTTATTGTTTTTATTTTTATTTTTTTTGAGACGGAGTTTTGCTCGTTACCCAGGCTGGAGTGCAATGGCGCGATCTCGGCTCACCGCAACCTCCGCCTCCTGGGTTCAGGCAATTCTCCTGCCTCAGCCTCCCGAGTAGCTGGGATTACAGGCACGCACCACCATGCCCAGCTAATTTTTTGTATTTTGAGTAGAGACGGGGTTTCACCATGTTGACCAGGATGGTCTCGATCTCTTGACCTCGTGATCCACCCGCCTCAGCTCCCAAAGTGCTGGGATTACAGGCTTGACCCACCGCGCCCGGCTGGCAAATGTGATTTTAGAGTTAGAGGGAATGGATACAAAAGAAGCTGTTCATGTCACCTTGTTTCAGGCTCCCATCACAACTAGATTAGGTTATCTAATCATAGAACTACAGGAAAAAAAAATCAAGAAAGCAAATTCAGTTATCTTAAACCTTGAGTATTTAGTGAATAGAAATAGACAAGGCAACCAGGACTTATGTAGGATCGATCATCAAGGCCAAATTCAAAAGAAACTGAGTAGATTGTAGAATTCAGAAGTCTTTTGCTTTTTCTCTTTTTTTCATCTTAACATAGTATTTGCAAGTATTTTTCTGGAATAGATAATTACTATCATTTAAGGGTGAATAGAGAACCAATATTTTCTTCAGAGAGAAGCAAACAGTCTTTTGAGAACCCACTCAAACACAAACCAATTATGCTGGGTGATTAAGGGTAAGAGATATGAGATTCTATTATTTAATAGAGCATTCTTAATTTATGGGAATTTTACAAGAAATTTATTAATCCCTTGTGATGAACTTCTTTGATTTCTTATTCCTGACAAATCAAAACACTGAGCAAGACATGAGAAAAGTTTGAGTATTTATATCTGCTATTGTACTAAAGGCTTTTCTTTTATTAACAATTTATAATAATGTGTGTTACTGATATAAATAAAACAATACCATATAATTTACTGAGTGTCTTCACACACATCCACATATTTTACACTTCCTAAAAACCTATGAGAAAAATGTTATCTATATAAATACAGTTGTTTCCAAGTATGTGGGGGATTGGTTCCAGGATCTCATGTGGCTACCAAAATTCACAGCTACCCTAGCCCTCCAGCAGTTAGCTGTATGGGACTCATGGACAGGAAAAATCAGCCTTTCATATCTGCATGTTCCACATCCTATGAATACTGCACTTTCCATCCACAGTTGATTGAATCCAAGGATGCAGAACCTGCAGATACAGAGTTTATGAGTTTATATACATATAAACTCATAGAGGCTGATTATATATACATATATCAAATATTATGAATATTAAATCCATTAAGCAGATGAGAACACTAAAGCTTAAGGAAATCTATCTGTGACCCTCTAAAGTTACAGAACTTCTAAATAGCAGAACCAGAAATCTCAGTCTGGAGATATTTAAAATTCATTAGTTTTTTTCATTATACCACAGTCAATGTGTACATTTTAATACAGATGCCAAAAATATCAATTGTTAAACCATTTATTACCATTCTTCAGGGTGACTCATAATTATTAATCTGGCAGACAATAAATGTCATCTACTTACAGCTGAATAGAAAATGCTCTAAAACCCAAAACTAATTTTGCAAATAGCAGTTTGCTTCAGTGTGATTAAATTCTATGGCATTTTGATGGATCAAGTCTGGCAACACTCACCTCTTTTTGACGGTATTTAATGGCCAATTTTAGTCTTGCAAGATCATTTCCACTTTGTTCTTCTATCAGACTATTGTCATCTCGGTAATTAAGAATGATTTCCAGTTCTCTGGAACTTCTTGTCTGATCCAGTAAGTCCTTAGCAAATTGTTTGCACTGCCGTGACAGCTCTTCATACTCTGACTTGAATTCATTTTCCACCTTGCTCAGTTCCTGAAGCTCCCAGCTTAACTGAAAGGCTGTGAGAAAAGGATCTTCACTTGACAGTGCAATGAGAGAGGGACTGGCCAGGGCCTTGTAGATGTTGAGTCTGGAGCGTGAGTGACGGAGGCTGTCCACATCTGAACTGGACACACATTCCACACAGTTACAGCGGACTTCATGGGGTCGAGGCACTGAGACCCCTTTCTGAACCAAGAGTTTTATTATCTCATAATTATTTGTATGGGCTGCCAAAATGATTGGTGTAATGTCTGGAGTGAATTCAGAGAACTGCTTATCAAGGAGTATAGGAGGCACCTAAAAAAGAAAAAGGTACAGGTGATGAATATTTATTCATTTGTTCAAGCCTGTGTATTTCATGCACCATGCTACAGCAATGTGGAACAGGGTTCATATGTCTTTGGCCAGGTTTTTTTTTTTTTCTTGCAGGAAAATATGACCTTTTTCCCTACGAGAAAAACAAGACAAAATTGGAAAAAAAAAAACTCTCCGATATGATACATTATTCTTTCTTTAATCTGAATTATGACATTTTACAGCATCTTAAAATAGGTGGTTATGGAAACTCTTTACTTGATGAAAGTCTTTCTTTCTTTTAAATAAGCCTAACTTGTTTTCTAGCTGACAATCTTTGCTTTGCTTTCTCAGAGATGTTGACTTGCTAAATAATCAAGAAATACACTCAAAAATAGCTAATGATTTGTTTTAAACCCTAGCTCTTTCTTTTCAGTAGAAGTCTCTTAATTCCTCATATAGGTTTTGTCTTTTGTTTGATTTTACTGTGGTTTAGCTTCTGCTTTCCTATCATTCAGCCTAGTGACTAAAGGTGGCAGCAAAAAGAAGTGGGCTGGGCTCATACTTCCTCTTTTCATTCATGCGTTTCTGGTATATTTTCCAGAGGACAAGAAGTGCTTCATTGCTAGCATTAGTGTTTTATCAGAAATAAACAAGCATTGAGTCAAGTCAGCAGTGTGAATTCAAGAATCAGTCCACCAATGTGTTTATGCACGATTTCCTTTGAGTTATACTCTAGGGATGGCAATGATGAAAATAATAATGGCTGCTGTTTAGTAAGCATCCGCTAAGTACATTAACCCTCACTCTTTATTATTCACATTTTACAGATGTGGTTCCTCAGTGAGAAAGCGGAAGACCTGCAATTTGACCTGCAGCTTCCACGTACTTTAGAGACCTTATATAATAAACACAGGTTCACCTGTCTGACACCCAAGCCTGAGTGAATTATACTACACTATGTTGCTTTAGCAAAATTTTGGTTTAATATTTATTTTTGCTGGCACAGAGCCACAGAGGCGTTTATGAAAAATAAATGCTACCTAAGGACAGTTAAACAGGCATGGCAGAAAAAAATGATGATGAATGTCACATTGAAATATGCTGCTGGTAAAATGAAGGAAATCACAAGAAGGTCAGAGGAAAACAACCACGTGGAGAAAAACAATACTTATGATGACACTTCATTAATGCTCCTTTTAAATATAGGTACATTTTTATATACGAATAACACCAAAGATAATAGGAATGAAATTATCTATTTAAAAGGTCCTTTACAGAGTTATGCAATTATTTAACACTGAAGATTGTAATAAACACTTTTTTAAATGCACTTATGAATACCAAGGTGACCACACTGCCTGTTAAGATAGTGTTTTACATTTGTGTGCTTTGGGTCCATTATGAAGGTAAATAAAGTTTCCTTGGTCACAAGCACAGCAATCCCATGACAGTAAATCTGATAACCAAGATGGCTTCTAAGTGATTAAGGTTTGGGATGTGGATGCAGTGTGCATCTGTCTGACAAAGTGAGAATTCACATTCCAGGTGAGACCGAGTGAGTCAACTCGAGATTTCATTGTGCTGTTCAGAGTGGTGCAAAATTTACAACTTATGTATTATTTCTGAAATTTTCAATTTAGTATTTTCAGACCACAGTTGAAAGTTGATAACTACAACTGCAGACAGTGAAACCTTGGATATGAGGGGACTACTGTACTTTTAGTGTTTTCTGTGGCAGACAATGAGGGAAGACAAAACAGTACTACTAATTTTCTATATTAGATGTATATTTAAGTGACTGATGTAATTGGAAGGCATTTTCTGGATTCAGTACAATTTCATCTCGGATTTCTATACTTTTTAAGCCATCAAGAATTTAAAATTTATTAACCATAAAATATATCTTTGTAGAATATTGCAGGAAATTTTATTTTAAAAATAGGTATAATATGACCCTACTGAATAACATACATATTTTTTTTAAAAAATAACAGTGTAAACATATTAAAGGGAGATATGATAAGTTTATTAAAATATGTAAGAATATACCAAGAATAAATATACTGCTTGAGTTTTAATACTCAATAAACCATTGCATATTATAATTTTTTAAAAATATATAAACATTTATAACTGATTGTTATAAACTATTAAACTTTATTATTTAAAATGATTTTTAATGGAACTCATCTATAGGTCCACTAACTAATTAGTCCAATAACAATTCATTGGTCAGTAAATGATATGGTTTGGCTTTGTGTCCCCACCCAAATCTCATCTTGAATTGCACTCCTCATGTATGGAGGGAGATATTTGGTGAGCCGTGATTGAATTATGTGGATGATTTCCCCCATGATGTTCTTGTAATAGAGAGTTCTCACAAGATATGGCTGTTTGATGAGTGTCTGGCGCATTCCCCTTCTTTCTCTCTCTCTCTCTCTCTCTCTCTCTCTCGCTGCCATGTGAGACGTGCCTTGCTTCCTCTTTGCCTTCCGCCATGGTAATCAGTTTCTTGAAGCCTCCCCAGCCACATGGAACTGTGAGTTAATGATGCCTCTTTCCTTTATAAATTACCCAGTCTCAGGTAGTATCTTTACAGAAGTGTGAAAATGGACTAATACAGTAAATAACTAGTTTTAAATCACATAATTATAATTATATTAGAGCTTACTCTTACTCTAAAATGTATTTGAAATTCAACATGATATGTTGTCTTTACCATTAATTGCCTGGCACCCTACTGGTCATAGATTGTTTGACATCAGGGACTGATTGTCTTAGATGAACTACACGTTGGACTCTGCTGGGATCCTCACTCAGTGAGACAGGCAAAACATTAGAGTTTACCTAGGTCTCAGGAGACAGGTTTGGGTCTCCAATTGTGTGAAAACAATTAAAACAAAACAAAAGTGTTTAAAAAAAATAATTTGACAGTTATGGAGTACTAACTATATGCCTATATCAATTATCACGTGGTGTTTGAAAGTCTGAGGTTTTCTTATTCTCTCATCACTTCTACATTTATTATCTTGCTTTCTTCTGTATAAGAAAGTTCCCCCTTCTCCTTTCTCTTGTTGGATATTGCTATGACCCCATGAATTTTATTTAATATATTATGATTCATCACTATCACTATTCATTTTATACTTGTTATTGAACTATACATATAGTAAAATGGATAAATATTAATATACAGCCTGATGACTTTAAAAAATCTGAACATGCTTAGGTGACACAATCCAGATTAAAACCTAGCAGAGTCAATGTACCCCACAAGCCTCCTTCTTGTTACCCTTCTCAGCTAGTACTTTTCTCAGATATAATCACAAATTAAAAGGGTTTCAGTATAAATTCCTTTCACACACTTTTTCAACTTTATATAAACAGAATCACAGAATATGTACACTTTATGTCTAGCTTTCTTTGTTGAATTTGAGCTCTTTGAAAGACATTCCTATTATTAGTGGCACAAACTATTTTTTCAGTTCTGCATAATATTTCAATTTCTATTTTATTTCATTCCATTGTCGATGACATTTTTGTGGTTTCCAGTCTGGGGCCATTAAGAATATTGCTCCTATGCACTTTTTATTTCTGTTTTGAAAATGAGGAAATAATGTATGTATATGTTGATCTTGTATCTAGGAATGGAATTTTTGTGTCACACAGTTTTCTTAAGCACTTATACCAACTCGTATGCCCACCAGCAATTATACTTGGTTTTATTGATTTATTATATTTATGCCATTTATAAATAATTTTTTGTTATTTGCTGTCAAAAATGAGTGTTGAATTTTGTCCAATGCCCTTCCTGTTTCTATGAATATAATCATATAATTGTCTTCCTTAGTCCTAAAGGTATGGCAAATTAGATTAATGGATTCCTGAATATTGAAGCATTCTAGCTTTCCTGAAATTAATCCCACATGGTCAAATGTGTAATGTTTATATTTTGGCAATATTTTTATTTAAATAGTTTGGAATCTATTTTCCTAAGTGATATGAATTTTTAAACTTCACTGTACTGTCTTTATTGGCTTTTGGTATAAATGTGAAGCTTTCTTCACTAAAAGAATAAGAATCTCATGCCTATAATTCCAGCACTTTGGGAGGCTGTGGCAGGCAGATCACGACGTCAGGAGTTTGAGACCAGCCTGACCAACATGGTGAAACCCCAACTCTACTAATAATACAAAAATAGCCTGGCATGGTGGCAGGCACCTGTAATCCCAATTACTGGGGAGGCTGAGGCAGGAGAATCACTTGAACCCGGGAGGAGGTTGAGATGAGCTGAGATGACACCACTGCACTCCAGCCTGGGGGACAGAATGAGACTCTGTCTCAAAAAAAAAAAAAAGAATGCTTTCCTCCTGTAGAAAACAGAGATGTGGTATTCATAGCACCCTTCAAGAATGGACTTGCTGTCCAGCTATAAGGAGTGTAGTCTACCAGCAGCCTCCACCTGCTAACCGCTTCAGGTTCTTCCTCAGTTTTAAAGCAAAGGACAAGGGAGGAGCAAGCAGAGTGGATGGACGGGGCCCAGCTATTTCCACCCAGCACAGGACGTGGCTCACTAGGCAGCCATTTTCTCTGGAGTTCCTCTTTACAGTGGCAGGAACATTTGTCAGCTCTGCATCAGATCTAATGGCTTTCACTTCTCAATCCTGCTTCCTTTGCTTTTACTTTCAAAGATGGTATTCAAAATATACACACATGTAGGAAAATGTACATTTTATTTCTGTTTTGAAAATGAGAAAACAGAGAGAGAGAGAGAGAGAAAGAAAAAGAAGGGTCTGATAAACAACTTTATGGTCAGCCAGCTAATAGAAAAGAGGCTTTAATAAGGGAAACAGGGACCCTATGGTTACTATAAAATTATTAATATAAAATATAAACCATTCTAAAGAAATAGGCGGATCTTCGAGATCTTCAATTCTTTCCCTCCACTACTGCAAATGTGACTTTTCCAATATAGAAACCTCTTCAGGCGATTCCCTTTCTTAAAATGGCTTATAATTACTTTGATTGATTCAATAATTTATTCATGTATTGAGTCAACAAATATTTACTGAGTCTCTTGTCTGGCACTGCATTAGACATAGAGAATTAAGAAAAATGAAGATGAAGCAGTTCATATCCTTACGGAGATGACTGTCGTATTTGACAGAAAACTGGAACACAGATTTCCTGTATCTCCCAAGCAAATTGAATCAAATGTTTATTTACTTCAAATCCAACACCAAGGTTGGTATCATGAAAAAACACAAAATATAAGAAACGAAGATCCGCAGTGTCACATCAGATGATGACCACATTTTAATGTGAAACTTTCAGTTCTGAAAATTTGCCAAGTACTTTCCAAAATCTCAGGGTAGTTTTTCTGCTTTATATATCTTATATTGGACTGGTAGAATTAGAATACAATTAAAACCGTAAAACTCTGCTATGAGCCCTAGAACATAGAAATTCTTTGCTATATAGTTTTTTTGTTCAGTATTAACAAGAATATGGCACTGTGCAACATTTTATTTTCCTTAGCAAGAAGGAAATAATTGACATACTTGGAGCAGAAAACTACAGATTCAAACTGTTCTTTTGGAAGTGTTAGAACAGTTGAGCTGTCATTCTTTATATACTTAGCAGAGTGCCTAGCAGATAGGTGGTGTTTCATACATGACCTATTGATTTATTCTGGTTGCAGACGATTACCATTTCTGTAGGGTGAAGCCATTAAATCAGATTTCCAAGCCATCCAATTGGAAACTGAGTCAATCTCACATGGCAAGGAAGAGCCAATCACAGTCAGTGAAACAATGAACACTAAAGTCAACTCCTCAAGATTTTGCTCTCAGGAAATAATCCCTCTCTAGAAAGACCAAAATACCATTTCTGCCCTCCCCACACCCTTTTACTTTGCCAAATTTTCCTGGCTTTCCTTTCAGAATGTCCTAATGTTACAGCCTTTCATTTGTATACAGATGGTCTTTGGTGTATACAGAGACATAAATTCTCCAGTCTTTTTTTCCTGGATTGCTGGCACATTTAGCTTATTTCAGATGTTATATCCCAGGATTACAGGTTTGCTGGTGGTCAAACCAAAAAGAAAATAAAGAAAATAACTTCACTAAATCTTATAACAATAAATCAAATCACTTTAATGCCTTTAATTTAATCTACAAATAATTACTATACATAAACAATGTGCAAGGCAATGTGCTGGGTGGTAAAAATGTGTTTTACCCTCTAGAAGCATAATAGAAAATTCCTCTCTCTTCACACACACACACACGCGCATGCATGCACACACAAACACTGCACAATACTGTACAAATGGTTTTAATGGAAGAACTCAGTAAATGTTCTAAAAAAAGTATGAATAAAACAAAAGGGAAATTAGAGATTTTTTCACCAGAAAAGGATTTGAGTAGGTGTTTATATTTACACTGGTTGCAACTAGTAATGTAAAATGGTTATAGAAAAATGACAGCATCAATGAGAAGACATGAGAGATTCATCTATAAAAATACTGTCATTAGAGTATGGTATCAGTCAAGAGAGCTAAATAATTTTAAAGTGCTTCAGTGTAGATTAGGGCAACATTAGAGATGCTTTTGCATTATTTTATAAACATCGGTGACATTATAGAAGAATTTAACCAGGAGAGTAATGGAATATTAATGTTATTCTAGGATATTTTGAAGGATAAGTTAAAATTTTAATGGTTGGAGGCAGGTAAAGAAGCCTGGTTAACTTTTACATTTTGAATTAGACTTTTAGCAATGGATAAGGAAAGGATATGATTACACCCTGCCAGATAGGGGAGATCAGAGACACACACACACACACACACACACACACACACACACACACACACACAGAGAGAGAGAGAGAGAGAGAGAGAGAGAGAGAGAGAAACACAGAAGCATGAGATAGAATTAAGTTAAAGCAATGATGTCAGAGAAGAAGAGGTCTCATCCAGATGATGCCCTGAGAGTCCTTTGAGGTCAGATTTTAATTTCCCTAATGTTCACTTGTCTGGGATGGAAAGGTGAACAAAGGTGGAATTCAAAAGTCAAAAGATGTTCCATTGCAGAAGCTGCTAACACACATTTGCAAGTTCTAGCACTGGAAAGGGACTTCAGAGAACTCTTGCATCCCATTAGGGCCATGGCCTTTCCATCTCTCTTCTGTCTTTCAGATGCCTATGAGTAAAGGGTTGATAAAGAGGCTCTTCTTATTGGTTTCCTAGGAAAGCCAAGAATGCCACCTCAAACCACCCCTGCCATGGAGAATGAACCATACTGGAGTTATGGAGAGGGCAGTGAAAAGCCGTGACTCAGGGACTCTGGTTTACTTACTGCAGCTGAGGCCATTATCAGTTGATTATCAACTTTACTACCCACTTCAATACTTTAAAGAAGTCTAAAATATAACACGTTTGATCTCAGAAACATTTAGAAAAACCAGAAAATGCGCTTGCTGACCCTTTTTCATGCTTTGTTCTCAACACAGTCTCTTTTCTGTCTCCATCCCTCTTCCTTGCTTTATTCAATGTCTCCTTCCTTTTGTGGTTCCATTGTTATAAGTGAAGAGCATATTCTTCTAATAACACATAAAATAAGTATATCATTGTAGGCACTCAATAGCTTATTACTTTTCCATTAGCTTTTCTTCTCAAATTTACAAAAATTTCCATCTAGCATATTTAAGGACATAACCCTGCAGATAAAAATCACAGTGTGCTTTAC
Source organism: Leontopithecus rosalia (assembly GCA_028533165.1). Taxonomy (NCBI): domain Eukaryota; kingdom Metazoa; phylum Chordata; class Mammalia; order Primates; family Cebidae; genus Leontopithecus; species Leontopithecus rosalia. The sequence continues at coordinate 8,010,221 of CM052652.1, read as the reverse complement.
TTACTTTGCCGAAGTGAAGTCTATAGACATAAAGGCATTACGCCCAGGAAAACATATTTGCATTAGATTATATACTCACATTACTAAGAAGCAAACAACAGACTCCCAAACACTTTTTAAAAATAAATTCCAAGTTATTGAATCAAATATTTCACCCAGCAATCTACAGCAAAAATAGAAGAGGCAATTAAAAGAGGAAACTTTATGAGTGTATCTGTTCAACATTTTTTCTCAGTTTTACTGCAAGATTAGTTACACGAGGGCTGGGCGTGGTGGCTCACGCCTGTAATCCCAGCACTTTGGGAGGCCAAGGCGGGTGGATCACGAGGTCAAGAGATCGAGACCACCCTGGTCAAAATGGTGAAACCCCGTCTCTGCTAAAAATACAAAAAAGTAGCTGGGCATGGTGGTGCGTGCTTCTAATCCCAGCTACTCGGGAGGCTGAGGCAGGAGAATTGCCTGAACCCAGGAGGCGGAGGTTTCGGTGAGCCGAGATCGTGCCATTGCACTCCAGCCTGGGCAACAAGAGCAAAACTCCGTCTCAAAAGAAAAAAAGATTAGTTACATTAATAACTGAATTACTTTGATATGATACAGCTTTAAATATTATTGACATATACAAGGCATCCATTAACTTATAACTGATTGCTATTCTTAAAATGTATCTACATGTTTCACCTTGAAGTGACTCAGCACCAATCTGAAGCACATACTTTAAAATCCAGAGCGTGATACTTTACACAAACGTATTAGGTTAGTGCAAAAGTAATCATGGTGTTTGCCATTGAAAGTAATGACCAAAACCTCATAAAAATTTATCTCTGTCACTAAAATATACATGTTTGAACCATTATTAATACTGAAGTGAAAATTTTCGGAGAGAAATTCATCCTGAAGTGACATTCATGCGATTTAAGAGCATTCATTCTATTAAATTCAGTATTTATAAAAAAGGCTATATTAATTGTGTAAAAACAACTTACTGACATAATACTGTTTGGTGTACCCTAGATTTTTAGAATAAATGGATACATTTTCTAACCTGGCTCTTTTTTTCTTTTAAAGAAATAGGGTCTCACTCTGTTGCCCAGGCTGAACTGCAGGGGCATGAACACCAATAACTTCAACCCCCTTTCTGGACTCAAACAATCCTCCCACCCCAGCCTCCCAAGTAATTGAGACTACAGGCACAGCACCATCATGCCTGGATAATTTTTTATTTTTTGTAGGAAGAGCATCTCACTATATTGCCCAGGCTGGTTTTAAACTCCTGGGCTCAAGCAATCCTCCTACCTCAGCCTCCCAGTGTGCTGGGATTACAGGTAGAGCCACTGCAGCCAACTGGTTCTATTTTAAATTAGCTATATAATCTTAGAAAGTCTCTTAAAGATATTAAGGGGCATTTGTTATAAATGAATGTTCCCTGTAACATGAAATTTCCATGGCTCAAATCTTTTTTAAAAGCTCTGGTTGATAGTATAATAATAGAAACTTTACTAAAAAGGTGCTTCTTTTTTCAAGGGCTTCAATAAAAATGTGCTGAATTCTTCAGTGTCCCCCCCTTCTCTTTTACTCTAATACTTAAAATACTTACTCTAATACTTAAAAAGCAACACTTAAAAAACCTAGATGATAAGTATAAAATTTATCTCTCATACACACAGACTGTTGGATTTCTAATTCAAATCAATACAAGAAATTTCAACTTAAAGTTACATTTGAAATTTTATATAAAGTTATATTTTAAAATTTATTTGATTACAGTAATTTGGAACCTGAATTTATATACATGTGTGTGTATACATGTGTATGTGAGCACACACACCCATACATATATACACATGAACACAAACTACTTGCACAAAAGCAAGTGGCTGTCTTGTGAATGAAGAAATGGATGGATGGACAGATGAATGAATAAGTTAGGTTACAATCTTATCTAACCGAAATCAAAAGTGTTACTTTAGGCTGAAACTTCTGCCTTAAAAGACTAAACAGAATTCAAATTTGCACTTATAAAGACAAAAAATTATTTCTTAGTCTGAGCCTCAGGCTAATAATTTACCAGCATGTTCATGACTGGTGGCTAAGAGCAAAGACTTGTGTGTTTTTACTTCTTCAAAGTGGTTGCAACTTTAAATACACTAATAGGTTTTTTTTCTATTTTTTTTCCTGAGATGGAGCCTTGCTCTGTCACCCAGGCTGGAGTGCAATGCCGTGATCTTGGCTCACTGCAACCTCTGCCTCCTAGGTTCAAGGGATTCTCCTTTCTCAACATCCCAAGTAGCTGGGATTACAGGTGCATGCCACCACACAGCTAATTTTTTGTATTTTTAGTAGAGAAGGCGTTTCACCATGTTGGCCAGGCTGGTCTCAAGCTCCTGACCTCAGGTGATCTGCCTACCTAGCCCTCGGAGGTGCTGGGATTATAGGCATGAGCCACCACAACTGGCCTAAACACACTAAGTTTGATTTTACGTCTGATGAAATGTTGATCCAGAAAATAATTATAATAAATCCAGCTTAAAATAAATTTGGCACAATTACATACATATGGCTGTAAATCAGGAGTTTAAAAAATTTTGTGTGTCATGGGTTTCTTTGGACATATGAAGCAGCCAGTGGACCCTAATTAAGAAAGAATATTATTTCTAAAGAAAATCCATAGTATTATACTTAAAAATATATTTAAGTATATTTAAAATATATTAAAATACAAATACACAATATGCTAACATACATACCTCTCTATTAGTATATTAAATAAAAAGTTATACTGGAAGGTAATTAGACTACTTTTGAAATAATAAACCTATAAAATATACCAGATATATAGTGTAATAGTGATATAATAGGAAAATATCTACAATTTCTACTATTGACAAAGACACAGGCAATCCTAGCAAAACTGATTTTTGGTCTACATTCATAACTGAAGGAAATTATGTGTTCCATTTAGAAGTTAGTAAAACTAAAGATATAATTCTTCTCATCTTATTTCATAGATATCTTTGAAGTCTATCTAGGATATCCCTAAGTTAAGAAGCTCTTTAAGTATAATCAAATTCGACTTGGAAGACAATTACAATTTTTTAACTAGAAAGCACCAAGCAGATAGTTGTTTTCTAGAAGTAGTTGGAAAGTTAGGAAGACTTTCTGGAAAGGAAAGTATGATATTTGAAAAATTTTTTAAATTACATATATATTTACTAAAAAACAGTGTTCTATGATCATAGATGTTCTAGAGTATCAAGTAGAAGAAATAGCTCACAGCACCCACACACACAAATATTTACTTCATGCGAAAAAATTCTGGAGATCTGGGGAAAGATCCAGAAGATCTAACCTGTAAATAAAAATTACTTAAAATAAGGAACACCTGGAGAAAAGTCAAAAGTGAGGCATAAACAAGAGAAATTTCTTACTCTAAGAAAATGGTGAGTCTGTGCACTGAGAGTATTTGCTAGGTATTTGGTTAATGGAATGAATAACAATGGAAATGTGACTAACATCAAACTTTGTATATGCCCCCATTGAAACTCTGCAAGACAGTTGCAATGGTACCTGTAGCCAATTGTCAGCAAAAAAAATAATAATAATGTGACTCAAGAATTCCAATAATTCTATATCCAGGTAAGTTTTTCTTAAGTTCTAAAACGTTATCTGTGGTTATGCTAAAATTCAGAAAGTACACATCATGCATATGTATTATAGAAGCAACTATTTCAGAAGTTACTGTAACTAAATATCTGTGAATCACTCTAAATAGATGAGGGGAAAGGAGGAAAAAGTTCAGCAATAAATTGTGCAGTATGTAGTCTGAAATGTTTATTTGTATTTTGCCTGGAGTTTAGTAATATAAGAGATAACTAACAATATTTGAAACAGAAGAGACATATTTTTTCTTGAAGCAGAGAGAACATCTGATAGTTTGGAATTCAGTTCTAAACAATTTCATTGAAACCTAGAAATTAGTGGGTAGGGTTCAAAGTTGGAAATTCTTTTTAAAATAGCGCTTTATTTTCCTGAGTCTCTTAGGTACAACATAGATCTTCCTTAGTTTACTCGCTATGTGGTCCTCTGTATTTCAGTTAGAGGTAATCAGCCCATTCACATAAGTTGGTGACTTTTGACTTCCAAATTTTAAAAAAATTATTGTATATATAACTACTTTTCTTTGTTGCAGTTTACTGCTTTAGTTTTGTATTTTAAATGAGCAATAAACAAAAGTCTTAGTTGCTAACAAAGAAATTCTATTCTACATAGACAAAGATCAAAGAAAAATGAATATAAAAAGTAAAATTATCTGGTAAGACCACTAAAATAATTGTTAGTATGTTAAATCCAACATTGTATGAAGGGAATAAAGTAGAGCTTATTTCAAAAATGCAAATTATTTTTATAATTATTATATTTTTAGCTATCATTCATTATGGCAAATAATGTTTTTCAATGTGATGATACTGTCTGTGAAAAAGTGTTATGTGTTCCATAACACTTGATATGTTGAAACTCTTGATATGTTTCAAGAGTTTCATCACTAGTCCTAGAAATTATAAGGGTTATTTACCAAAAACCAGGAGCAAAACTCATAATAAAGAATGAAAATTTTTTTTTCATTCAAATTAGAAATAAGACAGAAATGTTTATTCTTGTCACTTTTACTCATCATTATTTTGGAGTTTCTACATAATGAAATAAGTTTAGAAAATAAAATACTAAGAAACAAGACCACCTGTTCCTGTTTGGCAGATTACATGGTCATGTATTTTAAAAAACTCAGAGACTGCAAGTTTAGCAGCATTAATAAAGCTTAATAGAACATGCACATGCAATACAAAAATCTATACTTTTCTATTACTAATACAAGTTATGAACAGAAATGATTATAGACAGAATGAAAAATGCTGGACATTATTATGTGACAATGGATATAATAAATGTGAATAGATTATAGAAAACATAACATCTTATAGTGTATAAAATACAATCGAAAATATAGGAAAATTCTTTCGTTCATGGAAAAGAAGACCTCATATCAGAATCATGCTGATTTTTCTTACAATAAAATATACATTTAGTACCATTTATTAGAATATTTTTGTTTATATTGTTTTATTTAGAACTTGATTAAATTATTATATTGATATGAAAGAATATCCAAGAATGGCTAAAAAATTATAAAATTGAGACTATAATCCAAGAATATAGTGAGAGTTATGAATCACTTGAACAGAATTTTGACCAGAATTACTTCTGATTATATATTTAAAGCTTATATGTGAAAAATGAAATATTTATTTATTTGGAAAAGCAGTTCATTTACTAAATGGCACTAAAACAATCTTCTATCCAAGCAAAGTTAGGTTATTCATCTCACTTCATAACAGTAAATTTGAGATGGGTTAAATATTTAAATGTAAAAAACAAAAAGTAACAAAATTTTAGAAAGGAAGAATGATTGCCCTGAGATTGAGCACTCTTAAAGTAAGACTGCAAACACAGAATGAAAAACCTCATATTTTATTATGCAATTATAAAGTGGAATGGCCAAAGATAACTTACATACATAAAGTAAAAAAATACCAAAGATATCTTACATACATAAAATAAAAAAATGAGCTCTTAAACTACAGTAACACATAAAACATACTTAATCACACACAGAAAAAATGTGAATCGAAAAAAAATCTTACAAAAAAACGATGGATGAATGAATAGTTATAAGCAGATGTTTTACAGAAGAAAATCGAAGAAGAAAATTAAAGAGTCAGACATATAAGAAATGATTTTTCTCAATAGTTGAGGAAAAGCAAATAAAAACAATAATGAAATACAAATATTTGTCCATTGGATGTGCAAGTTTAAAAAGCTATGGAGACAGGCTCCCCCACTCATTGAAAGCTAGAGGGATAAAATTATTACAGCTTTGTGGGAGAGTATGCAGTGTTTATACAAATCTCAAGAAGTCTTACCTCAGGAAATGCTTCCTGCAGAATAGGAGGGACAATGAGAATATTTCTTTATATTTATTTTACTACTTTTTGTCCTGATAGAAATTTGGACATCACCTCAATGTTTTTCAAAAGTTGGAACAAATTGTACAAACATATTCTCGTATGAGGTATTATGATGTCATTGAATATCTGAGTTAGCAGGAATGTTGTGTGTATTATTCTGGAGAGATGTTCCTGAAGTTTCATTTTGTCATGCTGGAGAGTTGTAGAATAATTATTTATATACAGTTTCCTTATTTTAGGCTCTTTAAACATTAGTTGAGATTCTATTTCTATCACACACTATCCTTGTTATTATCTCTATCTGAACTACTTTATTTGATGTGCAAATCCTCTGTAATTAACTCAATCTCATATATTAAAATCTACTGTGCACTACATTTCAGTATGCTTCCTGTACCCTGAGCATTTCACCATCAAACTTTCCATACAGCTTTATAAATTGGTGTTTGCCTTTCCCCTCTCACTTATCCAATTCTGCCACTCAGAACACACCTTAAGTATTACAATTTTTATGATGTCCTTTTGTAAAACTGAACTGTCAATAGGCTGCTTTTTTGCCTTTAATGTAGGAAGGGAGGAGGGAAGGCATTATAAGTTTTATGCAAGGCAAGAGAAACCCATTTTCAGAAAAGGAGTTTCTAAAAACAGTAACATACTCCACAATTACAGATTCCCTCATTTCCACTGAAGGCTCTTATTACAAGATACATCTAACTTTACCCAAGCTTTAGTACGAGTCCATGGCCCACAGGCCATATGTTTCCCAGGACAGCTTTGAATGCAGCCCAACACCAATGCACAAACTTTCTTAAAACATGAAAACTTTTTTGCGATTAAAAAGAAAATCTCATCAGCTGTTGTTATTGTGAGTGTATTTTATATGTGGCCCAAGACATTCTTCTTCCAATGTGGCCCAAGGAAGCCAAAATATTAGACACCCCTGCTTTGGTGATGCATCCAGTATAAATAAGAATAACTTTATATCAATAACTATTTTTACTTTTTGTAAAGCAAATGATCATTTGAAATTGCACAGACTGTTCTTTATTGGAAGCCTATTTTCAGTCTACTTTGAATTAAAAATACCAGCAAAGACTTATAGCGTTGATTTGAAAAGGTATATAGGGCACATAGTAAATACAATCCTATGACTGGATGACAGATTTATCTTAGAAAAAGGAAATGCACTGATACAAATGAACAAGGATCTGGCTAACACCACTTCAACTAATTAAGGTTGTAAACACAAATATTCTTGGGGTCTATTGATGATAACATAAGCAATAGCTAACCTGTATGAAATACTTGCCTTGTGCCATGCCCTGTGTGGGGAGCTTGTTATACCTCATCTAAGTCAATCCTCAAAATAATGTTTAGATGTACTGTTATTATTATTCTCTTTATACAAAAGAGAATGACAGGTCTTGGAGAAGTTCAGTAACTTGCTCACGGCCATACAGAAATCCATGCAGCCTGACTCCAGAATCTAAATTCTCATCAATAGATGGTATGTCTTCTGAATAAGGCAGCTGCAACATCATGGGAACAGCTCAGGTAGCAAGAGATGTTCATTAAATCCTACCTCCACCATTTCTAGCTGTGTGAAAGTGACAAAGCCAGTGGACTTCTCCACATTTCGATTTTTCTCATTTCCAAATGTGGGCATTTATTCAAGATATTTCTCGTCATGGAACAAGAACTAAAGAAACGTACATCAAAGCCTTCTCAAAGTTAATTCCCACAGAGCTGTGGTGAAGGTTAAATGTGAAAGCATGTTGTAGTCTATAAATCACTAAATAACGTGGAGGTCCTAGTGTTATATGACAGTCCTAGGACTGTTAGGAGCAAGACAAGAAAACTGTCTTATTCAATTTGACCAGATTCATTTGTTTCTCCTCATGTAAACACAGATCCAATTGTAGTGCTTGATTCATCTGAAAGGTAGAACAATGATTTCCTGGTGGGCCGATTTTGTTAAGTGTAGATGTCAAGGTTTAAAATGCATACCTTTTGTTGCTGAAAATGTAAGCTGTGCATCTCCTGAAATGGCATCTGCTTCTTTATTGTGTACTGCTATATGTACATCATAAATAACAATTAAATATTATTTGTATCATATGTAAATACTGGAGAAATATGTTACAACTCTTAAGGAGACATCAAACAAATAGCAACTTCAAATCACCACCAGGCTGGACTAGGATGAATCCCTAAAGGAACTTGAGGGTTATTATCACTAACTCTTAGACTGTTCAGTTCACAGACTTCTCTTTTCTTTTTAAAAACTGTATAATATGTACATGTATACATTATACTGAAGAGAAATCTAAATGACATTTAAATAAAGTGTTAAGTTTGTTGAAAATATGGCTAATGGACCAAGTTTAAACAATTTCATATGAACTACAAATTACACATTATTTCTGGTCAATGATTCTGTTTTTTGTTTCATTTGACAATGCTTATTACTGTCTCCTTTTTGAAACTCACCAGTCTTGAGTTTCGTGACTATTTGCTCTGGATAGTATTATAGAAGCACAAATATTAGTTGTGTCACTAATTAGTTGTGTCACTAATATGCATCACATATAGCTTTGGGAGTATTATTTAACCACCACCCCCAACTTCAATGTTCTTATCTGTAAAGTAAAGATAATTATGGTCTTTACCTCTTAGGGTTCTTTCCAACATTAAAAGTATAGATGAATATAAAGGTGTTCTGTACATAACATTTGATAAAACATAATCTCTTATGATGATCATTATTATTATCATTGCTATCACAAAACCATTTTCCTGCTGACTCTTTGTCTCACTGGGACCCTTTCTATTCATCCCTTCAACACTGTTCCTTCCCAGAAATGTAACTTAAGTCTAGTGTTCTCATTCTAAACACAGTATTATCTGTATTTCGGCACAACATTAGCTATTCTCCTTGTGCTGATTATAGCCTCTAAATGCTAACTTTTATCCTTCCAGGCACTCAATAATGCCTTTGAGTGCCCATTTTAGGCCACTCTTCACAGTTTTGAGACTACAATAATCTACACAACAGACAAAATCCTTGCTTTCATTCAATTTATCTTCTAGAGGGAGAGGAGAGAAAAAGACACATAACAGGAGTGAATGACTGAATGAATAAGTCAATGAGTAAAAGAATATTACATTTCATTCAGACAATATCATGGAGGAAGAGAAAACAGAGTACCAGAGCCAAGGAGAGACTGCTACACTATATAGGTTTGCCACTTGTCTTACCGATACAGTGACATTTGACTGGAAGATTGAAAAATTTGAAGAATCAAGCTAAACTTTTATCTAAAGGCAGAGAATTCCCGGAAGAGGGAACAACAGTTACAAAGATCTTGAGACACTATCATGCTTTGGGTTTGGGCTAATTTGATAGGAGTACAGTCAGCAAGTGGAAAAGTCATAAAAGGCAAGGTTAAAAAAAAATAAGTAGCAGGTGAGGCAGCAAATGCATTGTAATTCATTTTAAGGATTTAAGCAAGCTCTTATTCTTAGGTAGAGGAAAAGGAATGAGAACATTTTGAGCAAAAGGATAACACTATCTGAACATCTTTAACAGAACTATTATGACTCCTGTGTTGAGAATAGACTAACAGGAACAGAGTGGAAGTAGGACAAGCTAATGAGGAGTATTACAATGATTGAAGCAAGAGTTCCAGGTAGTTGAGACTGCAGTGGAGAGTTTGAGACAAAGTGGTCTATGCTGGATATATTATGATGGTAGAGCCAACAGGATTTGCTAATGAATTGAATATTGGCTAGAAATTTAAGTTTAATTTGTAAAAGATGTCAAAGATGACGGAACATCTTGGCAAGGACAGGTGGAGTTGCAACACTGAGAGCACTCAGAGAAGACGTTTTTGAACACAATGAAGATTAGGATTTGGCTTTTGCATGTTAAATTTGGGAGAGCATTAGAAATCTGGATATACACATTTGACAGTCATCAGCATACCAATAGTATTTAAAGCCTGAATGTCACTTAGCAAGTGAGAAATGTGTGTAGATAGAAAGGAGGAGTTAGACATTTGAACTGTCTGACATTTCAAAATTGAGAGATGGAGAAGATGAGGAAGGGCCAGTGAAGGATATTAAGAAAATAGACAGTGAAGTAGGCGAAAAATAAAGAGTGTGAAATCCGGAAGTACTAAGACACATATTGAGGCAGGTTGGTAGCTATGGGTGGAAGCATGTGAAAGTGTTCCCATAATTGATTCTATTTTATTAGTAAAATAGAAAACAAGGCATCACCTGAGAAAGAGGAGAGAAGAGTTGGGGAACTTGTGGAAGGAGAGAAAGAGAGAGAAAAAAATGAATGAGTCTTCTAAGCAAGTGGGAGGATATCCAGGAAACTTAGATTGCTGGGCACCACTGAGCACCCACTTGAAATTAGTGGTCATGCCTTTAGAGTGAAACTAGCTGAAATGGTTATATACTTTCCTTAGCCCTCTCTGGCCACCTGAGTCTAAGCATACAATCGGCAGGGATTGGACTAAACCAACAATGTAATTTTACCAGATGATATTACAATAGGAGAGAGGCCAGCTTGTCTTCAGATGGGAAACTACAAGGAGGAACCACTGAATGTTAAATCAGGGAAGTAATATCATAAGGGATGAGCATCAGAACATTTTAGAGTATGGATGGGTACTAGACAGAGTGAGCAGGGAAGAAACTGTGACGTTGGAGGCAGAATAATTAATGATAATACCAAATCCAAGTGTCGCTGTCATAGGAGGTGACTAATGCAAGAGGGAGTTAAAGGTAGATGTCTGGGAAGAAGGAAAAGATATACTGTTCACCAGTATGTTAAAATGATTATAATGTGACCTCTTTTAATCCATGCGGAATTCAGCTGTTATTTGATGTGTATTTCTCCCCTGATAAATTTAAAGTCTTTTGAACATCATTATAATGGTTACACAATGTTTTAATTAAAATACACAGTAATTTAGCTAATTACCACCTAGAATTTTAGAGTGTATATTAATATCACCTGTATTTTGAATGTGTGACAGAATGAGTGTATGAATATAAGTAAATTTTTCCTTTGGTTTCGCTTTTACTAATCATTGCTAAATTGCTTTCCAAAACGATTCAGTTCCAATATAAATGAAGGGTGTTTGTTTATCTGTATTAAATATAGAAGATTGCATAAGTGCCCGATTGTCCCTTGCTGATTTATCATTCAGTGTTAAACAGAATTATTTTGATTAGTTTTATTATATGCTTCGTACATTTTTCTTTTCTAGATATATTTGATTTTTTTTCAAAATTCACAAACATGTATTCTTTAATAATTCCACAGTTTACTTTGAAGTAAAAAATCTTTTAAAGATTAAGAACCACACCAAGATGAATCATTTTTTCCATTTTTCTTCATTAGGTTTGTTTAAAGCATGCAGCACACGAATTAATGTAGATTTACATTAATGAATGAAAGTTGATATAATTATGTTAAGTCCTGTAATTTGTTTCTAATGAAGCCTACATGCAGTGAAATATATCTTAGTATATATTAAATATAAACAAATACTATCAAGCTTGCCTGTAATTTTCAAATGGCCTGAGACTTTTAGAATTGTGGTAAATACATTACAAGAGAATACACTAAATTGTATGGAGCAGGATGGTAGGAATGAATTATATGGATCCTCATATCTTAACCCACTTTTAATGAAGAACACTAAGAATAAGGAGAATGTGGATGTACAGAGAATGAGGCCGCAGTAATGCTTTATGGTGATATACTGTTGCATACAAAATTAACACAAACTTTTAAAAACAAATCTATACTGAACCTGGAAAATTGGCTTTCAGGGTTTTTCCCAGTCATGGTGCCTATTAAACAGAGAAAATAATAAAAAACGTCCTAGGGACTGTTTTTGGGAGTGAGAAATGCAGAGGAATTATGTGGATAATGTATGTTCACGAAATGTGCTGCTCCAAAATGCTAGAGCGGGAACTAGAACGGTTCATGAATGAGGAACAGCTAAGTCAGGCATACATGTGTAGGACAGCAATCTGAATGTCTGGCTGTTGTGATTGGCTAACAGTAGATGTGTGGCTGGCTCAGCTTTTTCAAAAGGAATTGAGATAAAACTCGAGGAGTGAGATGATCTTGGGTCAAACACGAACTAGCCACATGACCTTGACCACATCATTTGCTACCTTCACTTTTAGGGAAAACAGCACTGCCTGTCTACTTACAGGGCCAAGTGTCCTTAATAGGGTAAAAGTGCTTAGACAGTGGCAGAGCGAATCAAAAACACAAGGAGGAGAAAGTAAGGTTTACTCTTATGACATTAAAAATAAAGATACAGAAAACAATTGTGATTATTTTTATTTTTCTATTAATGAGAAATTAAATTTCAAAATATTAAACAAAATTTTAGATTATGAATACTGAAAAAACTAGTCTGCTGAGTCGGTGTAGGGCTTCTATATTTTATGTCTCTTTAGTTGAATACTGCATGATTAATGATTTTCCAAGAAAGAAATCTATATTTATACCTAACCTGCCAGTATATTTAATAATTTCCTTCTCATCCATTACCTTCTGTTTTTATCGTACATCCAAGTATGGTCCTTGAGACAGCATTGACTTTATCCTGGTAAAAAGCTGCATATTCTATTGCTTAAACATTTTTTTAAATGTCAAAAGTAACAAAGGAGAAAATAAAATTCACTCTAAAACACACTGCCCAGAGATACACATTCAGCATATATATACATATATATATGAACATATGTCTGTATTTTGTAGAGAAAATTGGGGACAGGCTTGTATGGAAGTATTGCAATCTCTGCAAAGAAGACTGCATGCTATATGTGGGACTAAATTTTCAAGGTGTGCAAGGCTGCTCAGAACCCCGACTCCACTTAAAATCCTGGGCAGCATTGTCTATAGTAGAGACCACATTAAGGTAAAAAAATATTCCCACATAATTTCTTAATAAAGGTGTTAATAAACTTGTTTTCATTCTGGAAGTGATCCAAAATCAGAACTGTTACCTTAACTAAAGCTTTTAATATCTTTGATGTTTGACTTAATCTTGCCAGAATGGCACTTTACCAGGTTTTACTTTCATTAATAATTATAAGGTTTTTAAAACCTACCGTATTCATCTACCTACCTATCCATTTCTGAAACTATGACTTTGTACCTAGGATGTACATAGAATTATGTAATCAGTGGAAGAAAACAGAAAAGACTAAGATTTGGTTTTCAGTGTAATTTATGCCTAGATAAGTATTTGTAAGTTTGCAAAGAAATTGAACCTAAAAAGACTATCACAGTTCAATGGACTGAAAAACAGGTTTATTTCGAAACACCCAAATGCAACATCAAGAACTAATAAGAGTTTTATTATTTTGAATATAAGTAATCATAGGAGGGAACAAATTAAAGTTAGGAAAACTCCAATAAGAAGAATAAACAAATTAAGGTAAATGAGGATAACAATATAAACTGCCAATATCAGATAATGTACTGATTGGTAAGCATCTCAGGGGAGGTGAGGCCACAAAAACTTAGTCTTCAGGATTAAAAACATGGCTCTAAAACTAAGGGGTGCTACCACAGTAAGTTGTTTTTAAAAGTTCTTCTAAGATTGTACAAAAATAATTGAAATAACACTTGGAAAACTTCTAGGAATTAGCAGTGTGAAGCCAATTAAAAACAGATGTGGAAAACCATGTCACTATGTGGCAGGACTTTCTAGGCAAGAGAAAACTGATGGATGGACATTCTTACTCTTGCTGATGGAATGATGGCTTTCCTTCGTTCACAACTAAAGAAAATATCATATGAATTTTTGATTTGAGGTTGAGAAATGTGTGGGATGAGAAAGTAGAGGATTTTTTTCCTCTATTGAACTCCAATGTTTAGAGTCAAGAATGAAATATTTTAGCAATTTATGAGTTCTACAGCAACCAGCTAAGACGTTAAGAGACTTCTTAACTTCTATTTTAATTTGCAAATACACACACATGAACACATGCACAGGTGCACATACATACACACATATCAGGGTAGGTGGTGGGGGGCAACATTTTACTAGAAGAAAAAAAATTAGAAACTAACTCCACGTACAATACACTGAAGGAGCTAAATCCTAGGGAAAAGCAAAGACTCCCACTAGAGGGCTGGTACGTCGAAAAATCACCTTTGCCTACTTTCTGCTTTTGGGATCAGATACACAATGAATGGAATTTATTAGCATTATCGTCATCCTACAACGTCATTTAAAAATTATTTAAGTGACAATTAAGCAAAAAGGAAACCCAAAGAATTATAGATCATGCTTGTTCATATATTTTTGTTTCCTATTTTTTGGGTAAGTTTTAATATGAATTAAGTGACCTATAAAAGCTGCAGATATCAAAATTGTGAAGAAATTCATGGAAACTTATAATTTTATTGATAGCATCTTAACAAAACCTCTGCTAGTATTGCACAGTGAAAAAACTATAATCTATTGAAAAGTAAAGAAAAATAATTTTAAAAATTTGATTATTACTTTTAAGTTTATGCCAGTCAGGTATTTGAAACTAATACATGTATTTTCAAAAGCCTCAAATATTCACAAGGTGGCAGTCTTTTCCTTAAGTGTGGTCAAAAAACATCCGATCTGCTTTACCTAATTTATTAAAAAAAGATAGGACAATAGGTGAACAGGGATCACACACTTACATTGACAACACTGAATTTCGATGCTCTGTCTTTTGTGAAAAGATGCTTCCTAAAATATCTCTAAGGGAACCTGTATATTATTCTATGGGGTTTTCTCTGATTATTTTCCTTTATCATTATTTTTTCTTTCTCCTTCTCTATTCAGAGAAAGGCTACATTTTGATTGGTGATTTATATGTTTAGGTTACATTTATTTAAACTTTCCTGGGTCTTATAATCCTGGTGCATTTCCTTTTACCTGACTGTTAGACAACTTTGAGCTCATGGTTAAGCTTCCTGGCTCATGGAACCTTTCATAGATTCACACTCTCCTAACCACTATGCAGGGATCTAGAAACCTTTACTCAGAGATTTCATCATCAGAATGCAAAGGTTTGTCTCTTGTATTCTACATCAGCATATTTGAAACGGGATCCTAACAACCTGAAAGCTTGACACAAATGTGAATCTTTAGACATAGATCAAACTGGCACACTTCATTCTGAAATTAATAAACATGACAATAATAACATTAAACCAAATGTAAACATACTAGGCACTTTACGCGAATTTTTTCTAATGTCTAATTCTCACAATAATTGTGGAATATAGCCATTTTCGGTTTCAGATTAAATAGGTTACACACGTATTAAGTCGTGGAGCTAGAATTGGAACCAATATTTTTCTAGATTCCAAACCTGATCCTTTTCAACCATGAAATATTTCCTCTGAGGTCACAAACTTCAAAATGTTTAGTTTTATTTATATTTTTCTTGTTTCGTAAAGTCTTTATGATTGTGGCTAAAGTGATAAATATGACAAGTAGGACTGAATATTTATACAATAAATATGACTGAATTTCAGGCTTGACTCAAGGAGTAAAAATCTCAGGAGTCCATGGTAAATTTCCTCAACTTCTCAAAGCTTCACTTTTCTCCTCCCTGTAAAAGATGATGACTCCTGGAGTTACTTTACAAAGAACGTGTGGTGACATCACACTAAGGGATGTCTAAGCGTGCTTTAATTCTCTCTGATTTTAAGGTTAGACATTAAAATTCTGCTTTTCGACTGAGAGAATCAGGCAGACTAAGTTGGGATTAAATAGAACATGATACAGTAAAGAGAAAATTGATTCAAAACAGGTGTTTCTGAAATCCTTGATTTAATGCACATTACCACCAGGCCAAGCATTAAATTTATCCTAAAAGCACCAAATGGAATAAGCTTGATCTAAACCTTCCTAAGCCTGGTAATTTAAGTTCAGTTCAGAAGAATCAAAAGCTCTTCAGGTGATAAAGGATTAATGAATTCAGATGTTCTAGAATAAAGTATGCAAGAGAAATATGAATTAGCAACATTTAACATGAATTTATCAAATACACATTTTAAAGTTTAAGCATTTTATTGATGGAACTAATAGTTATATATGTGCATAATAAAGGTATATCCTATTGATTCCATTCAGGGTGAAGAGTGTATCATATTCTGTAATGGACTATCTATCTAATAGCCAATCTATTACACTTTCCCCCAAACACTACATAGTTTATTTTTAATGCAGTTTTACCATCTTCACAGAAACACAATGGTACTTGTCTATATTTTCTTTTATCGATGTTGAATTACTTTAATTTTGTGTCTTAAAAATTTGATACGGCTATTTGCTAGGTATTAGGTGCTATTAGCCTACTCTCACACACAAAAAAATAGATGTGAATACAATTGGGAAACCAATACTGTATAGAAAACAGAAAAAAGTGAGGATGCATGTTAAATGTAATTACATATATTTACCCTAAAACTGCAAGTGATTGCTAATTAGGGGGTCAGGGGCTTGAGGTCAGGGGCTCATTTGTAAGTATGTTTTAAATCACAGTAGGCAACCAAGGAGATTTTAAAGTTATAACAAAAAAGAAGAAATGAGAAAATACACGATCCTTATTGAAACTTTGCTAACTAAAACCCTTGTCTTCACTTGCCTATTTCTCTCCTCTTTTTGAGGTGTTCACTTGCTGCTCAGCTATAGCGAAGTTGAAGAAGGAACAGAAGAGAGTGATTCTATTAATATATCAAGAATGCTTAGCATGAATAATAGACACTGTATATGCAGTTGTGCCAGATAACCTTTAGAATCTCCTCCAAACTTTAGAAACTATTTATTATTTTAAGAAAAGCAGTTTATTTTTTCATTATTTTTTATTATGAAGGTAAAGTGTGCATGAGTGTGTGTGTCTGTGTGCGTGCTCACGTGTGTATGTGTAATACAGAAAGAAAGCAGATATAAAAAACAAGTTTTGGTTGGTAAGATTCATTTTATAATGTAAGAAATAGAAAAATTAATAATAGACCATCAGCAACTGTTTGTGGAGTCTCAAGTCCTTCTTATTAAATTTAGCCAGTATTTATTAAACACATGCCATAAATCAGAAACTCTGTCGGGTATATTTAAAAGAAGAAAAGAAAACCAACATTTGTTAAAGAGGTGAGAGCTCCTTATATCAATAACAGGATGTGAAAGTTGAAATTCTTGCAGGTACCAGATACAATTGATGACAGATTCCAGAGTTCACAATGTTTGGACCCCTCATTTAGAGGTCTCTCATCTACTTCAAGAATAGATCGCATGGAGACAATTGAGATAAGGGTGGATTTGTGGGGAGGATTTCTCTGTAGACAGCTGAAGTTGGACTAGGGGGCACCTGTGTTACAAGGAGAAGTGAGAGATTACTGTCTGTCCAGGCACCTCAAATCAAGCCTAGTGGCTTTACCAGGACCATGGACTTCCAGAAAGCTACAACAGCAATTGGTAACTCCATGTTTGACATAGGCTTTTTTTCCCTAATCCTCTGACTGGATTCTCTTCACTTCCCATATACCTCTCTCTCTCACACACACACGGTTACTATGTGGAAAGGAAAAGATAAAACTTTGAATTGAGGCTACTACATCTATTACATAGAGTGGGAAGGAAAATCTGTCCAAACAAAGCTTAAGAGGACCTCCCCAATAAACAAAGGTTAAAGAGAGTTTGGGGAAAGAACGAACAAGCAAAGTGTAAGAGGACTACCTCAATGAACAAATGTCAAAGAGAGGAGAGGGAGGGGAAATGCAGGATTGACTATGAATCAAATCTATTCCAGTGCAGATGGATATATCAGCATGATACATACATATTCATGTATGTCTGCATGTGGGTACATATATTAATATATTTGTGCATATGCATATATACACATATTCTCTGGTATTGTGAAGCTCACAAAGTGAGGGAAAGTAAAACATTTTCAACATAATATTCTAAGAGTAAGTGGAGGTGTATGGGATAGGATTATAATAGTAGTAAAGAAGAGGGACGTTTAACTTCATCAGTGTTTCAAAATTTATACCATATCACATTTTATAATTTATATCAAGAATGGGTTCACATTATCTGCCAAATAACTGCCTCCAGCATGGATGGCGGGATCTATTTATGCAGAGTCTCAGCTGTCAGGTTTTAGTTTAGAAACGGGCCCCTCCCAGAGTCTCTCAACTTGCGGCATCAGGCTGCCCAACAGGGTAATATTGAAATGTGCATTGCTTGACATTAAATCTCCTACACTCTTGTGAATGTGCTGTTCTCGCCTCCCTCTTCCCAGAAATTTCTCAGTGTGCCAGCAGTGTCTCCCTTATTACTGCCAGTCTCTTCCTACAACAATCTAAGAGGAAATGAGAAAATCAGATAATCAGTTTTGTGAAATCAGTAATTTTAATGCACTTAAGATTCAGTCAGGGACCTCTGGCTGAAGGAATTTCAGGACACTTTTGCTCTATCATGGAAAAGAGCATGGAAAGCATGGAAAGAATTTTCTATGCTTGATGACCAAGCTTTATTTCTCAGCCTGTTCAAAAGAGCTTAGGTTGCTAGACATGTCAGGGTGAAAATAATCAGGGAATTTGGCAAAAAAAGAATAAAGGACAGGAAAACAGAGAAACATACACTCAAACATCACTTGAGCAAGTTAACCTCTCTGAGCCTCAATTTCTTTATAACAGTTCAATATATGTGGAAGGAGTCTACGTAGTAAATGTGAAAATACATACCAAGCAGTCAAAGAAAATGTTTTCTGTATTCCCTACTCATGCACATGCATTTATTCCTCACGTATTGAACCCCTATTATTTAGTAGTGACCGCTTAAACAAGTCTTCAACAAAGATTCAAAGACTGCAACTAGGGTCAACAAGAATGAACTCTGCAGCTCCTTAGTAGTGTCCACATGGTGCCTGCTGGAGGGAGAAAGATGGCAGTGTAAGTACGTAGTCACTTAGAGTGGCTTTGGGGAGAAGAAGTCCACCTCTCTTTTTAAAATGACAGTAATAAAAGAACTTCTCACAAGGGTTGTTTTGAGCTTTAAATAAGATAATCTGGAATGATCTTAAGAGAATGCTTGATAAATTGTAATACTGAACTTTTGTTAGCAATTTTTATTATTGTGACCCAAGATGCCTAGGCTACAATATTGAAATATATTTACAATTTACTTTAACCTATTTGCTTTTTGAAATTATGTATTGTTTTGAAGAAAATTATTTAATTGAGAATTCTCTGATGTATTGGAGAGTGGGAAATATACAAAATATAAAGTCCAAATAAATGTGTAATTATTTCTAATGTATACTTTACTCATCCTGATATTAATGTGTCAAAAATTCACATTTATATATAATGGTGCTAGTGTTGCTTAGTGATGGAGCTTATATCTCCATGTCAAATGGATCTGTATACCTTCCCTCAGGGACTCCAGAAATCAAGAAGGGATGTTGCAATTAAGGAGATGAGTATTGGGCAAAGTTAAGCCTACTGCACTTATCTATCATCACCTTTTTTAAGGGAAGAGATTATACGTCAGGTTAATAAAGTTGCAATTATCGATTTCTCTTACCCACTCCTTCTGGGCAGGTTTTAGCATTCCCTCAGAAAGCTGTATTCTGTAAGTCAGTGCTCACATACTCAAAGCTTGCAGTACAAAATTATTGTCAAGCGTATCTCATAAATGACTCAAACAATAGTGACTTGGAACATTGACATACTTAGAAATCGATTAAAAATAAATGTATAAAACATAAATTGTGATAATGAAAATAAGAACATTCTTCTTAGATGCTTGAAGAACTCATTCATGAAAAGAACATTTATTTTATTTTTAACTTTTAAGTTCTGGGGTACAAGTGCAGGTTTGTTACATAGGTAAACTTGTGTCATGGGGGTTTATTGTGTAGATTATTTTATTACCCAGGTATTGTGTAAATTATTTTACTACCCAGGTATTAGGCCAAGTACCTATTGGTTATTTTTACTGATCCTGTTCCTCCTCTCACCCTCCACCCTCTGAGAAGTCCCAGTGTGTGTCGTTTTGCTCTACGTGAAAAAAGAACATTTAAAATTCTACATTACCTATATCCTTGTCTGCTTGTGTTTTGATACTAATTCCAGAAAACTGCTCATTTTGCCTTTAATAAGAGAATAAGTGAATGTAGCAGGCAGAAAGAAAGGGCATGTTGAAAACAGTTACTGAGCATTCTAATCATAACATATATTTTCATAACTCCCAATTATATTAACACCTTATGTATTCAAGTAATTATATTTTATGTGACTTATGATCATTCTTAAATGATTAATATTTCAGTATTATGGTCAATGACGAAATTCAATTAAGTTACTGCTTACTGAAACATAATGCTATTAACTTTTGATTTAATCACATTAATAATGGATTAGAGGGATCTAATAAAAATGGCCCCACAAAAGCTTTTTGACAAAACCCGCATATGAAAGATTCATTTGTCTTCTTATTTTAATGTAAACTCAGTCTTTATACTAACACTAAAACTTCACAGGGTATTTGCTTTGAGGAATATTTAGCCTCTTCAATGCACATATGAATTATTAATTTAATCAAGTATACTAATATAAAGTTCTTGGGGGTAAGAATATAATTACTTTCAAATGCTATCAGAGTTTTCTATTGACCATGTTCTTTCAATGGTAGGAATAGAACCTCAGAAGTGGGAGCTGTGATTCCCTTCTTTTTCTTTTGTTTTGATTTTATTTTAGTTATTTATTCTACTTATTTGTTCGGTTTTTATTTCCAGCCTTTAAGTTCAGGGGTACATGTGCAGGTTTGTTACACAGGTAAATGTGTGCCATGGCGGATTGCTACACAGATTGGCCATCACCTAGGTATTAGCCCAGCATCCATTATCAGAAAGTCAAGGCTCAAATGACTAAATATTTTTTCTGAGATTATAAGACAAGATTAATATCTAAACATTTCCCTCTCTAAGCTCTCTATTATTTCTCACTCCCTCTATCCTAAAGAACCTACATGACTCAGTTTCTTTATCTAAATATAGAGAAGAGCCCCATTCCTATATTTTGTCATGGAATAAAAATCCCTAAACACCTAGAGAATTGTTTTATCACTTGAGGCTCTTTTGTTTTGTTTTATCTGATTTTCTTTGAGAATGGTAAATGCCTTTCACTCCTGTGTGTTCCAGATATATTTGCTTTTATAGTATGTTGTGCTGAGAGGAAAAAGCAACAGAATATGCTTAGAGGGATTATTTATCTATAATTTGCTGGTCTTCAAGACAAAAACCTTATCAATTGTGGAATAAAAATCCATGAGACTAAGGAGGTTAAATGATGTATTAATACATGAGTCAGAATAGCCGGTGGCTTAAATCACTTCATCATACTAATAGTGCAACATGGGCCATCTTTTAAGAATTCTTCGTTTCAGGAGAGAATTATCCAGGTCTCTTATGACTGCCATTTACTAGCTGACTAAACACAGTCTATGCTCTATGCTGTAACAGCTTTTAAACTCCCCGCTGTGGAATAATAAGACTCCATTTATTTTTTTGATATTCAGTATACATGTTTATATTGACTGCATTGAAAATACCAAATTTGGGCATCATTTTCAGATTTTTAATCTTAATGGAAGAATAAAAAATATTGTAAGCAACTTTTCTATTGATAAATCAATATAAAAACTGTAGCTGTCTCAATATGGGATAGGTATTTTATGGGGAGAAATGAACATCTTTAATACTGTAATATAACTCTTACTCTTTTGCTCTCTTTAGCTCTCTCTCTCTCTCTCTCTCTCTCTCTCTCTCTGAATTTTGATGTTACCTAAGTAATGGTTAGGCTCAATTACATTGAGGCTCATTTACCGTCAATATCAACGATTTGACTTCAAACAGGGTATAATAAGAACAAATAGAAAGGAGTAACTTCAATTGGGTTAGCCACAAAGAAGTTAAAATGTCTTCATTCCTTAGATGGTGGCTCTATGAATTAAAGTTTATAGACTGTCTTGCTATATGATATCATTTAATAATTGCCATATAAAGTTCATGAGACTGTAAACTTGCTCCAAAGTCCGATGTGGAAAACCCAATAAATGCAAGAGTTAAAAGTGAAGTTTTTTCAGGGTAACTGAGTCCTGAAGCAGAAAGTAAATAGACTCATTCCAAAAAATTTAGATTTGTCTAAAGAACATACTTCTTGAACTCCTGACCTCATGATCCGCCTGCCTCGGCCTCCCAAAGTGTTGGGATTATAGTAAAGAACATATTTCTGTGTCCAGTAGACAAAAATATATTTATTGGTATTGATATCAACTAAAAATATTCTATATTTTTATTCTATAGTGTATATTTTGGGTTATATATTTGCATTAACATGCTAGTACCAATATCTTACTTCAGAGTATTTGATTTTCTGATCACATAAAAGGCAATGTTTCTAAAGCCACAGTTGTATTGACAAATCTACTGAAACTACATATGTCAAAAAAAAGATCAATATCCATGTAGGTGGAAATAAATAGGTAAGCTTAATTATATTCTCTTTTGCTCTCCCTGAATTGGGGTTTCCGTCTCCAATTGTATTAGTCCATTCTCACATTGATATGAAGAACTACCTGAGACTGGGTAATTTATAAAGAAGAGAAATTTAATTGACTCACAGTTCCACAGGCTATACGGGATGCATGGCTGTGGAGGCCTCAGGAAACTTATGATCATAGCAGAAGAGTGAAGGGGAAGCAAGCATGTCTTCACATGGCAGCAGGAGAAAGAAAGAGTGAAGTGGGAGGTGCTACATACTTTCAAACAACCAGATCTTGCGAGAACTCTATCACAGAACAGCACTAGGGAGATGGTGCTAAGTCATTAGAAATCACCCCATGATCCAATCACCTTCTACCAGCCCCTACCTCTAATATTGGGGATTAAATTCAACATGAGATTTGGCTGGAGACACAGAGCCATGTCATATCAACAGTGATGGTATTTTTCAAATGAAAGAAAAGGTCTTGAACTCTAGAGGGTAAATTGCTGATGCTAAATCTTTTCATATTTTATGTTAGTATATTTGTATAATTAGTATTAGTATAATAGAAAGTATACTAATTAGTATTAGTATAATAGGAAGACAGAAATAATGGCATAATACAGTAATAATCACAATACTATCATTACACGTTACCTTTTCAAAACACTTTTACAGAATTTGAACATCACTGGACTTAGGTAAGATTCAGACTGCAAGCCTGATTAACAGCCAAGAGAAAAACCAAGGCTCAGAGAGATTCAGAGACTTGTTCAATTAGCAAGTGGTGAACTGGACTGGAAGCCAGCATCTCTGTCACTTCACTTCACTCTGTGCTCTTTCCCAGCACTTTACAGCTTCTAATGACTGTTATTTCTTAGTGCAATGCTATGGTAAGGACTGTCTGGGGTCACAATTAATACTTATTAGGCAATGAAATTATAAATGGTATTACAATATTCAAGATGCAGACAGTCTGAATGTGCACATTTAGAGACTTCTTAAAATTTGTCTAATTCATATCCTAAATTAAAATACGTAATTAATGATTTAAATGACACCCATTCAAATTGATGCAGACCACATAGTGGCTATCTTCAGAGACTCTTGAGTTCCAGCACTGGTATTTCTTTGCTTTGTGATCTGGGACATGTCACTATGTCATTTATGCATTTCAATGCCTTAATTTCCCCATTTGTAAGTGGAGATAGCAATAGCACCTATCTTCACTGGATAATATAAAGATTAAGTGAGATAATGCAAGTAAAATTCTAACCACAGTTACTGGTATGGTGACAAACTCAATGAGTATCATCTAGTATTATTACTGTTGTCACTTTTTGTTATATGATTACTATTATTCAGACTATATCAAGGTTGGTTGCTAGCTATTAATTTATAGGTCTTTTCAGTCAGGCCAGCCCCCTGCACCATTGAGTCCTCTTTCCTGTCCTTCCTTTGTAAAATGAGGTGATTGATCAGGTTGATCTCCAAGAATCCTCCAAATTATAAAATACACTGCATTATTTTTAGTTGAACTCTAAAGCCAAAATTTCTTTATCTAAACACTCAAGCATCGTAGCTGTTGAATTATAATGCATAATATATAGCAAAGTCATTTTTTCCAAAGTGGGAATACAGAATAAGGATGTTACTGAAATTGAGAAACTGTCATACATTAAATACCACTTAATAGTTACTATTTAAAGGAATAAATCAAAATTTCCTGGAAACCAGGTTAGCATAATATAGTACAAGACATCTAGCATAAAATATACAACTGCAGGTTTTCTAAAACTTGCAACATCCTCTGAATCAGTGGTTCTCAAAGTGCTGTTGCTAGACTGGCAGCATTAGCATTACCTGGGGTACTCACTAGAAATAGAAATCCCAAGGCCTCACTTCAGACCTGCTGTGTCAGACCCTCTGCAGGCAGGTTCCAGTAGTCTGTGTTGTAACAGGGATATTGCTAAAGATTGCATGGTACTGGTATCAAAACAGAGATATAGACCAATGGAATAGAACAGAGGCATCAGAGGCAACACAACACATCTACAACCATACAATCTTTGATAAACCTGACAAAAACAAGCAATGGGG
>CM052652.1:7974779-7985010 GCA_028533165.1 Leontopithecus rosalia | reverse complement strand
AATCCCATTACTGGGTATATATCCAAAGGACTATAAATCGTTCTACTATAAGGACACATGCACACGAATGTTCATTGCAGCACTGTTTACAATAGCAAAGACCTGGAACCAACCCAAATGCCCATCGACGACAGACTGGACTGGGAAAATGTGGCACATATACACCATGGAATATTATGCAGCAATCAAAAATGATGAGTTCGTGTCCTTTGTAGGGACGTGGATGAATCTGGAGAACATCATTCTCAGCAAATTGACACAAGAACAGAAAATGAAACACCATATATTCTCACTCATAGGTGGGTGATGAACAATGAGAACACATGGACTCAGGAAAGGGAGCACCACACACTGAGGTCTATTGGGGGAAATAGGGGAGGGATAGCGGTAGGGGAAGCGGGGGAGGGATAGCATGGGGAGAAATGCCAAATGTGGGTGAAGGGACAGAAGGCAGCAAAACACACTGCCACGTGTGTACCTATGCAACTACCTTACATGTTCTGCACATGTACCCCCAAAACCTAAAACGCAATAAAAAGAAAAAAAAAAAGATTGACAACCATGGGTCTAAGCAAAAAAATGGAAAAGCAAGGTCTGCTTCTGATAAACATTTACTGAAGCAGCTGAAACTGAAATTAAATCTGGCCTTAGAAGACATCTAAGCTCTGCTAAAGATAATTAAAAGTCAAGTTACCAATCAATTGACAGAAAGGAGGGTTAAGAAGTCATTCTCAGTTATTCCCTCTAGAGAAATAAGGTATTAAGAAGGTTAAAGCCAAGTTCAATAAAGTCATCAGAGACTATCAGTGCAATGATTCCTCCTTAGCATAGAGAACTAGACGTTCTCTGTGCTGTCTCCTATGCAAAAGAAATAAGATATTACTCTTCTCATTAAAAAATAAAACAAAACAAAATTTAATACCCTGATTTATGAAGGTCTGCAGTAAATATGGAAGAAAATATTTAATAATATATGCCCATATATTTGTCTGGCAAGACCTAGATCTTTTCATTAGGTGCTGCAGTAAGAAAATCATTTAATATACTAAAAATCACAAATCTTTAAACCATGTATAAGGTCAAGAAGAAAAAAAATCAGTGTCAGAACTGCAAGAAAACAAAGTGATTTTATTTGCTTCAGTGTCCTCTTTATCATCTACATAACAATTCCAGATCCCTTTCTTAAATACAACATTTCTAATTAACTCCTAGGTACTAAAACCAATGAATCAAAAAACTATATATGTCCAATTTGGTCCCATAAGTCTTTTCTCATAGGCTTTATCTCAGTTAATGGTGTTCGTTTTTTTCAAGGTATCAACGCCTCAACATTCTTCCCCTTTTCCTTCAAGCCCTTCTGCCCTCTACCTATTAACATTTCGTATTTGCCAAATCCAACTGAGTTGACTTCATAATTTTCTGAGGATTCATTTTCTTTTCATCTTTTTAATTCTGACAGCCTTTATTCATATTCCCATGATACTTTTCTTTTCTGTCTTTGGACCTTAGGACTCTTGAGAACAGGAAAAATGTCTCCTCCTCAGTGCCCAGCACAAGGCCTGGCAGAGCAGGCATGTGGAAATTGTTCCCCAGTGAATGTCCTTAAGCATAGACAAATTCATCTGAAATCTCACAGCCCCCATGATCTGAGGAAGTCTTATGGGATCTTTTTTCCAGAGAAATAAGTTAATGTGTGACAAATTTCTAAGAGTCTATTCTGAATACACATTTCTCACGTTTTTAGAAACTACTAAGTGTTCTAAAAATCAGCTTTGGAATTTTTAATTAGAACCTCTTTCTTTATTCATTTTAGGATGTTACATTTATTTTGTCTGGTTGGATTATTGTTTTCAGGCTTTGTCATTCAGCTTCAATGACCTCAACAAAATGAATGACAACGTGTCCCAGAGTCTTTGGGGATACACTGAGTATGAATATTAGGTGTATTAAAATAAAACACAAATGGCTTTCAATGATCACAATAATAATCTAAGGAATTACTCCTTAGGAGAGAAAAAAAGACCTATCAAGAACGTATTTGCTACTTACAACACAGTGATTTATGGAAACTGTCATTCTAAAAGATGTTGATCTTCCTTAGGAAATGAATTACCTAAGAAAGTCACAAATAAACAGCCAGGCTCTAATGGGATTTGATACAGCCCATTCTGATGCTGCTAAAACTTCTGTTTTCATTGTGCAAGATACCAAGAATTCTGAAGTAGACTGAAATGGCTCTTTCAAATTTATAAAGTTCAAACAAAAATAATACAATTTTTGTTTATTCTCAGTGCTTTCACTGAAGAGGAATTCTAGAATGTACAAATAGAAAAGGAATTCTTGGCCAGCAGTCTGATACAAGAGAAATCTTCCAGAAACACATAGCCTGGGAAATTTCAGACTCCTGGCAGATTGCAAACCTTTACTGCCTTTTATTAATAATCAGGATCCAGATCAAATGCCTGTAAGGAGCCGACACCTACTTATGAGGCTAGCGTTTAGTGCAGAAGTTGAACATCTTCCAACAAACACTCTCATAATACCAGACATCTTCTCCAGACACAAAATTATTCTGGTCAGTACAAATGTCATTGACTAAAGAGACACTGAAATTTATGGCCAGTGTTCTCCAGAAAATAGAACTAAGAAGGTTCTTTAGTAATAAACATGAAAAACATGCTCAGTGGCAGTTTTATTCTATAGACTTGCTGCAATCTAGAATGATTTGCATCATAGTCAAAACATCTGTCTTGTGGTTGCCTATGTGGTCATAAATTAAGAGAGTGTACCATGTAATATCATTGCTATTAGAAAATGCAAACATGTTAGAGGTGCAGCTGTGGAAAGAATTTCAGAATCACAAGGAGACTAAAGTAGTAGCACCTAAACCTACAGAGATTAAAAACACTCTCAGTCATTCCTGTCTGTGTTCTGTACCTCCTTAGTGGTGAAAGACTGGGATATAACATAAAATATGTCTTTGGATATTACCATTACCTGTCTATCCCAATTAAGATTTGTTCACATTTGAAAGGATACAAGAAACAAGCACATCCTCACAGCAGTTAAAATTTACAAACATAATGAGAGTAATCCACAAATAACTGTTTATGAAAGAAACAGCAAAATGCCCACAAAGCAAAGGCAGAAAGGTATTGTTGCTATGGAGTGTTGTTTTGTCAAAGTTTTAGTTCAGGTAAGGGAAAGGAGTGAATGGGGATGAAACATATAAAGGGACCGTAAAAACATAGCCTCTTCCCAGCACACAGGGACACTCTGCTATAAAGTTATCTTCCCAATCATGGCCAAAATTCTGATAAAAATCCTTCAGGAAAGAAAGAAGAGCTTGCTTGTAAAAGAATGCCACTCCTCCTAACAGTCTAGCATTTGCAGAGACAGAGACGTGTATATTATCAAATAGGGTAGAATTTGCTAGAGCTGAAATAACGTCCATTTTATAAGATTTTACTTTAAAAAATAGATTTCTGAACCCCTGCAGAATCTGCAATGTCTTTGCAATTAGTCAATTAGTCTCGATGCAAGGAAGTGACAAATTCAGTGTGAAAGGAAAAAGGATCAGATAGATAATTCAGACACAAGGCAGTTACAAAGGGAAGAATCCAGATAGACAAAAACAGACTCCTTATTCATTCCTGTCTATGATGTCTCTACTTCCTTAGTGGTAAGAGACAGGGAGATAGAAAGAAAACCGCATTGTATTTATAATTGTGTGCCATTTGGGTTTATTTTCTGTTGATAACCATAAGGTACAGCTACATTTGCACCATTAGTAAATTTGATATATTTGTCTACATCCAGAGTTAACCCTTTTTGTTCAAGTCTCAATTTAAAATAATCTACTAAAGTTTGTTAAAGGATAGTATCAAATTTGGATGATACAACTCACTTTTGTAGTAAGCTGCAGAAGCACAGAACAGGCAAGCAGGTTAAATAAGAAAATAACAAAACAAATTCACTGTCTGATAGTGTAGAATGTGAGAAAATGAAAGACAAGAGGAAAAACACCCACACATACACATAAAGTTACAAGTAAGCTATGTTGAGCGTCACACAGAAATGTTTCCAATTTACGAGAGGTCTACTCAGGTTACTTAATTTTGCTTTAGCTCTCACAATTACTTATGATTCTCCAGGGCAGAAAATGCAAGTGGATGTAACTATCATAGGACATGAAGGTTTTACCTAAGAGTAGTTTTCTGCTATAATATAATTCAGATTTTGAATCTTATATTTCTTAACTTTACAGGACATTTGAAAATCTAAAACAAACAAAAAACCCTTCTGCAGATAAAATAAATTAAAAGCTGTATTTTTGCAGGTACCTGTTTTTCTCCACTAGGTTTTTTGTGGTTCAACAACAGCTCGACAGCTCCGACGACTTCTTTTCTGATAGCATGTAACAGAGCATCTCCAACATAGACATTAAAGCTTAAGAGTAGTTCGATGAGCTCCAAGTTCTCATTTTCAATGGCAATGAGGAGAGCAGTTCTTCCGAGAGGATCAATGCAATTAATATTGATTTTAAAGTAAATTTCAGCTTCCTCTAGCGATTTCTTGACACTGGCATAATCTCCCTTTTCCACAGCATTCAAATAGGCTTTTTCTGATGGTGAGAGTTCGGATTCTGCTCTTACTATCCTTAGTGGAATGCGATCTCTATAGGGAGCATTAACATTTCTTTTGTAATAGAATTGAGCCATGTTTCATGCCATGCTATTTCTTTGTCTCTGAAAGTAGAAACACAAAACACAAAGATTAGTGTTAATATGCTTTGAAATTGTTAAGCTTCATACTTCTTTTCCATCTCACAGTGATATCAATAACAATACCATTATTAGTAACTATTAAGTGTTAAAGTTTTTTTCTTAAGCAATAGAAATGCTAAATAGATATTAATTATGTTGAAACAAATTCTTCTAAGATAAACAAAAAGAGGTTAACACTTGGTAAACTATTATAAAAGTTATTCTAAAAGTGAATTTTATGAGAGAATGCATTTAGAGTTTTGGAAATTATTTACAAAGTTTATAGTAACTGTATATACTTTTCAGACAATCACTTTGAAAATCAGAGGCCATATTTTTGAGATCTCAAAACTAGACCAAGGATATTCAAATATATCATTCATTGTCAATTTTGCTAATTGTGGAAATGCTATTGAGATTATGTAATACCATTATATTTGCAAAATATTGTTAATTTGTCTTTTTTTTTTTGGTAGAGTCAGAGTTTTGCCATGATGCCCAGGCTGGTCTTGAACTCCTGGGCTCGAGAGATCCATCTACCTTGGCTTCCCAAAGTGCCTGAATTACAGGCATAAGCCACTCTGCCCTGCCCCCTATACTTAATGCTAATAAGTACTGACATCAAAGTTAATGTAAATTAACAACATTAATGTCAAATACTGAGCCCAATGAACATAATATTTTTTTTCTCTCCATGAGTTCATCGATGGGGAAAAACTCATACTGATAATATTAATCATCAAGATGAGTCTCAGTAATTCAACTTCCAAAAGAATAATTGGAAAGGATTAAATGGAGAGATAATTTATCATAAAAATGCTATTGTCTTCATTCTACTGCCTTTATAAAATAACAATAAACCACAAGGCAGAAATGTATTTATTATAAAATTTATTATTTGGAAGTTAGAGTAAGAACATAGTTGAATATGAGAAAATTAATTCAAATAAATGAAAGCTCATCTTACAATAAATTACCAAAGGTGCTGGAAAGTATGTTGATCTAGTATCATCCTAGTGATAGAGATTCATAGAAAAAAGTATTACTTATTGAGTATGATTTATTCATTGCTGTTAGTTCCTCATACATACTTACTCTCTAAATTATTTTTCTGTTATTTAAATTGAACTCACATTTATTTGCATATGTTTGCTCTGCAAAATTAAAATGAAATTCAAATACTTAGGGTACTCTAAGTACTTAAACATGCATATTCTTTTTAATTGATCTTTTTAACCTTAATCATTTTATGAGTAAATTAATTTGACTTGAATAACGTTTTAACCATAGATTAAACATGAATTACATTTACAAACATGATTATATTTAATAATATTGTCATTTTGGGAAATTTTACAGTATTTGTAAATTACCTCAATTTATTAATAATTTTAATTATCAAGAAATTAAGTTTTACCCTTTGACATCCAGATAATTCATCATAATTTCTCAAATATCTAGGTGTAAGAACTAATAAGAGAAAATATTATTTCATAATTTGTATATCTCTGGCATGTTAAACATAGCATTTTGTAAAAATACCATCACAGACCAAGCAAAAAGTGAGTGTTCCATATGCATTAATTTTAGATGTGCAAAATTACTTACTTGAAGCCTGATTGTAACCTCAGTATTTTGGGGATGCTTTAACTCACTCTAGAATAACAGGAATAGCATTTATATTATAGAATAACAAGGACAATTTAATATTCCTCCAATATCACTAAAACTTGAGTAAATCAATGTGACTATGATTCTATCTATGTCATTGTAATTCTCTGAACCTGAATGCCATTTTCTGCATCAGTGATGCCATTACAATGTTGACCTTGGAGAAAGGTGGCTGACACTTCCCTCCTCAGCACCTTTTTTCTGAGTCCCAGGTCAGAGTCTGTAACAATGGGTAGGATCAATACCATGACCTTCACCTTGTAATTTTATCAAGACTAACGCCTAAATGCTTCATAATGATAATGACAGGTATTTATATTCGATTTCAGCATTACACATACTCTTTATAATCTCACTTCTTCATTATCCATAACTCTTGGAACAATATATGAACTTTAATTTTGGAGTTGAATTCAAGTTTTCCTACCAATAATATTTTTAGCTTTAGACCAGTGTTTGAATGTAGCTCACCCAAAATGCAGTTCAAAATGAAAATACACACCATTTACACACATGCACGCACACATTAGTTCTGCATGTGAATTATGATTCAATCACAATTAAGAATTATGCTAGAGAATAAAAATATTTTATTTTTATTGAGTTAATTTTATTAATAATGCTACCAAATAAAAAAAATTAGGTGGAGAACAGCATTTTATTTCTCATTGTTAAAGTACAGAATGTCAGTGACAACAGGGACTAGTGGACAAAACAGAAGCTACTGGAGAACTTGGAGGAAAAGGGAAGAAAAAATAAATTAAGCTTATGCATATCTATTTCATTTAATCCAGATAACTGCTATAAATGTAAACCACATAGTGTAAAAAGAGTGACACTACATAAAAAAGAGAGAGAGAGATTTTAGTCAACACTATACTTAAGAGATGAAGGGCCTATGAGATATTTGCACTAGGCAATCTATTTTTCTATCCATAAAGTAATGAGATCAACACTTACAACAAAACAGGCGAGAAGATAAGATTGAACGCATTAGTGCTGAGAAAGATATTTTATTAACTTTTATAACCTCTTTCAGTCTCTTCGATTTGAAAAAAATATGTAAGAATTTATTTTAGGAAGTCTATACATATTTTAAGTACATTTAAAATGTAAATACTTTAAGTAAAATTTAAATATTTACAATTGAATCTTAAAACACGGAGAAACACACACACACACACACACACACACACACACACAGAGGAGAGAAAGAGAGAGACAATGGGCAGACTTTGATCATTAAAACCTTAGCATAAAAGATTATATAATTTTTCAGCACATAGATTTGTCCTTCTTGATTACTTGGGATGCAAGGGTACTAACTGAAGGACAAAAAAATCAAGTTTAACATTTTAAACTGTGCTATATGAATGCAATAGCAAGTGGCAGGCACTGATAAGGCTGATGGAGTCTTTTGCTGACACACTTATCAGCTATGGAATTGCTACTTGATAGAAAGGCTGTTAAAGAACGTGAGACGAAGTATTGCAAATATGTTGACCTATAATGTCAAAATAAAAGATTGTTCCTGGTCCTCCACTTTTAGAATGAATTTTGGAGGGGAAATGATTTCTCCCTCCATGACACTGCAGAATTTTAAGAATCCTTTCATTTCAGTGTCTCCTGTATAGCACCAGAAGTGAAATGACTGATCGGTCAAATTATATGTAGAAGATTTGGAAAAGAGATGAGGAGTTATGGGGAAAAAAACTCAACTTCTGAGATGTGGCTTTTTAAATAAACTAAAATTTATTTCCCCTCAATATGTTGAGGATTAAAAACAAAAATAGAAGAATGTAGAGAGAGCTACAACTTGACATTGATCCAAAAAGAAATCAAAATTGTCACTAAATCTGAAAACTACAGTTTTCTAAGCAACATATAAGATATACAACAAAAAATGTTAGTTATTTATATGAATCTGAAGGCATAGTGCCTAAAGGACAAGTTTAGTTGTATAGTGGATAGAGCAGTGATTTTGAATTCCAAAGAACACAAAGGAAAGGAATATTTAATATATAGAGATCTCCATTCCTTAGTATATATTGCTAAAGGGGAAATAAATTTCCCCAAACAACACTTTCTTTTCTTCCCTAGTTGACTGTGCAAAGATACATATTTATAGGTGTGATCCCATGGCACAGTAAGAAACAATTCCTATTTGTTAAGATACTATCACATATATGTAAGTTGCATCCGTACTTTGTCTGGAATCTAATATGAAATACTGTTTTTCCAAATAGTGCATTCACACTCCATTCAATTAGAATTTTTTCTTGATGTTGTACATATGATCTCACATAATCTTTCACATAATATACTCCATATAAAAGCATAATGCTCTGATTTTTACTATGATCCTGAATTCCAGACCCTTTCCTAATTTTCTTAGGCAAGAAACAATACATATGTTTCAGTACCTGCAAGTTTTACATAAAAAGTATTGCATATTGACTGAAATGATTTATGATTTAGTCCAGTCAAAATTTAACAAAAATTTTCTCTTGTTT
Organism: Leontopithecus rosalia; assembly: GCA_028533165.1. NCBI lineage: Eukaryota > Metazoa > Chordata > Mammalia > Primates > Cebidae > Leontopithecus > Leontopithecus rosalia. The sequence goes on along the minus strand of CM052652.1, from coordinate 7,976,060 downwards.
TGATGTGGTCAAAGCACAATGAACTACGAAATTTCTTTCAAAAGTTTTAAAGACATTTCTGTAAACCATGAAGATAAGGTTATATTACTCAAGAACAACAAAAGTACTTTACTAAAATATTTTGACATTTTATCCTAGGTTTTATTTTTATTTATTTATTTTTTTTGAGACGGAGTTTCGCTCTTGTTACCCAGGCTGGAGTGCAATGGCATGATCTTGGCTCACCACAACCTCCGCCTCCTGGGTTCAGGTAATTCTCCTGCCTCAGCCTCCCGAGTAGCTGGGATTACAGGCACGCGCAACCATGCCCAGCTAATTTTTTGTATTTTTAGTAGAGACGGGTTTTCACCATGTTGACGAGGATGGTTTCGATCTCTTGACCTCGTGATCCACCCGCCTCAGCCTCCCAAAGTGCTGGGATTACAGGCTTGAGCCACCGCGCCCGGCCTTTATCCTAGGATTTTAAAGATGAAAATCAAGATTATACTTATTTTCAAAATTCAAGCCCCTTGGATTTACAAGTGCCACCTAAATATCTAAACTTGATCTTCATTTTAATTTCTTTAAATTTTATTTTCTCATCTTCTTTGTGATGGTATATTCCCATTTTTAAAATACACATATTGAGGGAAATGGTATAGGCAGGCAAAAAATGTTCTTTAGCTGGATTTTTACCTCATGGGATTTAGAAAACATGTTCCAAAAAAATATGTAATAGTCAAAGTTTGAAACTCTACCCTGAGAGTTAGAAAATATGCATCAATCCATTACTCTTTTTTCCTCTGAATTCAAAGGAAAACATGTTCTTTCCTCATTCCAGCAGCTAATCTTGATGTCTGAGCTTCTATCCATTCCCATTTCTCTATATTTAACACCAACCTTCACCCTGTTTCATATCTGAAGCCTCTTGCTGCAAACCGTCTTCTCTTCACACCACAAATCTATTTAATTTTTATTATTTTTCATTGTAATTATCTTTGGTAATTCTCTCTGTCCTAGCTCAGATTTTCTTGATTTTATAAACTTTAAGTTCATCTTCCATTTACTCATTTATTCTCTCTAACATGGTGCTTATAAATTTTATTTTTTTAATCATGTCCTTCCAGTTGCCAAACACATTTGGCTCTTCTCAAGGCAACGAGTTTTCAGTAGCCGCTAGTGACAGGCCTGTTGAAATGAAACTGGTTCTGCCTTGGGCTCTGTGCCACCCTTTCCTAGTGTGCCACCTCCTACCTCAACATCACCCTCTCTCAGTAGCTTCCATGCACTCTTTTTCTTCTG